>OZ023190.1:16749455-17209455 GCA_963995505.1 Hypericum androsaemum
CAATTGCATTTTCTCTAACGACAAAGTTAAAAAAACCAATTACAAGTAGATGTTCTCCAGTAATATAATAGATTCACAAAAACCAAACCAGTGAAACTAGTTAAAATTTTACGACATTAGATTTAGTAATTTTTTTTGAAAGGTAAATTTTTTACACCTATCCAAGGCTTGAACCTTTGATCTCCTTGAATTTTACAACTCCTTGTACCGCTAGGCTATAAGCCCTTTGGTACATTAGATTTAGTAATTATCCATAATTTTTAGTCATTATTTTTAAATTTTAAATTATTATTAGGAGTTTGAATTCTAGTTTGGATTTTACGTGATAAATTTTTTGGTTTTTTATAATAGGACCTTTTTGTTATTATTTTAATTAGTTGAATTTGATTAATAAAAAAAAGTTTACCATAATCGTCTTGTTGTTCCTGTCTCGAATCAAAATTATCATTTTTTGTTCAAGCACACCTCTTGCTGTATCAATATTAAGTTTTAAATTGAATCTCAGATATTCGTCAATAAATTATCGTTATGTTTTGTACTGCATCGGAAAGTGCCTTTCGCACTATGAAACTAGTTGCAACTCCGTTATGTGTACCTTGCATTGCAATCTATGGGCGGGGGAAGCTAGCCAGTGCGGAAAAGCATCAGATCACGAAAAATGCCTTTCGTGTGCAAGAAAGAAATCCCCCGCATCTCCACTTTCTAGCAATGTCTCCCATTAAACCAAACAGCACATTAAGCTGCTCGTGTACGAAAATCGCGGACCACTATAAGTGAGAGAGAGATGAATGATTCCTTAGGGCTCGAAAGGTACCTCCATTATCAGATCTCCCCTTTCACCTTTCGCTCTCTGTCCTACGGTATCCTTGGAGTTTGTACACGATTGTCTGTCCTACAGCGGCGCTCACGTTCAGTGTACTTAGGGAAGCCTTAGTTTTTTGGTTTATACTATCTGATATTCAGACATCTGTCAGATATGATTTTTAAAAAATGACAGAGTTCTCCAAGCATTTAAAATTATCACGATCTCAAGACTTCAAACTCAATATCTATTGATCAAAATAGAACAACCAGAGACCTCCTTCGATTTGTTCCTCGTCGCCCCTACATGTTAGTTAAGCCAAAGCTGTTAAAAGACTACTTTCTGATAGAAGTTCATGAATCTGGTCTAGATTTTCTGGAAATTTCTGATAGATTTGATCTCCTCGCATGAACGGAACACAGCTCATCAGTTATTCGAAAATAAAAGAACACAGTGTTAATATTCTGTCTCATGCACCGTCAGCCGGTCAACCTAGATTCCTAGGATGTCTTCCACCAATTCTTCTTTCTCATCACCTATCTTTCAAATCTATTCACGGTTGGAAACAACTTCGACCTTTCCAATTTCCGCTATTACCCCGTCATGTCGTCATTTCGCTATCACAGATTCGCTCAATCTTGCACGGTCTAATTGAGGAGCAGATTTGATCCTGGAAGGCCAAATCCAACTAGAACCGTCCTGAACGATCCAATGATTTACTTGGTTATAATTCAATAGTTTACTTAGTTATAATTCAATGGTCTACCTAGTTATGATTCAATGATCCTTTTTTTCCGTCCCGGATAAATCGGGACCATCCCAGTTACGATTCAATAGTTTACTCAATTACGATTCAATGGTTTACTCAGTTACGATTCAATAGTTTACCCAGTTATGATTCAATAGTTGTGGGCTTTTTCATTTTGCACCCCATATTTTTGCATTTTTGCAAAACAGTCCCCGCGTATCCTTCAATAAAAAACCTCCAGCACCGTGCTGGATTTCTCCAGGACCAAATCCGGTCCCCCCTAATTGACGGAACTGGTAAAATGATTGCATCTACTTGTTTACATAAAGATCGAGAAGTCCAACCGAAGTACTTCAAGAACCGACAACACAGTGTGTTGTTTATTCACTTGCTAGGCTTGGTCCAAATTGCTAGCATGATAAACCTATGTCCTCGTAAGCTTATAGGTCCACATCTTACCTTTCAATACTATTTTGAATCATCTCTTTTGGATCCCGGATGAAAAAGTTATGTTCAGCTTATCATAGCATATCTGAGGTAGTCCGAGATATCAAATACATTCCTTCCAACTATCATTGGCACTTTATTTACATAGCAATCTCACTCCAAATATGAATCTAATATGTCATTACGACTAAGTATGGGAGTGACACTATCTAGACCTATCTGAAGTTCATCCGATTTGTGCTATGTGTTTGTAAAGGTCTATCTGAACTTCTGGTTATGTTTGATATGTGATTATTTGATTACCTTATTTGTGAAGTGGTCCTTTTGTCATAGTAGCCTTGTGGTAGTATTTGGGTTTGATGGGGATATTTGGTTGGTTAAATACAAGTTACTTATAATATTGGCTTACTAAGTGTTTCAAAGCACTAATCCCTTACTTCAATCAACAGGTGAAGAGGTTTAAGCCGTGGTTTGCATCTGGAGAAATTTTTCCCTCTGAGTTCAGCCCGTTATCTTCCATCTCGGGCTACATTTGAAGGTCTCCAGATGGTCTTTCTCTTTTGTAATCTAGGTCGCTCCATTGTACATATTTGTATGGAAAAAAAATGTTTTGACAATTCTGGTAATAAGAATGATGTTTTATGATTTGAGGCTTGCTAGGTTGTGGTTTATTATATTAAGTTTGACATGATCTAGCGCTGGTCACCGACCACGAATTTGGGTCGTGACAGACTTGGTATCAGAGCTCAGTTAAAGCCCTAGGTTTGAGCCTAGCTTATTGTTTGAATTATGTGTTATGTATAATGGAGCATAGGATTTGTCTTATCCTTGAACCTCTTTTGTTGTGTTGTCCTTTGGTATGCTTAATTCTAATGGAGAAAACACCGAAAGCTCAAAACGGAACAAATCACAGAAGAAAAAAGAGCCCATGGATGAGTATCATCAATCATGATTAATATTCACATAACAAGTCAGGTGTTTTAATTGCGTGCTTTATCATTATCACTTAATCCAAAAGGACAGTAATTGGTCAAACACTACCATCAAGCTTAGTTCCTACGTCTTAGAAAGAATCAACTATATACTATCGGAGAACATATTTTACATCTATACCACTATTCTATCTGCATATATGTTCCAAGTAACTCTATTTTCCACAAATACTAAGTTTAACATTTGAACCACTCATTGCAAGAAGTACAAATCTGAACCACATTTGACAATCTAGCCTAAATTATCTAGGTGACACTCTTTACTGCAACTTGAAGGTTTTAGGACTTTTTTTTAGTGGAGAAGGTTTCGACACTTAACTGTATGCACGTACATCATCTACCAGTATGGATATCAATTGTCAAGGATTCTATAACATGATAATGATATATAATAACAAAAAGTTACTGCTTTGTAGGTCATCTACAAATAAATTGGTAGGCCTTAACACACAATATAAGATCAGTAACCTACTAATTTCTTTAGATAACAAACCATTTATACCGTAAATAATTCCAATTACGATATAGCATACATGCAAGGGTTAGAGCAATAACAAAGTATTTGCTAGCCGAAATGAAGAGAGAACCATTTTCCAGCAGAAGCACTTCCTGCCTCATAAGCATATTTGAAAATCCTTATCAAACTAGCATTTATTTAGTAGACATTTAAATTGTGTATTTTCAAACAGACAGCCAATTCTCCACACCAAGCATCTGTACTAAATACCATCCTAAGCACTTTCAAAAATGTTACATCCATCCATGATTTTCAAATAAGAAGAGGTTCAGAAGTGTAATGCACAGAGCACAATCATCATTCTACATTAGAATTGTGCAGTCTCTTAAAAAAGGCATGGGAGGTCTATGCAAAGGCACTTAATTCAAGCAAGAGGCGATGAAATCAATTGTGTGGTCTATCAAACAAACATGAAGCCCCGATTGTTCGAAGTAAACCAACCATGCAGCAGTTGAAATCATAGTGAAATAATAAGAAACACGCAAAATACGGCATTTTCCCCCATGTAAATCACAACCATACACGGAAAAAATACAAACAAAATTAATTACTATTCTTGGCAGAAAAGGTGAAGGGACAATAACCATAGAAGGGGGAAATGTCTCTCTCAACTGAATCCATTTCCGATTACCCTTACTGGTTTAGAAAGTACCATGTGAGAGCTTAGGGAGTTCTGTACTCATACCAACAGTATATACAAGATTCAGAATCAAGCAGCCGGGACTTTTCTCCCATCTTCGATAAAATAAATTGCAGATTCCGTTACCTGGCAAAGAGCAAGCAGGAAGACGCTTAAACCACATTTTGAATGAAAAACGAATCTGTAGATCTGCTAGTTAGACTCAGCATATCATTAGAACATAAGTGATGAGAAATGTGCACAATGTTTCAGAAACATCAATCCAAGCACATTAGTGGCCAGAAGATCATAACAGATCCTTACTCTCAACAGCCTTAATTTCTTCATGCATCATTTTATGGACATGGCAACGAAGAATAAAACGAAGCAGACAATTCGCAGACGAAAATAGAAGAATTGCTCATTCTAGGCTACCTGAGGAAATCAGAATTATAATATTTCCCTTCACCACAAAATTGAAAACAGACTACAAAGCTTCCTCGTCCAAGTTCATCATTAGCATCAATCCCCATGAACACTGATCACAAAACATCTTTTAACAATCAAAAGTGTCTTTCCAATGAATTTTGCATGTGAATAATTTTAGGCGTTGCAGCTTCAAACACTAGTCTCTTTTCAATTCGCTTGAGATTTAAGATCAGCACCAATAAGTTTTCCACTGGCAAGCTGTGCCGAACTACTTTACTTAATATAGAGAAAATTACAGCCAGATTATTTGGCAGGATTCTGCTTTAGAAAAAATATCAAAAGACGAACAGTGTAATAGGTTAAATGTTTAAAAACTCAATTTTCCTTTGTACGAGGGAGCAAACCCAAAATCAATCATAATCAACCAAAAAGACTATACTATAATTTCCAGAAACAAAAATATATAATGAGAATTACATCAGGCCACGTGTCGGTTATGAAGTCAACAATGTCATAGGCAATGTCTCCTTGAACATCGATCTGTTCTTTCTCAGTTGGACCCTGCACCCAATCAGATGAAGGGATGTAAGAAAAGATCACACTGAAAGCAACTACATGCAATTGCAACCCTACAAACACAGGTCAAACCTTAACAACAGAGGCTCCGGTTGCAAATTTCTTCCCGAGCTTCTTCGATGCGTCCGAAAGTTTTACACCTACAGCATATTCCCATAACCGTTACAACAGAACTTCACAAAGAAGCACCAAAACCAAACAAACAGAGAGTGACAGCAAATTGCTAACCGAAAAGATCCAGTCCTTTTACAGTGGTGATGCACTTCCGCCTGCTGCGTGTAACCTTCTCAATAACAACTTCCGGCTTTTCCTACCCCACAAACAATCAACAACAAGAAACAGTCCTCAGAACTAGCTTGAAATTGAAACCCTAGGAGATCAAAACCCGCAGAACCCTTACTTTCTTCTTGATCTTCCCACCAGGCAGACGTTTTACTTCTTCTGACTTAGGCACAGAACCGCTCGCTGCAAACACACCGTAGCGATCAAATTCTCGTCTCCAAACATTAAAAACAAACTTGAAATAGAAAAAATAAATAGTATAGAAAAGGCTTACCAGATGTAGCAGGTGCGTCTCCGCCGCTGATGCCGGCCGATCGTAACTGGTCGGCGACCTTATTAGCTTCCTTCGAGTTCGCTTCTGCGCACCGTTTTGACAACAAATCCAGTCTATTAAAAAGCTAACAAGCACACAGAAAAACAGTATTTGAAAATAAATAAAAAATATTCGAAGAATATGGAAGAAAACCTTTGAGGAGATCGGGGTAGAGGTCGGCGGCGTTTTGGAGTAACCAGGGTTTGCATTTCTCGAAATCCGGTCCATACTCGCAGTACTCGGCCGGTAAGGAGCAGACCGGGCAGTACAGCACGCGAACCGGCTGGGGCTTTTCCGCCATTGTTATGAGTGCGAGAGAGAGAGAGAGGCGCAGTGAGTTTGATTCGACTCGGTTAATTAAGAGAGCCGAGGCGTAGGGAGGGTTTGGTTGGGAAATTATGGAAAGCGGGAATACGCTGCGTTTTGGCCACTCCGAGTCTTAAACGGTGGTAATTTTTGTAATTTAGGTATTTGTGTAAAATTTCTAAATAATAATGTGCAATTTAAAAAAAATACTAGACGGGAACGGGCCTGGTAAACGGGAATAATGGAAGGCCCACATAAATGGGCTTGGGCCGGCCCAAATCCAATCCCCGGATCAGTAAAAAGTCTCCCCCAAGTAAGCGGACCAGAGCGCGTGGGAGTTAGTTGCACAGTCGGTCTCCTAGTGTTGCTCCTCCGATCGAAGCCAATCGCCCGCGAGAGATCGATCTTCTTCCCCGCCGCCGCCGCCGCCGTATTAAAAATGGTACGTCTCTCTGTGTGTGTTTCTCCTCCTCCACTCCCTCGTTAATCCTTTTTCCTGGTTTTACCCTTGGCTTATAACTGGTATTTGTGTTTTTTTCTCTCTGTTTTAAATTTGTGTCGGAGAAGTCAGTGAAGCCGATCGCGAGTCCGATCCCGGAGGTATGGTACCCTTCCTTGGCCGTGTTCATGGTCTCCTTCGGCCTACTCGTCACCGCCTCTTTCTTCATGTGAGTTCCGTTTTGCATCTCTTCTCTCTTTGACTTATGCGTGTCTAGGGCTAGATCCGGGATTTTTTCGATCAGAGGTTTTCGATTGTAATTGTTAATTTGTTGAATTCCCCGGGATAATTCTAGCGAGATGTCAGGGAATTTGATATATGATGATTCTTTTTGGAATCCAACGGAGTTGTTAAAGAATCCATTTCGTTGTCATGGAAATAGCATATCGCCACTGTTCGTTTGTGTTCTTCTTCTTTGTATTGAGAGAGACGTTTTCTGTAATTACACTGTTCGAACTTGCCATGTCCTGAGTGTTTGTGTATTTGCAATCACTGCTGACCTTCCGAGTTGCAGCTGTAATGTTTATCGACAGCTGGTTCACAGAATTTTTTAGTACAAGAAGGTGTCATTTGTAGATGTTCACATTATGTGCTGAAACTGGGACGACAAATAGTGATGTCCTCTGAGATGGTTTTTCACTCTGAATGGTTTTTTTATGTGCCTCACAAATGATGTATTTTCACCGCATCCTTACTGTACTCAACATTGGAAGTGCAGATTTTATTTATTTTACTTGATTGAACCGAAAGATCCTTAATGCACCTGGAATGGGTTTTTGCTGCTTATTCATTACATTTAGTTTGAGGGGTTCCTGTTTGTTGCTATTGGAGACACTGTCTTTGTCTTTCGCTTGCTATTGCTTGATTTCCTTGAATTTCCTTGTTGTGCTAAAGTTTGCCGTTGGCTTTGGCCACCAAAACCTGAATGTTCATCCAGAAGACAGAAATCTCTTTCTGGCCGAGTTCTCTTTAACATTTTGTCCTCTCATCTGATCTAATCTAGGCTTGAAACCTTGATCTCCATTGCCTATGTTTTAAACTTGACGGGTGTGCCTGCTCTCACATTCCCTTTCCCCTGTACCCTTGTAAAACACCTTAGTTGCGGTCGCATGCATGACTACTGTATCAGAAATTGTGCATGGTATTCGTTACATGATTTGCCTGAACTCGGTGTTCTATACCTGTGAAGTCCTTCGTATCCACATCTCTTCTCTCACCATTCTAATTATGTCATGCAGCTATGAAGCTACCTCTTCTAGGAAAAATCGCAGCCTTGCGAGGGAGTTGGTAACAGGAGCAGTGGCATCTTTCTTTCTGGTAAGTCTACGCTTGTGCTCAGTTCGTCATTTGTTTTTACTCTTGAACTATACCAGGTAGTTTATATTAACAATCACAACTCATTTTTAACAATCATCACCAAATTTCTGGTGCAGGGTTTCGGGTCCTTGTTCCTGTTGCTTGCTTCTGGTGTTTATGTCTAGGACCTCAACATCGAAACTTACCAAATCTTTTATGAGTAAAGGACTATCTGCTTGACGATCGTTCTAAGTAGTTGTTCAACATTGCTCTTTGGAACTACAGCAGACGAGAGTTAAATGATATTAGAAGGAACTATCAATTCGAGACCTTTTTATACCTTGAAGACCTATTTCCAGTTTAAAGCTTCGGGGATTTGTTCTTGAACCAAACTATATACGCATCCGGTCGTTTTATTTTGAACCCGCCCCCTTCCCTTCTTCCGTGGCTGGCTTTTGACGGAGTCAAATGAAGAGTTAAAGGGAAGCAAAAGTGTGCAATTTGCACACACAAATGATGCGAATAATTTGCGTGGAAAAGTTATTGCGTGACATAAAGATCCGTGTCAATATGCAATTGTGCATTGCTAAATTTGTTGAGTGGAATTAGAATGCTGTGCGGAGATTAGAACCGTGTCGTTTTTTTCCCCAAAAGAGTGCTAACTCGGTACGTCCAATTTGGTAATGCCCAACAAGTTATAGCTTCTAGCCATGAGCCTTGGTTGTAATTCTCATGTTATTTTTCATCAAAAAAGTTCAAGAAGATGATTTCTATTTTTTTTTTACGAAACAATATTCTCTCTCTCTCTCTAGTTTAGTGATTTTTTTTCCTCTAGAGGGTTTTTTCTGTATTTTTAGATGTTTATTTGGATCCAAAACATTACCAAAGTGAAAAAGAGGAGAAAATACAAAAGGTTAAAACGCAGTGGTTAGAGTAAAAAACCAAAAGTTACAATTCACCGCAGAACTTTCACCAACCGCCACAGGTAGAGCGCAGTAAATAAAACCCCGTTTACCCCCCCACCCACCACTATTAAAAACCAGCAGAGTTTCACTTTTCCAGAGGAAGCAAGAGAAAGAGAAAGCGACTGCCTCTTGGTTTCTTTGGAAAAGAGGAGGAGAGAGAAAATGGAGGGTAGCCAGGGGCCGAAGAAGAGGGGGAGGAAGCCGAAGCCGAAGGAGGAGAAGGAGCAGCCGGCGAGCGCGGGGAAGACGAAGGAAGGCGGAGGAGGGAGGAAGTCGCAGCAGGCGACGGTTGACGACAAGTACTCACAGTGGAAGTCTCTGGTCCCCGTTCTCTACGACTGGCTCGCCAACCACAACCTCGTCTGGCCCTCCCTCTCCTGCCGGTACCAGCTGCATTTTACTCTTTTGCCCCTCCCGTCGTGGTTTAGGGTTTCTGTTATGATCCTTGATCTTGCTTGTGTTTAGGTTTGGGGGTTTTTCTAGGGTTTAGCGATCCTAGGGTTTCTTTTTCCTCTCTTTATTGCTTTTTGGCCGTTTCTGTTTTTATAGGTGGGGCCCGCAGCTGGAGCAAGCTACTTACAAGAACCGCCAGCGCCTCTACCTCTCCGAGCAGGTGACTTTGCTTCCCTGTGTTGCTTTTCTTTTTTGCCACCCGGAATTTTCAGTTCGATGGATATAAAATGTTTTTACCTGTTGTGCTGATTGGGTGCATTTTGTTTGTTGGTACCTGTGCTGTTGCGACCTGAAGACGGATGGTAGTGTCCCGAACACGCTTGTCATTGCTAATTGCGAAGTCGTCAAGCCTCGAGTTGCTGCTGCTGAGCACATCTCTCAGGTAAATTGCGGCTTCCTGTTTCTGTTTACATGCATCTATCACTTTTCCACGGCTTAGCTTGAATATATAATGTGTGCACTTTGTCTATTTTGTTTAGTTTAACGAAGAAGCGCGCTCCCCATTCGTTAAGAAGTACAAGACCATTATACACCCTGGAGAGGTATGCCGATAATGCATATTTTCTCGTATTAAAGACCAAGGCATTGTCTTCCTGGTCGATGACTGTAGTCAATTGATAGCCTAACAAATCTGGTAGCATCACTTGGTTGAAGTTATGTGTCACCACTGTTGAGATGGCGATAATTATTTTGTTTGCAGGTCAACAGAATCAGGGAACTGCCTCAGAATAGTAAGATTGTGGCCACTCACACTGACAGCCCTGATGTGAGATTCTTTTTGAGTTCTTTAATTTGTTTTGCCGAGGAGTCTGGGGATTGAGCTTTTGTGTTGTCTGCTGTTCTAGATTAAATTGTGTTCCTGTACTTGCCTGCATGCAGGTTCTTATATGGGATGTTGAAGCTCAGCCGAATCGTCATGCTGTTCTTGGAGCTAGCAATTCTCGTCCAGATCTGGTACATTTTGTGAACCAATCGACAGTTTTCATTATAAACTTATTTATCTAAACAAAAACAGAGATATTTTTTCCAGAAAAACGTTAAATGTGTAGCTATTAAATTCTGCCTCTTAAGTGTCCATGATAGAGGGGCTGCTGGTCCTTTGCTCAAGTGTCATTTTCAATCAATGTTGGGTTTAGATTTATTTATGTCAGTGATGCTCCCTTCAGATTCTGACTGGGCACCAAGACAATGCAGAATTCGCCCTTGCACTGTGCCCAACCGAACCCTATGTGCTTTCTGGAGGTTCGTAAGTTTATGTTGGTCCCTGCTTTAGTTGATCGAAGTTCTCTTGTTCATATCGTTTTTCTTTCCTAACAATCTTTCACATCTTTCATGTATAACTTTTTCTTTGGAAAGGTTGGAAGTTATGACTAGGTTTACATGGGTTAATTTGTGTCTGGCTGACGTTTTCTGTAATATTCATCCATCTTATGGTCAAATCATCTTGCTGAATGTTCTTTATTGTTTCTTGTCTTGCTGACACATGCATTAGATCCATCAATATAGCACAACAAACTTCCGTACGTTCTTTGCGTTTCTGACAGCATTAGCTTGATGCACGTAATCTGTTGAGTAGTTTCTTATGGAGCATTTTTAACTGCAGGGAAGGACAAGTCAGTTGTTTTGTGGAGCATTGAGGACCATATGACATCTGCATCTGACCCAACAAAGTCTCCTGGAGCTGGTGGATCGATCATAAAAAAGACAGGGGATGGCAATGACAAAGCTGTTGGGCCTTCTGTTGGGCCACGTGGTATATACCAAGGGCATGGGGATACAGTTGAAGATGTTGCTTTTTGTCCATCCAGGTATCTCGCATTGCCTAGGATGCATGCATTGAACAATTCTATTTCTTATCGACTTTGATAAAATGTGTGGGAGAAAACTATGCTCTCAGGCCTACAAGGCTAGATCTGATTTGATGCTTGCAATGCTGGCATTTATTGTTGATAAATCTATGTGTGCTGAAGTGCGCAGGAATTCTGTAGCGTGGGAGATGACTCATGCCTGATATTGTGGGATGCTCGAGTGGGTGCTAGCCCAGTGGTTAAGGTTTGTGCCTCTTGTTATTTTTTGTCATCTTTTTTCGTTGGATGGGTTAGGCCTCATTGGTGGTAGCCATATGGTAATGTTTGCATATGTTGATGTTTGTCTCCCCAACAGGTTGAAAAAGCCCATAATGCCGATCTTCACTGTGTTGACTGGAATCCCCATGATAATAACTTCATACTGACTGGGTATGCCACATTTTCTGTCTTCGATTACTGGGACTTGCATATGCTAGCTCTGTGGTTCATCTTATTTAAATACACGATCAGCTAATTTTAGAATTGTAATTTCATTCATAAACTTTATATTTTATGTCATGCAGGTCTGCTGATAACACTGTTCGCATGTTTGATCGAAGGAATCTCACCACCTCTGAAGGAATTGGAGCACCTATGAACACATTTGATGGTCATAAAGCTGCCGTTCTTTGTGTGCAGGTGCCATAGTCATAGGTTTCTCTTGATGACACTTGTTGTTTATTCTTGTTGGTAGCACTAATAAGGTATTTTCCAATAATTTTTTCTATCTTTCCAGTGGTCTCCTGACAAGGCATCGGTCTTTGGGAGTTCTGCCGAGGATGGGCTGCTGAACATCTGGGATTATGAGAAGGTGCAGCTCAGTCTATTCATTGCTTGGTGTTGTTGCTTTTTTAGGTTTATGTTTTGTAGGCTTTCTCATTAGGTTGTCGTCTTCATTGGCCTTGAATAAATCAATCTCAGAAATTGCTTATTAGTTATGCTCTTTTCTTCAAATTATTATACTTACATTTTCCAATTGCATTCGGAATAATGATTTGTGATCCAACTTGACCTTCAACCAGGTTGGCAGAAAGACAGAACGACCTGCCAAATCCGCTAGTGCTCCTGAAGGATTGTTCTTCCAGCATGCTGGGCACAGGTTTGCTTTTATTGTACACTTTGCTTAATTGATTCTTGTGGGTGGAATTATTGCCAGTACCAGAAAGTTCCTTGACAATTTGTGGGAGTTGCTTTGTTAGTGGGCTTATCTTCAAGATTGTAACCAAAATCTATTATTCAGGGACAAGGTTGTTGACTTCCATTGGAATTCGTCAGATCCTTGGACTATTGTCAGTGTTTCTGATGACTGCGATAGCACTGGTGGGGGAGGAACACTTCAGGTATGGATACTGCTTTTTTGGTCCCTACAAATCTCTTCATTTTGTTACCTTCTGTCCCTACAGTCAAAATGACTCGAGTAACTTTATCCATGCTGGTTGACAACTTAGCTAAGCTCTTAGCGGTCTATGCAGATATGGCGCATGAATGATCTGATCTACAGACCAGAAGAGGAGGTTTTGGCGGAGCTTGAAAAGTTCAAATCTCATGTTATAGGTTGTGCCTCAAAATCTTAGAGAAGGAAATGCATCGAGTTCTTTAGGTGGAAATCTTTGTGTTGGTTTGTTGTATGGAGTAGTTAGCTTATCTAGACTGTGGGCAGCTGACGTAAGCTGCAGAGATTTAGACATTGGTGCCTTTGCAGGCAGGTTTCCGGTAAACTTCCTTAGGACAAGAGACTTGCAGTTGTTTTCATCCCAATGGAGTCCTGGTAAATCTGGCTCCGGTATCTAGGTACTGGAAGTGACTTGACTAGGGGGACAAACGGGTCCCCCCTGGAATCTCCACCGAATTATCTTTCATCATAACTGGATGTTGATCAGGTATTGATGATATCCGAAGAGCTATCAGTATCATTTTCTATCTGCATGTGACAGGTAACTGGTGAATTGTTGGAAGAACAAGCCTTCCTGTTTAAGGCTATGGATCTTCATGGTAATAATTGTGCGACGGGTGCCTGCGAAGAGCCCGACTGGGCACTCGCCAAACATGCGCTGTGTGCAGTTTCCCTCTTCATGTATCTGATGGTGAAATCATGCTGTTAGCTGTTTAATCACCACCTATTCCTTGCATGCTTTATTGTTTGTCTTACTCCATTGGCTCTGAGACAAAAAGATAGTCCCAGAGTTTGAGAAAAGTGTTAAAAGAGGAAAGGAAGTCGTCGTACTGTTTTCAATTCTCCTTGGCATAACACATCGTACCACTCCACCCCGTCCAAAGGGTTATGAGATTCAAATCGAAACAAATCAGAATTCTGACAAAATCGGCATTTGTTTTGATTAAAATCCTGCTAAACCTCGCTGGCCATATGGAGAGGTATGATCTTTTTGTCTGACAAGTTGGTTTTTATTAATGTCAAATTATGTACCTATTTAGTTAAATCCTTGCACCGAGGCTGTAAAATTCTGTGAGAAATTCTTGGTAGGGAAGGACAGGTATGATCTGTAACGTAAAGGGGAAACATTATGGGACCGAAGATGAACGTAGGGGAGACTTGGTCGATGTTGTCTAGACTCTCGAGAACGAAAGGAGGAGCAAGAGAAATGGCAGATTTGGTATAAGTACATTTTTCACCAGAAACAGTAACCAATTCGTTTATATCAATTAATGAGAGAGTTGTTTTAATTAAATCAATAATTCTCATCACTTTTCAGAAAGTCTATAAAATAAAATAAAATAAAAATAGCCAGTTTTACCATTTACAGCTTAGTGACTTATGGAAGAACAACCTCTAATTAATCTCCACTCAATGTGCCCTCCCGGAAATAGGTCTCTTTTTGCTCTCTTCCACCTCTCACGTCATTTTCCACTTCCCCAATTCCCGCCATTTCTCCATCCCCACCCTCTCCACGTGTCAGCTAGCCTGACGCACCACGCTGTTCATCCCCACGAGACCGTTAACATCCCATCCCATCCGACGCTGACCACAGAACCGGACACCCGAATCCACCTTTGTGGGGTCCAGTATAACAAACAAACAAAACAAAACCAGGAAAAGGAAGGCCATCGAGAGAGAAGAAAAAGAGAGGCCAGCCCCTCTCAAATCCTCCTCCTCCTCCTCCCCAATAGTCCTTCTAAAAAGTTGGCCGCGAAAGATACCTCTGGATAGTTAGTTAGCATGCTGAGATGTCGTTTGTTAACCGAATCAATCAGACAAATCGCTTCACAAATTAAGAACGGCCATGTACCACCCCTACAAAATTAAGAAAAAGCTCTCAGTCTATCGATTCATATATATATATACATATATATATATTCAAATTTGAAGTGAGTGTGACATTTAAAAGTTTATAAAACTCTATAAAAAGAGAGTGGTGTTGCATCTTTGGGGTTGGAGTTGGATTGAGCAGCATGATTCTTGGACATCTTGATCGAACGAAACTAGACCGCTGATGTACGCAAAATTGATAAGCAATTAAACGCACAATCAAATAGTATAGTGAGTAATTAGGGTTTCGAACTGAGGGTTGAACACAAAATCAATGCAAATAATTATGTGAAGCGAGAGAATTAAAAGATTGTAAAGATTGCAGGTAAATAAACGAAATCAGAAACGCAAATAAAAGATGAGTTGTAAATCAATGGAGATAAACGAGCACGATACACTTATGGACTACCCACCTATGTCGTGACTATGGTTTTTATGAAGTTCTAACTAGTACCCGGAGTGTTCTAATGCATCTCCCTAACGCTTTCGCTCATTAGGATGACAAAACTAAGCTAAAGTAGTTCATGATTACTAATCAACGCTTCCGCTCATTAATTAGACCAAGAATTAAACTAAACTCAATTATGAAGTTAACTCCTATTGGGTTATCCATTAGTATCAAGATTCCTCATTAATACCTTAAGACATGTCAATTGACTCTTCCGTTGATTCTAATGCCTTCCGGTCCATTATTATCAACTAAAATCATAATTTAAGTGATCAAGTTAGATTAAGCATTAAGATCATCAATTGACAACTACTACGAAAGATAATCAAACCATAGCTAACATAGACGAGTAATCACATAATTAGGGCATCGCACTCGCAAGAGAACTACTCGCTAAGTATGTTAACAAAGCACAATAAATTAATGAAGAACATGATAGCAATTAACATAAAGGTAGAGATAGAGAAAGCTTAGTCGTGATGATCAAGCCTTGCCAATCCTTTCCCCGTGCTAACTGAAATTGTCCCTTTATTAAGCTCTAAAGGCTGTTCTCAATTCTGCAAGTAGTAACGTCCCCCGTGAATTATCTCCTAAGGCTTATATATAGCCACGAATCTAATACAAAATTAGGAAAACTTAGAGGAGGTTAATCTAAATTGGAAGTTTAACTAGCCAAATAATAATATATTTATGTTATTTGGCCCGTAATAGAGTCGAATAAATAGGAAACAAATCAAATTCCTAGCAAATTAGGAAGTATGGAAAGTCTCGGTTTAAGACAACTGGCGGCCGCTAATGAACTTGCGGCCGCTAGTTGGGTCTTCAATAAACATTCTGGGTCCCCTTACTAGCGGTCGCTAGTTCATTAGCGATGGGGAGGCCTTCCAAGTTCACTGCCGGCCGCCAGTTAACTCCCCGTCGCTAGTTGGGCTGCACAGCTTCATCAAATCTTCGTATTTTCCATTTTTGTCCCTCTTATGCTCCGAATTTGGCTTCGACTATAAAAGAAGAAATGTAGATCTTTCTCTAAGCTTTCCAACTGTATCTTATTTGATACAATCGGACACTCGAACAAAAAGTTATGACTCTTGTAATATGGTCTCTCGAAATTACCCCTCCAACAACCTTCACTGAGCTCCAATTTCCTACAAAATATGACAATGGGTAGAAATCCATTCTCGAACATAAATATACTAAATCGATCATAAGACTTAACATGACATGATGAATATAACTCAAAATATGACTAAACACGCGCGAAACATATGACAAAACATGAGCGTTTACACACTTATTTCCTTGCTTGTCCTCAAGTAAGGCGCATCAGACACACACCTAAACTTTCAAACTCTTATTAAAACACCACCCCACAACCAAGTAGTTCACTTACCTGAGCACAAGGAGTAAGAACGTGTAGACACCGCGTCCTTGATGGTTTAACCCAGTTTTCGCACTTAGTAGATTACACTAGAAGGTTGACCACTCAGAGATTCAGAAATTTAAGCTCACATATATGAGTAGTCAACTACCTATCACTCGCGTACACGTCCAGGATCTCAAAGTTTCATACGTCTCACTCAGTGATGCCTCGATAAATGTGGGGCTCATGATCAAGGGGACTTTTCATTGGGTTGTAATGGGGTTAGGGTCAGGTGAGGATAATATATGTGGAAAGTAGCTAAACCACCCGGCCGAGGAGCTCACAAAAATATTCTAGCTCTCGTCTACTCTAAATACCTCACACTATATCTAATATGCACTCATCCCAAGATTACACCCAAATCCTATTGACCACTTAGCTCGAGCCGTGCCATTTATTCACTTTCCAACCTCTTTCCAAACTTTCCACTTTCCATCATTAAACATTTGTTCCATTTCCAACTTTCACATTCCCTTTTCATCACTTTTTCACTTTTTTCTTCTTTTTTTTCTTCACTTTTCTTTTTTCTTTCTTTTTTTTCCTTTTTTCTTCTTTTCACTTTTCACAACCTTCCTCAATCATATGAAATTCATCACATTGCACATCAAAGGCAACTGGTCTCGGCTTCTTTGTTGGCCTCATTTCTACCCATTACCCCATTGTTTATTCCCGAGCTATTCTATCAAATGAACCCTTACAATTATACCCCAAAGATTAAGACCTGATGCATCCTCGGACCAAAGTGATCAAAGGTGGGTAAGATTGTGGATATAGGGCTTACATATAATATTTCAAAGAAAAAGTTCAAGCTCAACGGGTTTAAATAAAGGATATAAAGGGTTTTCGGCTCTAAGGCTCTAGGCTCAATATCAAAGATGGCCCTCGTCCTGTCACTTACACCCACACCACCAAAATGGTACCAAGTGATGGCATAAAACCCGATGACCGGAGCAATGTAGGTACCTCATGCTATGCAGAGACGGTTGTCTCCTCCTTCGGCTCTAAAATCTCACAAGGTCACTCATCAATGCCGCTAGTATAATCTACCAAGTGCAACCACTAACCTAAACAACCAAGGGTGTTGTTCCTACACGTCCTTACTCATCGTACTCAAACTTGATTCCTAACAAGGTATGGGATTTAACTTCTAACAAAAGTTCAAAATTCGAGGGGGGGAGATTCATCATCTGCTTTGACAACACTTCATCCATAAACACACACAAACACAATCCTAAATTCAGATCTAGACTCAATCACATATGCCAAACCGAAATAAAACTGCACGTTGACCCCCCCACACTTATTGAACACATTGTCCTCAATGTAGGGCCAAGACACCAACAACATCACACACACGAACATGAACATCACGAGGCACAAAACAGACACATAACATAGAAGAACAGAGGAAAGGACTGGTACTGCCCTGTCAATTGATAGGAGGTGGTGGGGAAGGTTGGTGGTGTTTCGCTCTAATTGTCTTTGTGCACAACAAAGTTTGTGTATGGACTGGCGAGCTCCGTTGAAATCTAGTTTGCTCTTATCTAAACCTCCTGCTGGGACCATTAAAATACTAAATCGAAATAACGTTACTGAAGCAAATACAAAAATAAAGAAAACTTAAATACTAAACGTGCTAATTTAGAGTCGTTAGCTTGACTTTGTTACTCCCTGTGGCACTATGGTAGATGGAGGCGCTTATCGGTTACTTGGAACTCTATTTCATCTGGGCCTATGCGGAGAAGTAGCTTGCCCTTGTGAACATCTACCATTGCATGACAAGTGTTGAGGAATGGACGTCCTAGAATTAATGGACAACTTGCATCTACAACGTAGTCCAGCACTACAAAGTCTACGGGTATAAGAGACTTGTCAACTTTGATATGCACATCTTCCACAATTCCAAGTGGTTTCTTCTTAGTGTGATCTGCAAGCTCTATCATCATAGATGTAGGTTTGATATCTCCTAAATTGAGTTTCCTGAAAGTAGCCAGAGGCATAAGATTAATATTGGTCCCCAAATCACATAAACAATGTGGAAACTGAATACCGTCAATAGTACAAGGAATAGTGAAACTCTCTGGATCTTTTAGTTTTGGCGGTATGTCATTTTCTACCAAAGGGGTCATCTTGCCATCATGCCGCCTCTTCTTTCTTGTGATGATTTCCTTCAGAAACTCTGCATATTGTGGCCTTTTAGGAAAGAGACATGGCGTTAAATTTCTTCCATTGTCTCTATGAATTCAAGGGTCTTCTCATCGATCACTGCTGCTTTCTTGACTTGTTGAGGTGATGGTGGAGGAACATAAGAATCCTTTTTTGCACTGATATAGGCTGGTTGCTCCTTCTTCTCAGTAACTACCTCATCCTCTATGGCTGGCTTGATCAGTTCGGCACATTCTTTTGAAGTGGGTTTGTTCTCAAGTGGTGGCTTTCTCCGGAGTCTTTGCGGGAATGGAGGTGGAGGGACATAAGGTGGTGGAGGAATATATGGTTCATCATCCTTGTCCATACTCCTCGATGTGATGGCCATCACCTGTCCTCGCGAGTTCAACTCGGTGTTGCTGGGTAGAGCACCTATTTCTCTTTGAGTGTTTGCTGCAGCCAAATTTCCAAGTTTGGTCTCCATCTTCTTGAGTTGCGTGGCTTGCCCCTTTAGGTATATCTCAAACTCTTACTGACGTGCTTCACAACGATCCAGCCGCTGCACAGTTATACTTTGTTGTTGGATGGACTGCTGGACTGCCCCCACTAATTTATCGATCTTGTCACCCATTTCTTTGACTTGCTCGCCCAAATATGGTTTTCTGGAGTCTTGCTGGGCACTAGTGTTGTGTGCTTGCTGACCAAATCGAGAGAAATTTGGCTGAGCATTAGCTTGTTGTGAGTAGCCCATTCCTAGTGGTGTTCTATCAGCAATTGCCTGGATCTCTTCCAATATTGGACAGTCAGTTGTGGGATGTGCCCCTTTGCAAAGCTGACAAGTATCTTGCACCACAGCTGCATGTTCCTTGTCCTTGGTCAACTTGTCAAGTCTTTTGGTAAGTACCTCTATTTGAGCTTCGAGCTTCATATTGGCATTTACTTCGAGTACTCCTCGGGCTGCTTCCTTACGTGGTTGCCTAGCACATTCTTTTGGCCACATACCATTAACTTCAGCCATCTCTTCCATTAAGCGAGCAGATCAGCAGTCTTTCTCAGGAACACCCCTTGAGAGGAGGCATCAATATGATCACGGGATGGGCCATCTAACCCATTGTAAAAGATCTTCATGAGGTTCTCCTGAGTTATGTCATGTTGAGGGAAGGAACTTTGGAGATTGGTGAACCACTCCCAAGCCTCATAGATGCTTTCCCCATCAGCTTGTATGAAAGTATTTATGTCCAGCAAGAGCTTGGCTGACTTGGCCATTGAAAAGAACTTCTGAAGAAAAGCATGGGCCAAATCATTCCAACTCTGAATCGTCTCTCCCTTCAGCTTATTGTACCAAGTGCGAGCTCGGTCCTTTAGAGAAAAGTTGAAGAGACGCAGCCTCAAGACATCATCATTGACCCCTTGAAACTTCATGATGTTGCAGATGTCCTCAAATCGAGCGAGATGGTCTTGAGGATCTTTGCTTGGCAAGCTGCCAAATTGGACCGAGTTTTGCAGTAGTCCCACAACTGCTGCTGGAATCTGAAAAGCATTGGGACCTACAGGTGGTTGTCGTAAACCATTAGGATTCTCATTCCATGTAGGAACAGATGATTCCAACAGCGTCCTTCTTCGTGGCGCGTCTCCTACAGCTTGGAGCGCTCTATCTTCCTGATTTTGTGCCATTGATCTCGCTTGGTCTCTCTTTTCACACCTAATTACCCTTTCGAGTACTCCGATGTCAATCTCAAGCATCGTGTCTGTGTCAAGGTCTAGTCCTTCACTCCGGGTTCTTGGCATGCACTAGAGAATCCCGAAACAGAAATCACACGAAATCAGCAAGTTTGTCACACAAAACCAAGTGCTATTGAGTTTATGTCCTAAAATCTCAGTTCCGTGTCGACGTCGCCAATTTGATGTACGCAAAATTGATAAGTAATTAAACACACAATCAAATAGTATAGTGAGTAAGTAGGGTTTCGAACTTAGGGTTGAACACAAAATCAATGCAAATAATTATGTGAAGCGAGAGAATTAAAAGATTGTAAAGATTGCAGGTAAATAAACAAAATCAGAAACGCAAATAAAAGATGAGTTGTAAATCAATAAAGATAAACGAGCACGATACCCTTATGGACTACCCACCTATGTCGAGACTATGATTTTTATGAAGTTCTAACTAGTACCCGGAGTGTTCTAATGCATCTCCCTAACGCTTCCGCTCATTAGGATGACAAAACTAAGCTAGAGTAGTTCATGATTACTAATCAATGCTTTCGCTCATTAATTAGATCAAGAATTAAACTAAACTCAATTATGAAGTTAACTCCTATCGGGTTATCCCTTAGTATCAAGATTCCTTATTAATACCTTAAGACATGTCAATTGACTATTCCGTTGATTCTAATGCCTTCCGGTCCATTATTATCAACTAAAATCATAATCTAAGTGATCAAGTTAGATTAAGCATTAAGATCATCAATTGACAACTACTACGAAAGATAATCAAACCATAGCTAACATAGACGAGTAATCACATAATTAGGGCATCGCACTCGCAAGAGAACTACTCGCTAAGCATGTTAACAAAGCACAATAGATTAACGAAGAACATGATAGCAATTAACATAAAGGTAGAGATAGAGAAAGCTTAGTCGTGATGATCAAGCCTTGACAATCCTTTCCCCGTGCTAACTGAAATCGTCCCTTTATTAAGCTCTAAAGGTTGTTCTCAATTCTGCAAGTAGTAACGTCCCCCGTGAATTGTCTCCTAAGGCTTATATATAGCCACGAATTTAATACAAACTAAAAACCTAGAGGAGGTTAATCTAAATTAGAAGTTTAACTAGCCAAATAATAATATATTTATGTTATTTGGCCCGTAACAGAGTCGAATAAATAGGAAATAAATCAAATTCCTAGCAAATTAGGAAGTCTGGAAAGTCTCGGTTTAAGACAACTGGCGGCCGCTAATGAACTTGCGGCCGCTAGTTGGGTCTTCAATAAACATTCTGGGTCCCCTTACTAGCGGTCGCTAGTTCATTAGCGATGGGGAGGCCTTCCAAGTTCACTGGCGGCCGCCAGTTAACTCCCCGTTGCTAGTTGGGCTGCACAGCTTCATCAAATCTTCGTTTTTTCTATTTTTGTCCCTCTTATGCTCCGAATTTAGCTTCGACTATAAAAGAAGAAATGTAGATCTTTCTCCAAGATTTCCAACGGTATCTTATTTGATATAATTGGACACTCGAGCAAAAAAGTTATGACTCTTGCAATATGGTCTCTCGAAATTACCCCTCCAACAACCTTCACTGAGCTCCAATTTCCTATAAAATATGACAATGGGTAGAAATCCATTCCCGAACATAAATATACTAAATCGATCATAAGACTTAACATGACATGATGAATATAACTCAAAACATGACTAAACACGTGTGAAACATATGACAAAATATGAGCGTTTACACACTCATCAACCGCCTTCTCAGACGTCCTCCTTAGTCTCACCGAGTGTGCCAAAAAACTATTGCGGGTAAAAGGGGTACAAGAATACTAAGAAAACTCGAGATGGTCCAGAGTGGTCGTCCCAATGTCGGCCAAGCGGAGGGAAAAAGATCTTTGGGCTACGCTAAGCTAGGTCTAAGCTAAGAGAAAGATAGTGAGGAAGATAGTTGTTGTGTGTAGTTGTGTTGGTGATGATGTCTTCCTCGCCCGAGCCCTCCTTATATAGGACGTTTGGACCTAGCCTCTTGCCTTCAGAATGGGAAGTCCCAAGCCGCCTTCTCGAATTTTGGCTCCAAGTCTCAATCCCTAGAAGTCCGCCTCACGTTATTTGTTCCTAATGTAAAAAGATCCTCCCGGCTTAGTACAAGCCGTCTTCCTTAAATGAGCAGATCCCGTCCTCGAATATGAAGCTTCAAAATGTGACGACCAAGCAATCGTGGCCTAAAGAAGAACTTACCAAGTCTTGCCAAATATTGAGAATCCCGGCTCAACTTAGGAAAATATAGATCGACTTGACCTTCTCGAATCTCCCACGCAAAATCTCGTCTCAAGTCTGTCATCACCCAAAATGGACATCTCGCCAGGCCCAAAGTGAATCCCAAAACGGGCTCAAGCTGACAGCCTCCTCAACCAAAGTGGACCTACTCCCGGAATCACCTTCCTGCCTTCACAGATAAGGTGGTACCTACCGCCTCCATTCTCGGCCAAGCCGCCCAATGGGTCACACGAGCCTGAAGCAAAGCACGTCGGGAGGCTTCTCGCCTTAATAGGCCAAATGGGCTTCCTGCCCGGGCCCACGGAAGCCTCGCTCCCGCCTACGAAGGTCAAGTCGACTTCCCGCCTATAAGCACGTAGCGGGCTTCCTGTGAATCGAGCCTTCCCGCCTTCGAACCCGAAATCATCTCCCCGCCTAGGCCCCTAAGGTGGAATCGTCAAACCCGTCCGGCCCCCCTAAGCGGGCCTCGTCTTCCCGCCCGGGCTCCAAAGCGGGATCGGTCCTACCGCCCGGGCCCCTAAAACGAGCCGAGCGGCTCAGTTGGCCACCAAACATTCCGGATCGATTTGTGCAAACCCGGAAGCAACCACCTTCATCAAAAACCCGAAGTATGAATTTTGCACTTCGACAATACCAAATAAATAAAAATGTAAAACCCGTACAACGATAAAGCCCTCGAATCCCTTTCCCTTCCAATACACATATAAACCCAACAAAGAGAAAAGGCAAAGATACACTTTCACGGGGATGGAGGAGCAGAGCAAGGTCGACCCACTACCGCCGGAGCCGCTTTCCGGCGTCGGAAACGGAGTCGACGACGACAACGACAACGACATACTTGCGTGGCTGTCGGTGGACGAGGACACTGTGGAGGAGCTCACGAAGGTTCTCGCCAACGGCCACAACCCGCCACCATTGCACGAAGAACCTTTTTCTCCTTGTGTAAATGGTACGAGGGTTAGGTTTGTAGAGAATCCCTACTCGGCGACGGTGGTGTTCCAGGCTTCGTCGTCGTATATCACAATAAACGGAAACGAGGAGACTTGTGGGTCCTCCTTCTCCGACTTCGAGGCCTCCGTCATGGCCAGCGTGGACACAAGGGGGACGGGAGCAATGTGGGCCCCGCTGGTAGCGCGTGTGGCTGGGGATGAGAAGCTGTTGGTTGACGTGGACTGTGAGGTTGTTTGACTTTTGGTCAATGTGGACGTGGAAAACGTGTGCTTTTTTCTTTATTTTATTATTAAAGAACAGACTTTATTGATAAATAAATAGTGCACAAGAAAAGGAAAGAATTCAAAATTAGTAATCACTGCTTTAATGTGGAAATGGCCAACTTTTTTGGGTTTCTCGTGTCCCTCATCGATCGCATCTTAAACAATATATTTTTCTGGTATTTTTTATATTCGTAAAATTTGAATATACGATTTATTTAAAAATTCGAGTTTTTTTATCACTTTTGATTTATGTTGCTCATTTTTTTAGTAAACCACAGAAATTTTATCAACCCGTTTTTTTGTAAATCTAAATTTGCACACCTTGTTATGCCTCCCCCAAGTCATGTTATTGTACCAACCTATTTCAATCAGTAACACCAGCTCCACGTGAATTAAACGGAATTGATTAAATATTTGGAGCGAAACCATCGTGAAGTATGCCCTAATTTGGGGCGGGAAAGAAAAAAGTATGTGCAACTCGTAGATTGCCTTTGCAAATGGATTTGAACTATATCAACTCCGGTAACTTGCACGAGAAGAAAGGTAGTAATTTATGATCTCGTGACAAGCATTGTTCTTTCTCTTGACCCCACAATTTCAGAATCTAGAAATAATGGGCCTCTAGGAAAGTTGTGGGTCTAGAAAGGCCCGAGTAATGGAGATTAGCTACATGGGCCGGCCATTTCCAACCAATATCCTCAAAATATGAAAGCATAATATGCGTATAATATTGAAGCCCAAATCGTAGCTGATTGGGTACGTAAACAGGCTAGAATTAATCGGCTCCTTAAGGGATTGGGCCACATCCCATCCCTCGGACCTCGATGTTCTTGTTCACAGAATTTTAAAAAAAAGCGTAGATCTTAGTATTCGAATATTTATTAGACGATCACCAAATATGGTAAAACAATTTACCCAGTTTAATGCATTTCAATAAAAAAAATTAGATATTTGATTAAACTACAACTGAATGGAAGTAGATTCGTTAACTTAGGAAGAAGAATTTAATAAAAGGGAGAAGAAGCCCAACTACCGAACAAAATCACGATACGCAATATTAAATTTTTCCTAGAACCACTCGAAGGCACACGTGATCCTATGTGGTGATCCTCTGGCTATTCACGTTTCAAGGCTCGAGAAATATATTTTGGTATGTGGAACTCTCACATTTTGGGGACTCAAGATGTTGACTTTTCTTATTTATTAAGCTTTGAAAATGATGCACGGACTCTGCTCATTAATTTTGCCCGATAATATAATCATCTCTTAATGATGCGTTTTGACCGTCTACCCTTACTTTGAAAATGATTAGAATAATAACCTTCAAGTACACATGAATAGATAGAATATTCACATAAGATTTATGTGTGCTTGTATATAAAACGTCCCCGATTTAAACATAAATTGGTCAAATTCATTGAGTGGTTTGAAACGGGTTAGTATCAGATCGAGGTTTTCTTTATAAAAAAAAGATCGAGGTTGTTGTTTTCTTGTCAGCTAAAGAAGAAGTTCTAATTATGGAACACAAGAATTTTTTCCATTAATGGTTGGAAGTCATGTGATATTATATGATGATCAGGTTGAAGCTTTATTGCTAGTTACTTATTACGATTTGAGTATCCGAGGTGTTCCGTGATGTTTATTTCCCGCAGGGGCACCGACTTTTCTGATTTGAAATGGCTATTTTTTTTTCTCTTAAAAATCGAGCACTGTCGAACTTATTTAAAGACAAAAACAATATACTTTGATAGTCTTAGGAGGGACATGGAACTTCTCCTACATTCCATTTTGTAACATGTACAAGAGTAGCTAATTTGACCATTTCATTCAGCGATCTAGGTGGACAAGACCTACTTTTTTACCTAGATTTACTGTGGCCATTTGTGCCAAAGTTTAACTATTGTAAATATTTATTGATAAATATATAATACAAATTACTTATAAAAAAATAATTGCGAAAACTTGATGCATTCGACGGTTCGAATTGTAGCATTTCTTAGTTCTTTAGCAAATTCTACGCGGTTTACTTTTTTTTCCCTAGGAAAAGAAAATCCAAACATAAGTAAATTATCAGATGTAACCATTTACTAGTTATAGCAAATGACGGTATAGCTAAAAGAACTATGTGATTTTGGCCCAAAAAGACTCTTAAGTGACTGACCATCGGACTGATGAGGACCAATGAATTGCTCTCAGTTTTGGTAGGCCATCCGTTAGACCCAATTTACATGTGAGGTTGTTGAGATGCATTATCACCCTTTATTGTTTCTGGCCGTTACCATAATATACGAGGAGATACTCATTAATTCGTCCAATCAAAATTTACAAAGAGATGCGTCCTTCCGGTGGCTTTTTTATAAGGTTGTGGCTTTAAAAGTCTTAGATTAACTAAACACATTAAATAGGATAGGATGAAAGCAAATATATGAACAATGAAATTAGTAAAACATACACCAGAATACGATAAAGATCAGATGTTGCACGATATCATCATTGACCTTGTGGTGGGAGTGATAGTCATGGACAACCTCTCGAAAGAGGAAAGCCGGACCAGAATGGTAGCTAACATATGAATCATACGCAAAGTTACATCGGCGATGCAATTTTGCATAGTTGAACGCTTCGATAAACACTCCGTGCCCATAGCAAAGAGACACAGGGCCAGATAAATTCAACCAGGACAGAATTAGCCACGAACCATAAAAAGATTGGCACCATCATCCAAAGAACTCTTACCCGACTGAACCAAACAAAAAAAGTAATCCAGCAAAAAACATAACCAATTACCGGATATACAAGTACAAAACACAAGCACTTTCTGGTGGCTTGATCAACTGATATTTACTTTACTAGTGTTTGTGTGAATTTTTTTAGTAGGTAGTGGATGCTAAGAAAAGTAGAGACCTGTCTTTACTAGAGAAGGATAAATTATTTAAAGCAAACACCTAAATCACACACTTCACTTCACTTCACTTCACTTCACTTGCATTCATCAACAACAGCCCTCTTATAAATTCCTGACATCAGTTAAATTCAGTATCACCTCACAGTTTCTTCTCCTCTTCTTCTTCTTCACCCTTCTTTCTGCCCTGTCCTCCTATAAGAAGCAGCTTCTTTTTTCTTTTTTCTTTTTCTTTTTGCTTAGTAAAAATGGTGGCCAAGAAGCCAAGAATTGTGATTGTAGGAGCAGGAATGGCAGGCCTAACAGCTGCAAACAAGCTCTACACTGGCTCAGAGGACATGTTTGAGGTGTGTGTGGTGGAGGGTGGGACGAGGATTGGTGGGAGGATAAACACCTCAGAGTTTGGTGGTGACAGGATAGAGATGGGAGCTACTTGGATCCATGGGATTGGAGGCAGCCCAGTTCATGAGATAGCTCAGGGAATTCACTCACTCGAGTCTGACCAGCCTTGGGAGTGCATGGATGGGTTCTTGGATGAGCCTCAGACAGTTGCTGAAGGTGGTCTTGTGGTTGATCCTACCCTTGTGGAGTCCACCTCAAGTCTTTTCAAGAACCTCATGGATTATGCTCAGGGGAAGTCGAGCGGGAGCGAACTCGAAGTGCGAGGATTCGATCTTCGCTCCAATGGTGGTTGTGGTGGTAAGGGCAAGCTCAGTGTTGGTTCTTTCCTTAGAGAAGGGTTTAATGCTTATTTGGAATGCTTGCAAGGTCAAGAGGAGGAGGAGGAGGTTAAAGGGTGTGAGAATTGGAGCAGGAAGTTGCTAGAGCAAGCCGTTTTCGCGATCCACGAGAATACTCAGAGGACTTACACTTCTGCAGGTGACCTGATGGAGCTCGATTTCGATGCAGAGAGCGAGTACCGGATGTTTCCAGGTGAGGAAATCACCATTGCTAAGGGATACATTAGTATAATTGAGTCACTTGCTTCCGTTCTGCCTCGAGGGCTAATCCAATTAGGCCGGAAAGTGGAGCAAATCGAATGGCAACAACCCGAAGGCGAAGCTCATCCGTCGGTGGCGAATGGCGATACTAACAGGCCGGTGAAGCTGCATTTCTGTGATGGATCCGTTATGCAGGCTGATCATGTTATAGTCACAGTGTCACTGGGAGTACTTAAAGCCGGAATCGCTCGGGGGGGCTCGGATATGTTTAGCCCTCCACTTCCACATTCCAAGGTAGAGGCTATATCGAAGCTAGGCTACGGTGTTGTAAACAAGTTGTTTCTGCAGCTGAACAACACGACGAATACACTCCAAGAGAACAATTGCTGCAGCAAGTTCCCTCTGCTGCAACTAGCCTTCCACCCGCCCGACTCGGACCTCAGGCTCAAACAGATACCATGGTGGATGAGGAAGACGGCTTCTCTGTGCCCAATTTACAAGAACTCCAGCGTGCTGCTGTCTTGGTTCGCAGGCGAAGAGGCTCACGAGCTCGAGTCTCTTCCCGACGAGGAGATCATCAAAGGGGTCTCAACAACATTGTCCTGCTTTCCATTAGGATCCAACGGAAGTGATTCTACTCTTGTCAAGTTCACCAATGTCTTGAAGACCAAGTGGGGAAGTGATCCTCTCTTCTTAGGTTCTTACAGTTACATTGCAGTTGGTTCAAGTGGAGAAGACATTGACACGTTGGCAGAGCCATTGCAGTTGCTTCAGGTTCTGTTTGCTGGGGAGGCAACTCATAGAACCCATTATTCTACCACTCATGGTGCTTACTTTAGTGGCCTTAGGGAAGCCAATAGGCTCCTCCAACATTATCGTTGTCTTTGAGATGCTTTTGACATAAATTATTAGTGCTTTATCTTTTGTTTCTCATCATTCTTTGTTTTGTTTGTTCGAACTCGAAAAATATTTTTCTTGAAACATTTTATGGTCAAACAAACAGATGCTGAATTTGCAGTCACAATTAAGTGATATTGAACCTGTGTTTTTATAGGAGTAGCTTGCTACAAGTAAAAAAAATTATATATATATATATATATATGCATATTTAAAAAAAATTAGCTTTGGATCCCACTTGTGGGGCTCAGGATTTGTTGTTTAGCTTGTTCAAAGGACAGGATCCGATAAACCCGGCAATGTCTAGCTAGCTTAGCTTGGAATCTCTTCCCTTTTCTCGAGTTCCTTTATTGCTGGAGCTACATTTTTATTAGAATTCGAGATATATGAATATAATTATGTTATAATTGGAAAAAGAAACACGAATATGAATCAATATAAGAAATTGAACTCCACCAAAATATTTCCCATTAAGCTTTTGGACTACCAAAAAGTGAAAGTCCATTAAAGCACAACCTCGTCGGGAATAAGCAAATTATGCCGTAAAAAATCAGTGAGCTGGTTCTAAGGTACGTTTGGCTGTCGATCAATTTGCAGCCACGATTGGACGATAGTGAGCCAATCAAGTTGTCCGAAAGAATGAGACACCACCGATGAGACAAGAATAATTTATTTAAGTGCTAAGAGATTTCTATTCATTTGAAAATATTTTGAGTTTAAGACTTACGAATTTAAAAAATATATAATAGAGAGTAAATTACAAAATACGTTAAGACTCTCGAATTCGAAAAATGAGATGAAGACGAAGATGGCCATATCTTTTGGTACCATCTGTACTGGCAGTGGCAGATTGGAAACCTCTCCCTCCCATACGGCTTAGTAGGGGACCCATCAAAGAACGATTGGTCATGTTCCATGCATTTACGTTATATGCAGTGCAAGACAAATACACACACTATTCAGACAGTTAGCTACTTAGCTGTCGCCAAATGGAAGTTGGTTTAACTAATAAGATATTTTAATTTATTTAACAAATTCATAGATTTTGTATCATTGAGTTACTCTTAAATAGAATCTGATAATAATCGATTTTGAATATTAAAAAAAATTACTTACCTCTCCTCAGTAGACAAAAAAACCTGTGGCCTACCCACTTGGTACCATCAGATTTCTCTGCAGGCACCAAATCCTTGCACTGTGAGCTGGAGACAGAAAACTGTCGTAACCAGTCCAGAACAACAGTACGACATATTAAGGTTGATATAAGTATTGGTTAATATAGCTTCGAATTATATAAGATTTTGCAGACTATAAAAGCCACTTTACGATCAATTACAATTTCCATGTCACATTTTCATGATGTGAGTATTTTTCTCATGGACAATCAAATGACCACTAAATCAAAATAAAGAATTGAAAGGGGACCCAGATCCCAAATTCTGTTTTAACTTTAGCATTGGATTATCATTAATTGATGATAACTTTCTCTGTGTCATGCAGGGGACACTGTATAGTCAAATCGAGAGGGCTATTCATAAGGACTCCATTATTGTAAGATTTTGCCAGGCTCTTAATGGAAAAAATAATTAAAGAAAAAAAATTCATTTATGGCCCACCTGCTCTCTCTTTTTTGCCTCTTGTAGGGCTTCAATCACTTTGATGATTGTGCACCAATGTGTCATCCAGTCATTGTCTAACTCATAGGCAAAAACCAAAGAGAATTTTTTTTGTGATAAAAAACCAAAGAGAATCTTCACCCCCCACCCATTACCCTAATCCCAACAAGTTCATGATTTGCTAAAAAAAATTTGGTCCCTTTGCTCCTTTAGATCTAATTATATTCATTGACGATCATGATTCTATAGCAACTTTCCCTTAAAAAAATTCTATAACAACTTCAAAATTAAATACGTTTGAACGGAATTTTTACCTTACAATTCCGAAAACATATCACTTTTGCGATATGTTATTTCTTGTCCAAATTAATAGCAGCAAGTAGTATAATTATTGGCACTCTGAAGTCGGTCCACGAAACATATGACCACCATTGATCAAATAAATCCCGGCGGTCTTTTCGATTGGACGAGCCATTTTGTATGTTACTGTTTGATATCAATCATACTCTACCTTTGAAAGACAAAATTTTTTCTTAGGGTACAATATCTTGGAGCCAACTATGCACATTTGCTTTATTGCAAAATCTCACATTAAAAGGTCTTATGATGAGGATGTATTATTGCTTTATTTTTTTATAAGTAAAGTTTATTAATATAAATATTTATAACATATTTAGTATGAAACTATTTCTTGCGATGTTACGATCGTCGGTCTCCGTTATTTCATTCTTGTTTGATGACAATATTAATCTTCTTTAGAAGTTGGTTAAAGTGGCAAAAAATTAAAATTGAGATATTGTATTCAAATTTTACGAATACAAAATATACTATTAGAAGAGTCACCACTAATTAAAACATAACAATTGTTTTGACTCAATATATAGAGATTTTCGGACAAAAAAGAATATTATATTTTTCATCTAAAGATTCTTAAAGAGAAGATATCTGGCTTAAGTAACTTATCATATCGGCATCAAGATATTGCTTTTATGGGGAGATTTCGATGCTAGGAGAAACTCTTTATCAAAAAAGGAAAAATCCAACTTAACAAGCTTTAATGGAAATTTATTTGTCAAGGAATCTGGAGTCTACTCAGGCATAGGAATAGAGCGGTCCCAACTGCTCATCAAAGTGACTAGTGATATATTTTTTATTTTTTAAATTATATTTGGGAAAAAGACAGAATAAAAGTAAGAAATGGTGATCAACATTGGTTCTTTATTGTAGTTGATATTTTGTTCCATCAAGATTTGAAAGAAATTCGGAGCCGAAAGTTTGAAATGGATATTACAATATGTTTCATATCAAATTTTGGGCTACTATTTTTAAAAACTCAAATTCGAAAATTTTAGATAGACACAGTACACTAAAATCTCTATAAAATAATTCTCCGTAAAGTGATAACCTCTCTAAACTGAAAAAGTCTCGGTCCCAATTCAAGACCACTGTTAAAATTTAGTAACCCCTATATCGTAATAAATAATACTTTTTTATAAAATATTAGTGCTAAATATCGGTCCAAACTTTCGCATAAAGTGATATTTTTGAACAATTACATATATTTTGAAGTATTTATGAATTTGAAAAATATGATACTAGTTTATGCTAAATTTGCTTGTTTGTTAAATTTTACATCATTGTTCACCTTCTAAATTGTCTTCAAATGGTCATTGTGATCGCCGTCTTATTGTAAAAAAATATCTCAATCGAGTATTGCATTTGAATAATACTATAAGTCGAGATTTTATGTGACTTGAATATACATAGTATTTTTTTGGTACTTTAATATTTATTGACCAAAAACTCAATTTTAATAATTTTGGAACTATAAACATAAATATTTATGTGATAACCTCTCTAGAGTGATATTTTTCTTTGGTCTTACAGATATCAGTATCGAAATGCAAGCCGTCTAACAAATAAACAATAATGTTTTAATACTTACTATAAAAGGAAATAATACTGTACAAATACCTCATCTGGAGCGGAGATATTTTGCTTGTGCAAGACGAGTGGTGGACCAACTCGTGCGGCCCACAAGCACGGTACAGCTAGTGGGCCTAGATAGTAGTGGGGAGGGCTAGCTAGGCCTAGATGAATTTGGTGCAATCATTAAAGAGAAAATTACGTTCAGGTCCATGTAGTTTGGTGTTCCTCCTTCTTGGGTCCCTGCATTTCTAAAATCTATGTTGATGCCCCTCTTGTTTGATTTTAGAAACTCTCGGGTCCCTGATTGACATCAGCAGCTATTTTTTTTCATTTTTGTCATTGAAATGACAAAAATACCATTAAAAAAATCACCTCTTCTTCTTTCCTCTCCAAAGAACTATCTTCTTCCCTGTGCATCTCCCCTCTTCTTAGAAATCAACCTCAATTAATCAAATTTAAAATCAACAAATTACTAAACTAAAAATAAGAACGTCAACGACTCTCAAAATCAACAAGGTTCAATTGGGTGGTCCGGTTCCCATATGGCTCCCAGGTGACAAACTATCGAAATTATAATTAGATAGCACCTTTACGAACTAGATAAAATCTCGAGTTCTTAGTTCAAACAGGGCCGAACTCGAGATCTTTACTCGAATTGGATAAAAATTGAGTTCTTAGTTACCGCGGAGGGCAGAGGACATCCTACGGCTGACGATCTCGTAGTCATCGTCAACGCCACCACCGGTCATCAGGAAGAGAACGGTGGCGATGAGGAGCAGGGTAGAGACGACGAGGAGGACCCCCCCCCCCCCCCCCCCCCCCCCCGCCCGCCCCGGTAGCACTGGATCTTGTCAGAGAGGGGCTCAGAGCGCGGAGTCTGGATTTGGATCGGCGATCCCCCGGCTACCGTCATCTCCTGCGCCAAGTCCACCGACTTTCGGTACCTCGCCATCTCCAAGTCCATGGACCAATGGGGGAACGGTTTTGGAGGGGGAGAGTGAGGGAGTGGTGGTGGGCGTCATCGTTCTGGGGGTTCTCTCGACCATGTTCTTCACAAACCTGTTCTTTTCACCATGTTCTTCACGATTAGTGGTGTTATTTTGAAGATTGGAATTAAAGATCTTAAATTTTTGTTCTTCTGCGGTTGCTTTTTGTTCTTAGATTTGCAAGTGAACCATCCTGGAGTAAGTAGCTTAGATTGATTTGCAATAGAGCACTTTGGTGATTTAGGGATCTTGATTATTTAGGGTTGAAGTTCGATTTTCGCAACCATGGCCACTATCGTTGGGAAAGAAGGTTGATCTTGTTCACATTTCACAGAGAATATGAAGGGCGAGGAAGAAGATGAGTTTATATTTTTTGAAGAGTATTTTGGTCATTTTCATGACAAAAAAAATGAAAAAATGGGTGTTGATGTCAGCCAGGGACCCGAGAGTATCCAAAATTAAACACGGGGGACGTCAGCATAAATTTTAGAAATACAAAGACCCGAGAAGGAGAGACACTAAACTATAGGAACCTGAGCATAATTTTTCCTTCATTAAATTATAGATATCAAAGTACTATAATACCGTTAGATATCTCGATTATGGGTTTCAATTAATCCTTTCCGAAAAATTGAATAGTCTTCCCGAACAAGTCTTTTATTTAGTAAATAACATCGATGAAGCTATCTGCTACCACGAATTCTACGAACTTAGAAGTTCAAATTATAGAACTGATTATGCTAAAATTTGAAAAGAACAGATTTTTCATCATTTATAATCCTCTCTAATTCGAATATACACTAGTTGCTTCCGTAAGTCTGTTGCATGCTCGATTGATGCGAACTATCATGGGCCCTGATGGGCTTCTAAAATTGGAATCCGTGAGGCCCAACTCGTTTCCATAAGCCCAACAATTTGAGAAGTAAGTTTTCACCAATTTGAGAGAACTTCATTGAACCTCTATCTTGTGAAAAGTAACTTCTGTTTTATGCTATGTCTGGAGCATGCAATTTTTAAGTCAAAGTGACCTAGTAATAAACCGACTAATTCAGATTAAAGCCGAGTATGATATGTAAAGAGAGCATGTAATTGATTGAACAATGAGACAAGAAACTTGTGGCGAAATAGGACCAGGAATTGCATTAACTTGGCTGCTGCCTATTCCTTAACATTTTTTTCCTCCCATTGGAAGATCGAATGAAATGCTTTTTAACAGCTATTATGTACATATAACAGCCCTTTCTATGATTTGCCTATCTCTTATCTGGCTTGGCCAGGTTCGGACAACAAGTAGTATGCACCTTTTTCTCCGGACAACTTCCTGCTTTGAGCCTGAATGATGATTGATTTCTGTCATACGCTCGCTATGGCCCTCCGGGATAGAGAGATGCCAGCGGGATCGCCCCCAAACTCTTCGAACACAACCAGCAGGTTCCCGGTCGGGTTCAGCCATGATCGCGGAACATGGTACCTAAATCATCAACAGCTTTATCTGTTGCAGTTACTCTGGAGAGACAACAAGATGATAAAGGACTAGAGTTAGTAGCAGATTTCTCACCATCTCTGAGAGGGCTCTCCGCAATTGCTCCGGCATTTCGCATCTTTGAATACCCCAGCGTAATCGCAGCCGCCACAGCTACCCCTAGCTATGTATCCTGGCCAATGGCGCCCAATGCTCTGGCCGTTTATCCACATTAGACCCTTTCCCATGCCAATCATGTCTAGAGCTAAAGGATCGCTTCCTTCGGGTGCATCAAAGGTTGTCTGCATGAAGATAATTGTATATTTAGAAAACTTGAGCCGAAGTCGGATAACCAGATGAGAAGGGAACTGCTGCAAATATCCAATAACTTTACCTTGTACCATGTTAAAGGCTGTTGTTTAGCCATCAGCATCCATTCAACCAAAGAACTGCCACTAACAGTATCTAGTTTCAACGCCTCGCCTTTCAGACCAATCTGCAGAAGGGCACGACGATTAATGGTTCCCCCCATCACTCCGTAAAGACGAAGATCGCGACATCCAGAACAGACAGAAATTGACCTTGTACGACCATTTCCAGCTTGATAGATCCCATGTGCCATCATTTAACCCCTTCAATGTAATTGGACCCAAAACTCCTGCATTCCATGTCTCGTAATGCAGACCAACATTCTGATATCAGTCAACACAGAGAGAAAGCGAGTTCCGGCATCAGAAATAGCATCACAATGATGAAAAAGAGGCAAGTGCAGAGAGGCTCAACCGACGCACCGGAAGACCGACGGCTGCACTCAGCAAAGACAGCTTGTTTGTACCGGCTGTCAACTTTACATTCTGGCTGAATGTTAACTTGGGATTTGCTAGACTACCATAGACATTTCCTACTAGTTGGCCATCGATGAAAACATGCATGGCATGCCCGGCCGACCAGATTGTGAGGAGAGGGTATTGTCCTGTTGTAAGAAATCCTTCATTGGGATCTATCTTCACACTGTAAAAGAGAGCGTATTCATCAAGATTCATAGGCGTAATTTTCGGAACTTGGGGCAGAAAGATGCTGGATAGATCGGATGCTCACTCTGTCATATACCACAGGTAGTCTGTAGCATCCCTGGTTACATTAACTTGCTCATAGAGGCCATTTAGTGTAGTTACATCACTATCGTCGGCAGTAGCTGTTTCTTCGATGTACGACTGCCATGAGAAACTGCCTACCGATGTCATCTTCGTCCGTGAGCTCGGTGCACGCACCTGCATAGACGTAACTATTCAAGCTTAGATTCAATCACCACTATTTCTTCTAGTTAGTATCAAGTCAGCCTTCTTACTGTTGCAGTGTTATGAGCTTCAGTATTGCAATCAGGGAGGATGCTGACCGACCAACGTGGCAGATCATATTGCGCATTTCTGAAGTTCACTTTCACCGAGTATTTCGTGTCATAATTTTCAAGGAACGCGGAACAGAGAGCCTCCGATTGGAACACGTGAGCCTGCAAAATAGCAGCGCTGATGAAACGAAGGCTAAAGCTGCAGAATTTAAAGAACTCAACTTTTTGGCGATACCTCTTGGTTTTTCCCTAGTGATATCACCTGAGGATCTACTGATACTAAAGCGGGCTCACATTGTTTGATTGCTTTATGCAGATCCCTCAGGTGGCCCCATTTCGGCTCTCTAGGTAGTCCTGTGTACATACCGTATTCGTAAATCGCAATTCTTGTGGCTCGTGATTACGCAATTCGGTGAGGATGCATACCGTATTCGTCAAGAGGAGCATCATAGTCATAGCTAGTAGCCATGAAGGGACCACCAGCAGTCCGTCCAAAATTAGTTCCGCCATGGTACTGCAACCAAAATGAACAAAAGTCAATAAAAAGAAGAAGAAGACATTAATACACCATCCACAACAAGAAAATCATCATTTCCTATGTCTTTACTACAATGTACTTGCCATGTAATAATTAATGAAGGAGCCACCATTCTGTATGAACCTTGCAACAGAAAATGCTAAATCTTCGACTGGCCTATTAGGTATTGCCCCTCCAAATTCCGTATACCTGCAAGACAGATCATCCAGCAGAAGAATTCAGTTGAAAGAGAGGCAGCAATAAATACAATTCGAGCTCATCTGCAATAAATTTGGTGCCAGACACCAGTTATTTATGTCACTTACCAACCGGTCCAGGCCTCGGTCCACATCTTCGGCTTGTAGTCCTTGTTCGGTTTGAATCCCTCGCAGTAGTACCCATTGCAGGTATCAATCTGCAGAATGTATGTATCATAAAGTTCAAGGTTTCCCTTCCAGTAACAAAATCTACTGCAACAGTTGGGAAAAATTTACTGCATTTCCTGTTTTGAGTCTTCAAAATTTTTTTTGAAAGGAAAATTTTTACACTTGAACCTTGGACCTCCTTGAAATTTACAACGCCTTGTGCCGCTAGGCTACATGTCCTATGACTTTTGAGTCTTCAAAATGTAGTTGCATAACAAACTCACTAGCTAGAGTTTAATCTGTTTTGTCATTTGACACGGTTCGATCCACCAATCTAATAGATATTCGGATATTAATTAACATATGTGAAAGACGACTTACGACTGGATCAGGGGCATCCTCCTGCTTGCACATAACCCAGGGGATACCAGTTTGTAGCCCCACGGCCATGTCAGCTGCCCATTTCGTGTATGTTTTTCCAGGTGCCCCAATCTCCCATTCCACCGGCCCATATTCGTTTTCTATCTGATAGCAAACCGTTAAACAAGTCTCGTGGAAAACATTACGGAGAGAGTCATTCTTAAAATAGGTCCGAAAATGCTGGACTCAGAATATCAGAATTTATGCAAAGAAAAACTATTATACAAGACAAAAAGTAAGTCCACCTAGAACTATAGAATCCTTTGCTTTGGACCCGACTCGAACTCGAATGTTGTATCTTCAATTAGTTCAGCAGACAATTCCACCTTTAGAAACACGGTAATGCAGTTCAATATTCCAACAGGTTTTGAACTTTTACCTGGGAAAGGATGATTGGCCCTCCCTGGGTTTGAAACAGCTTCTCTGACTTCATCAATCTCACTATTTTCTCTGTGAACTTCTGCATTGCCGCCTTCATTGTAATTTCCCAAAATAAAGAGAAAAAAAGATTACAAATTTAAGACGGTCGACAGCTAGAATCGTGTCAAGACAAACCCATTAAAACACAAAAAAAAGAGGAAATTTTATTAAACAATGGGGATTCGAACCTTAAAAGGCTCGTTGTCGGTTCTAAAAGCAATGCCAGGGACATACTTGAGCCAAACCGGGAATCCCCTGCACCCAGTAAAGAAAACAGAGCATAAAGGACACATTGCTCGAACATGTATTAGTTAATGCGTGTTCGAAAGCCGAGTGGTAAAAAGAATAGTTAAGTTACCCGAAGTTCCATTCGGCGCAGACGTATGGACCAATCCGAAGATGAACATAGAGGCCCGCCTGTTGAACCAGCTTGACGAACTTAACGAGATCGTACCTATCCTCGAAGTAATACTTCATGGGGGGGTTTTTTTTTTGCCAGAAAAAAAAAAGAAACTTTAATGAGCAAGAACCAATAATGTAGCCAACCGAATTAGAACATAAAAAGAGAGAGTTAGAGAATCACATTTCCAGGAGAAGGCTCGTGCCCGTTCCAGAATACGTAAGTCTGGATAACATCCAATCCACCATCTTTCGCTTTCTGTATTAGACCTGGCCACATCTGCCACCCACCCGAACAAATTCGAGCAGTTTTATGATCGTTACGACATACCAAGTGACAATATTTACGAAGTGTTAGTACCTCAGGTGTGCTTCTGGGATAGTGAATGGACCCGGAGATTAGGATCCTTCTCTGCCCGTTGATTATTACAGCCTTATGGTCGTAAGTAACAGAAGCTGTGATTGGAGAAACCCACCAAGAGACAAGCACCAAGAAGAACAACGACATGTCCCAGGTTGGCATTTTTATTGAACCAACAGCTGCCACCTTCTTACTTAAACACCAAGACAAGAAAGAACCCAGAAGAACATAAAGCCAGTGGCTTCCTGGTTTTGCAAACCAAGACTGGTTTTTTGAGAGAGAGAGAGAGAGTGTGTGAGTGTGTGTTAAGGGGTTTGGAATTGGCGGGTCACGGGTGGGGATATAAATTGATTCGTTGTTGGGGTTTTGCTTTGGGTGGGAGTTTCGGTTGGTTACTTACAAGTTTGATATTGTTGGGAATGTGCCTTACCTGTTTTTATATCGTTACCCTAGGACTACTTTTTCTTAACTCTATGAATGTATATCATTTTATTTTCATGGTATTTCTAAAAATAAAAAATGGCTACAATGCCTAATTTTAGGCCTAGTGTCCTAGTAGATGTTGATTTAGTTAATATCATATGCATTTTGATCTGCTACTCAAATTTAAATTATTCGATCAATTATATGTAGCATATAATTTTGACACAATTGATACGGGTCAATATTTTTTTATTAATATCGTAAAGTATAGTAACATCACATCATTCGATTTGTTCCCCCCATACGTGAGATGGTTAATATTTACATGGGATAATATTTGGGAAAAAAATATATGAATTTGTGAAATGTTAAAAAATTTGATTTTACTTGAGGAATTTTTTAGTTCAAGACTTTTGAATATAAAAAATTCATTGGGAAGTCATCCTAAAATATGGGATTTTACAATGAAAAGAAATATTCAGGACAAAACAAAATCGCCTAGTTGATATCATACGTACCCCGGTAGCAATTTTTTGTATAAATTTTTACTGCACCAAATTATATTGTGTCAAATTCCCACGCAAGATTTCAAGGTTGCAGCCGTATCCCGGTAACATTGCAGATGCTAGTTGTAACTTCTAAGTTACATTTTTTGATTTATAATTTTAGTTCGAATGCAAATAATTTTTGTTCATCGCTAATTTTTTTTGCCTTGTTATAGTAAAATCTCTCTAAAGTGATTCTCTCTAAAGTGATAACTTCTCTAAATTGATAAAAAGTCTCGGTCCCGAGTCTGGACCAGTGTTAAAATGTGATAACCCCTCTATCGTAATAACTGATACTTTTTCAAAAAAAATTAGTGTAAAATTTCGGTCCCAATTTTTGCATAAAGTGATATTTTTCAATAAATACATATATTTTTACGTACTTTGCAAATTTGCAAATTATTTTAAGATGTTAATTTATGCTAGATTTTCTTGTTTGATAATTTTTACGTCATCATTCATCTTTTGAATTATTTTCAAATGGTTCTTTTGATCGCCGTCTTGTTTATAACAATTTTTTTAATCGAGTGTAGCATTTGAATAACGCTATAAGCAGAGATTTAAGGTATCTCGTGACTTTTATTTGATTGATTCAAAATTGCATCAACAATATCTTGTTCGCTCGGAGTGTAACAGATAGACAGATCTTGGTCAAATGAGAATTACACAATAAATTTTTTGTAGTAAAAAAATATAAATTCCTCTTATATAATAACCTCTCTAAACTGATAATTTTCTCCGGTCCCAGAAATTTTACTGTGTTCACTGCATGGTATTGTTTTTCACAATCCAGTCCTCCAACGATGCTAATTAATGAACTCAAGGATTAAAGTTAGGACTTTTCGTATAAATATTAGAAGCATCTTATTCTATTAGAAGGTCAAGTAAGATATATTACATTCCTTTAAAGCGACCAATTCTCTAATTCGTAATACCTTTACGCTAAATAATAGTGAGTAACGTGAGATTCAATTTAGGAGTCACTTCTAATAATATTTAAAATGTTCATAAAATTCGAATTTAAAATTAAAAAAAATTAAGTTTCTTAATTTTTGGACCAACGATCTTGTATTAGATTGTTTAAATCCATAACAATTAACTTTCCAGTTTCCATTGCTTCTAGTCGAGGAGAATTTTTCACTGATTGACTAATATTAATGTATTATTATTATTACCAAGTCTTACCGTCATAAGAGATTTAGAAAAAGGGCCAACGCATGAAATTAAAGTTGCCACATCTCTGGACTCCGTTCCACAAATGAAATAAAGTAGCAGGTTACTTGTCCCAACGGCTGAAGTGTAAACACGATTAAAATTTTAATAACTGAGTGAACCGAATAAAATTTTAGTAATTGGATATTTCCAAGAGAAACTGAACCAAGAATTTAATTGCAACAATTTTGTAATTTTTTTGCTTCATCGTGTATAGCAAAATCATTTTTAAATTTTTTTTGATAGGATATTAAAAAGAAAAAATTACTCTGTAGCCCCTGGAGTTAGACCTGACCATGAATTGAATCATATTCGTGATTCGATTCGATTTGATTCGTTAAAAATTCGATTCAAATTCGTCATGATACGAATTGAATATGGTTCAAACTTTTATAATTCGTCAAACTGGCAAAATTAATTCGAATTCGATTCGAGTTAAATTCGAGTCAAATTCGATTCGAGTTGAATTCGTATCGAATTCGTGTATATATAATATAATAATAATCTGTTAAAAAAAGTGGGGGAGGCGGGATTCGGGAACGGGAAGCGGGGAAGGGAATTTTAAAAATTGGGGAGAAGGTGGGGCCCACACAAAAAATAAAAAAGGGGGAGAGTTTGCATTTTTTGTTTAAAAGATGATGACGTCATCGCCTGCATCATTGATGATGTCATTGTCTGCGTCAGCAAAGGGAAAATTATAGTTGGAATTTTTTTTGTTACCGTTTTAATACCCATGTTACCATTTTCTTACTGTTTGTCCTTTTTTATATTATTTAAATTTTTTTAAATTCAACATTTTTTCCAAACTCTATAAATACCACCTTTTATTCTTCAAATTTTACACATTCCAATCTCAACTCTCTACTTCTCTTATTAAAAATTTAAGCTATATACATTCTCCCTCAAGTTTACTAATTAGTCATTAGATATATTAGTCATATTTCTCATATATTTACTCATATTACTATATAATTATGTCATCAAGTAGAGGAAATAGAGGTAAGAAAAAACGTGTGGAACATCACGATTCTATTGAATCGGATTTTCCACTGATTTCTACTTATCCTATTCCGGAAGAAACGATGAACGTCCATGATGAAGCTCAACGGGAAAGTGTTGATTCAATATTCAACAATCCACAAAAGGTAAAAAGACCATCTTCATTACTTTTTACTAAGTATTTCACAAAAAAATTTACCGGAGAAAAATGTATTTTCATCATTACATGTAATTATTGTGGTAAACAATATGAATTCAAAACCGGGAATGAATATGGTACTTATACTATTCATTTGAATACTAAACATTCTCACGAGTTGATTTTGAAAAATCACAAACTCAATTATCGACTACACCTAATATTTTATTTCATTACACCGATCAAAATAATAGAAAAGAATTAGCTAAATTAGTTGCTACCGAATATTTATCTTTTAGTTTTGGTGAAAAACTTAATTTTACAACTTATTGTCAAAATGCTTTAAATCATAGTGTAACAAAAGTTTCACGAAGTACATTAACACGATATGTAAAAGATTTATACAAGAAAAATAAAAAAAAATTACAAACTTTTTTTTTGATTTTGATGGTCGAGTTTCTATATGTTGTGATACATGGAGTGATCATTGGCAAAAATATTCATATTTTGGTGTTACATGTCATTGGATTGATAATAAATGAAATATACAAAAAAGAATAATTGCATATAGAATTTTTGATGATAGTCATAGTGGGAATAATTGTTATAAAATATTGCATAATATTTTACAAGAATATAATCTAGTTCACAAAATATTTTCAATTTCTCTAGATAATGCAAGTTCTAATAATGTTATGGTTAAAGATTTAGAAATTCTTTGTACACGATTCGGAGAAAAAAAATTTCATATTAGATGTGCATGTCATATATTTAATCTTTGTACCCAAGATAGAATTAAAGATTTGAACTCTACATTAGGACCAATTAAACAAGCACTTAATTTATTATGAGCTCGCCCAAAATTGCTAAAAGATTGAAAAAAATTTACAAATTAAACAACATGAAACCAAAATATTTTTCACAAGATGTTCAACATCGTTGGAATTCGACTTATGAATTGTTAAAAGAAGCTCTTCCATACAAAGATCTTCTATGTAATTTTTTTTGCATCTAATGATCAAACTAATAATATTATGTTACAACCTTACCATTGGGACCTTGTACAAAAACTAAATAAACTTTTAGAATGTTTTAATTATGCTATACATCTTTTATCGGGTGTTTATTATCCTACATCTCATTTACTAATTTTAGAATGTTGTAATATATCGGAGACAATATATAGCGCTTATCAAGATTTTGCATTGTCATCATGCGTTTCGGAAATGACTAACAAATGGTTAAAGTATTTCAGGGAGATTCCCCAACTTAATTTAATTGCAACCGTTTTTATGCCGAACATTAAAATTGATGGTTTACAAAATTTATTATATGCGTATTACACAAATTTGGGGAATTTTATGCAAGTTGCTAATCTAGAAGATCATGTTGTAATAATTACAAACAATGTAAAAAATGATATTTTGAATTTATTGAGTGAATATAGTAATAGGAATAATGCTTCTACATCTAATGAACCAACTCCCTCTCCCTCACAAGGTAAAAAATTAAGTTTTACGGAAAGATTGTTAATGAAAAACCAAAAAAGACCCCGAGGAATAAGTTTAACTAATTCGGAATTTGATTTATATCTTAACACACAATTTGATATTCCATTTGTCAAACATTCTAGTTTTGCTTTATTAGAATGGTGGAACAACTATGTAGAACAATTTTCGGTTATGTCAATTGTTGCAAAAGAATTGCTTGCTTGTCCGGTTTCGACGGTTACCGTGGAACAAGCATTTAGTGCAGGAGGTAATATTTTGGATGAGCACCGGTACTCAATGACACCGCAATCTTTGGAGGCACAAGCATTGGTCGCCGATTGGACCAAGGCGGAAAGACGACAACAAGAATTGGTCCAGAAAAATTCAGACCAACTATACGACCTCGATGATGCCACAACTGGTGAAAGCACAAACACATCCGACTAGGTGAGTTAGCTCCCTAAAGGTAAGAGAACTACGTGGGCTTTGATTCCTTCGGAGCTAAGGATACGTAGGCAACTTAATTTGGTACATTAAGTGCAAGCCCAATATTTAGTTTATTTCTTTTTCCCAAAAAATGTTAAACACTAATTCCTAATTTTTTAATATTTGAAGCAAAAATCAAAGTTTTTGAATTTTTCAAAAAATATCAAAACTTTTTGAACTTTTTCAAAAATATTTAAAATATTCAAAAAATAGAAGTTTTAGAATTTTTTAATTAAGTATTAAAATTATAGAATTAATTCGAATTCGATTATAATTCAAATTCGATTATAATTTGATTCAAATTTGAAAATTCATAATTTGTATTCGATTCGTCTTTTGAAGAATTGAATATGGTTTAATGTTTTGATGAATTCGAATTTATTCAAATTCGATTCGAATTTGTCCGAATTCGAACCGTGATCAGGTCTACCTGGAGTTTGCTTAAATATATTCAAAAGTCTTTCATGTTTGCAAAATACACGCCTACGTCTCTCTAATTTACTTTTATTATACTTTCGAGTACCTAAATAAATTTTTTCTTTTTTTATCATTAAAATAACAAAAATATCCCTTAAAACAAAATAATTGCTTACGTCATATCTTCTTATACCTCCCCCAACCGCCAATCTCGACTCAAACAAAAAAAAACGCCGACTGATCACCATCGACGTACCATCGCATCCCGTCGAGGCTGACGTCGTTGTTGGGGGCCACCGGCATAGCTCGCTCGTTTTAAGCTTCAAGCGGCGGGTAATTAAAGGTGGATAAAGGTGCAACTCGTGGAAGTCCTTCCCTTCCGATGCGTGGAAGGCAGCAGCTGAAATCTGGGATTTTGAAAGATGGGTTTTGTTCCTCGGGGGTTCCTTCCTTTTTCTGGGCCTTCCGATCGAGGGGAGCTGGGCGGGGGAGAGGGAGAGGACGGTGGAGGGGAGGACGCTGGCCTCGCCGCCGCCGCAGAGGGAGAGGAAGCAGGCATAGATTGAGGCGGCGGCGAAGGTAGCGAGCTGCTGGTAGAGGATGGACCGGGTCAGGGAGAGGAGAGCGGGCCGGGAGGGAAGAAGGTGGGCGGAGGGTGGATCGGGTTATGGGTTTACCCATTTGGGTCTGTTTATGGAGAGGGAGCGGGGCGACGGCCATGGTAACGGCGATGTAGATGGCGTACAGCTTGGATCGTTGAGAGGAAAAAACAGATTCAATTGAACGAGAAAAATAGAAAATCGAGATGGAGAGAGAGGGATGATTTTAATTGAAATTAATTGTGAAGCTTCTGGGTTCGGCTCTTTTTTAATGGTGAAGCTGTTTGGCTTCCTGAATCTACAGGGCGTTGCTTTCTGGATTTGAAGACGGAGGAGGGAGGAGGAGAAGACGGTTGATGTTAGCAAATTTTTTTATTTTTTTTTCTATAGATATTTTTGTTATTTTATTGACAAAAATCAAACATCAGAGACGTCGACATACATTTTACCAATAAATAAAATTTTTGAATATATTTAAACAAATTTCAAGAATTATTGAATAATTTTTCCTATTAAAAACTCAACGTTGGATAAAAAAAACTTAACCAACCGCGGTTTTGCGTTGGTGCATGCTCGATATTTGTCGGAGCTCGACATTTTTATTATAATCGGAAAGCGCTGTGCTTAATTAATTATAACCAGCTCCGTACCTTGTAGATGTTACTCGAAAATATATAATATTTTGCACCACTTACTTTAGTTTATTAGAGATTATTATCCTTGAAGAAAATGCATGGTCTATCATTTGACTGTACTGGCAAGTGTCGTCATCGTCAACAATTAGATGTTCTGAAGTGATGTTATAACTAATATATTGCCTATTTCGGGGACGTATAGAGTCTTTCTATGTTTATTTCATCAAGTCTAGACTGTGTTCAGTATGTATTTTTTGTAGGTGATAATTTTTCAATCTTGGGACCATTCATTGTTCATTGGGCTTTGGTTGCTGACTTCCATATAATTAGGTTATCAATTTTTTTTACCTTCCGACACTAGGCATGTGTAATTATAGTTCCAGACATGGTCTTACAACTTCGCATCATAAACGTCTTTTTAATATGTTTTTACATTTATTAATGGTTATAGTTTAAGGAAGTAATTCAAGCATTTAAAAAATTTCAAATATAACTAACTATTTTTTAAAGGATTACAAATATGTAATTCGCTTGTTTCAGGCTTCGGCAAGAGTTTCGCTCTCTCCCCTTCCCATTCCCCTTTTTTTTCAAAATTCAAACCCCCCTTTTCACTCTCCCCCAAATTAACCCTAATTTTCCAATCTTAAAATCCCTGCCCGCCTTCTCAATCCCGAGCTTTCCACCATCGCCACCTCCCTCCTTCCACCGGTAGGAAGGTTGGGTGGTGACGGTGGACCTCCCATGGTGGGCCCGTCATCTTCTTCCCTCGGTGGTCCTCCGATGTCCATTTTCATTGACAATCTTCCACCGTCGTGGAAGTGCATCGACCTCCGGAACCACTTCGAACCCCTTTGTTCGGTGGTGGATGTCTACTTAGCTGCCAAGAAATCGAAGCGGAACTCCAAGTTTGGCTTTGTGCGAATCCCTCCCCTTGATGATGCCGACTCCTTGATTCTCAAGACCAACGGCTCGCAGGTGGAGAATAAGCCGATCTTCGTGTCCAGAGCGAAGTTCGCACGGGGTGGCTCCAACTTCCAAGGCTCCCCTTGCGCCGCCCGTGCACCCTGTTCCGGTGGCTCCTGCGGTGGTTCGGCCTCCTTGGTGTCGGCCTCATATTCGCCCCTCTCTCTCCTCGGTGTGCACGGAGGCTCCCACGATGACTACTCCTGATGAGCTACTGGACGACAAGCTGCTCCGCGGTGCGGCGGTGTCACTCCTTGACGCGGGCCTTACGTGCTCGGCCGAGGCTATGCAAAATTGGGTAGTACTTTTGAAGCCTTTCTTCAAGGTAATGTGGAAAAATTTTGTGCTGCTGTAGGTTGTCCTGTTCAGTGTGTTTCGTCTGTCGCTGCCACTTTTGATTCGCTTGTCGCACCCCATGTTGCTGAGTTGTCCTCGTTCCCCGAAGCGGGTGGTTTGGTGGTGTCTTCTGCTGCCTTGGTTGATGGAGCTCTGGGGGTGGTTGATGGGTCGCAGTTGGTAGATGGGCACTCGTAGATGCTGCCCTGGGGTGCTCTCGGTTTGGTGGCAACCCCAGTGCTTGCGAAAGCATCGCCTGCGGATGGATGTTTGGCAGACGGAAAGCAAATGCTTGCCGATGGTTATTTGCAGTCAGACGATGGGCAGCCGCTTGCTGCTTCTTGTGTCGTGCTTATTGGTTCGGGTGAGCGGTGGTGGGTGTGCAACCTCTTGCTACTCGTTCTGATGTTGTTTTGCAGGGCCCTATGGAGGTTCTGTAGTTGCCTACTGCTCCAGAGGTGGAGACGCAGATGCTTACAGACACGTCGTTGTCTGTTGCTTTCGATATGGAGGCTTAGCTTAATCAGATCCTTGACGACGTGGATGAAGGGCAACACATCGCTGCTGGTTCGTCCGCAACGCCCCTGACTTTTACAGAAGTGGTGGTTAAGAAGGTCAGACAACGACGTTCATTTCAGCCAATCCCGAAGCGCTCGAGTTACCGAGTTAGGAAGCTCACGAGTAAAGCCGTTGCTCTGATGCAATCTCCGATGCAGAAACTGAAGAAATTGTCCCTAGATAAGCCTTTGCCGACTCTGGGCCTTTGCTCGATGCTGGCAGCTTTGGAGGAGCCCGAGGCTACTCTTCAGGAGGAGATCTCGGCAGAGGCATGGCAGCTTGCAATTGTATCTGGTTTCTCTTGGGAGGAGGATGTCTCTTTTATTCTCCAAGTGATTAAAGATGTGGCGTTTTGGTCTTTTGATCCTCCTTGATTTTGGCTGCAGGCTGGTAGTTAGAATAGGTTTCTGCTCTTTGGTTCTGGTCCTGCTTTGATTGCTGCACTTTGGTTCGATACACTTTGGTTCTTGGATGTATGCAGGGGTGGTTGTGGTCCTTTTGTTGGTGTTACATTTAGAATTTGTGCTAGATAGTGCTTATTTTTATTTTTTCTTAGATATGTGTTTATCTACTACCTTAGGTGCTGGGTGTTGTACGCTGTGTACAATCCGATATAATTACTCTATATTTATTTTTTGGCGGGTTTAATACAACTTTACTTATAAAAAAAAGATATACGTAGGTACACCAATGTAAAGATGAACTGGTGGTGGTGAATTTTAGGAATGGGATGGGACACCAAACTAATTTTTTTACTTGTCTGGTTAGTTGGGCCATAAGAACCATTAACATACAAATAATGAGTTTAATCCGTAATTCCGTTTTAGTCTAACAACTTTAAATTATCACCAACTTCCCAACTCCCTTCTTCAATTCAGTGCACCAAACGAAAAGAATGTAGCAAACATTGGTTCAAATCCAAGAAAACCCAATTAATCATCCTAATCTCTCATGTCCCGAGCCGTTTTTACGACGATTAAATATTGACAGTGTGGTGTTATTTTTGCAAGATATGTATTTCTATCGGGATACTCTTTTCCTACTACACTCTTTCCCCTTGGATTTTGGTGTAGTAAGATTTTGACGAGATCGGCAGTTACAATCTTGTATAATTCTATGACAGGAAGAATACCACACTAAGTAGATTATATATACCATGACATTTTTAATAATATATACCTTTAAAAATCATATAAACAGACTAAGTCGTTATAAATTTATGTTTTTAACTCTTAATTGCTTATACAACGGACTTGTTATTTTGTTGGACATATATTTTTGTGAGACAACTTGGTCTGGTTCCTTCTTGTCGCCGCATAAGTTAAGCCAATGAGTGTTCAGCTAATTTAATTTTGCTTATATTGGAAGATTAAGTGTCGTTTAAGCTTAGACGTGTACAAGTAATTCGCATCGGGGTGATGTGACATTGTACTGTGAATGTTCTCCTGATGGTCCGTGCGTCTAATTGAAGCTATTGCATCATATGCAATAATAAGGCTATACATAAATTGACTAACAACCCGGATATGTGCAATTAATGGCATACATGCATATATGATTATGGATGTTTAAACTTTAATATTAGGAAAAAGTCCACTTTAGTACCCTGTGGTAAAAAACCGACCAATCGAGTCATACTTATTCCAATTAACATCAAAAAGGTCCTCGGGCAGCTGCCCGGACTACGTGGCCAGCCACGTCACCAAAACTTGATGACGTGGCGCCACGTGGACATCCATCTTCTTCCCTCTCTTCCTCTCCTCCTCCTCCTCTTCTCCTCCTCCTCCTCCTCCTCCGCCTCCTCGTCCTCGTCCTCGTCCTCCTCCTCCTCCGCCTCCTCCTCCTCCACTTCGTCCTCCTCCTCCTCCTCCTCCGCCGCCTCCTCCTCCTCCGCTTCGTCCTCCTCCGCCTCATCCTCCTCCACGTGGCGCCACGTCATCAAGTTTTGGTGACGTGGCTGGCCACGTAGTCCGGGCAGGGTTCGTGCAGGTCCGGGCAGCTCCGGGCAGCTGCCCGAGGACTTTTTTGATGTTAATTGGAATAAGTATGACTCGATTGGTCTTTTTTACCACAGGGTACTAAAGTGATTTTGGGCGATACCACAGGATACTAAAGTGGACTTTTCCCTTAATATTATAAACAACAACTATTTCTTATTTATTTTTTATGTCCGGAAATAAAAAGAAGTGTCTGAAATGTCAAATGTTTTGAACTTAGGCCCGGAAACAACGCAGGCCCTAGCTCTGTTGTATTGGGCCGGGCCCAAATAATCTCTTTTAGGGTTTGGTTGCCGCGAGGCTAATTCTTGGGTCCTTTTGAAATGGGACGTTGAGAGGCTAGCACAGCATGTTTATTTCGCGAATTACGAAAGTTATCCAAAAATTTGGATTCACATTTAAAAAAAAATATCTTTTCTCTATCGCGAATCATATATTAATTATGATTTGTTGTTTAGTGCAATTTTAAATCGTAAAAATTCAGAAAAATATCTTCACCATTTGATCGATCCTGTTCACCATTGTCATTACTACTGTCAAATTGACAACACCAAGATGCAAGATGAATGTTCTTTCTTGTTCCCTCCTCAAAAATCTCAAATTATCTTGGCACCTCCAATAATACAAATGACAGATACCTAAAACGACACACTCAGTTAGTGATGAATATGAACGAATGATTAATGTCTCAATCTCGAGATCTCTCTAAAAATTATTGGTTTGCCCATATCTTATCCTTTCCTTTGCACCGATCCAGCCTTGCCCATGAAAACTTTCGGCCACCACAAACCCGAGAGAGAGAGAGAGAGAGAGAGAGAGGATGGGACCTATTGCCAATGAGGCCCAAAACGTCAGGTAGCTGAAGACACCACGGCCTCTGAGATTTGGAGCACCAATTTGAAAACAACCTAAAACTTGGACGTACACTAAATATGAACCTGACATCCATATATTATTACATTTTGATCATTTTCTAGCCATTTTCCCCTCGTTATCTCCCTTTTAACCTATGCCCGGTGCCAGTGTGACCACCAAATTCGCATACGTAGCCCCTCTCTCCATCGCTAAAATTAATTATTACACATTATTCAGATATTTACAAAATATTTTTCTTACTAAATCTTTTTTGTAAGAGAACAATTACAGCAAAGAATTAACCATGTAAAAAAAAGTTATACAAGTAGTAGAACTACAATCCTTTACATTTTTGATTCGATAAAAAACAAAAGATCTTGCTACAAATCGCCCTACTCTCATTTGACCAATAGAACCACGCAATGCAATTATCTTTGACGGGACTACTAACTATCGAGACTTTATTGTGAACTCTATTCTTTTTAATATTAGAGAGTTCATTTACTAAATTAACTAATATATTTTTGAATTGTTCGAGCTTTTCTACTCTAGCTAGATCTAATCTTTCGGATAATATCGTGCATATCCATGTGACTATGGACAAACGAGTTTTTTAATGCTCCTTGTTACCTTTATGTGTCCGCTTATAGCCACTTGAGATATTTTCTGTGCCATTTGTTGCGTCACGTTTTCTCATGATCGACTGGGATTATAAGACCTTTCTAAAAAAAGGGATTATACGACAATATTTCCTCGATTCTCCTGGATACGATACTTTCGCGAATTAATTAGCCCTTCCAATTTATTTGTTATTATAATTACGGACAATAACTAAATTCAAAGATGAATATTAAAGCTTGGTCAGGTGTATTGCTGGCAATTTAGAGAGACAATGGTCCTGGCTAGGCAATATTTTTAAAATCGGACTCCAAGGTGACCGGAAATATTCAATTTTCTGGTTATCTCAGTCTATTTGGTCGGGTCATCGGTTGGATCGGTATTTTTTAATAATAATAAATATTAAATTATGTAAAAATAGTTCAATTTAAAAAAATAACAAAATACTAAATAAGTTTAAATATTCACCTACTAAGAGTAAATTTTATGGTTGTTTCGTAACTTTTTTTAGTTTTTCTGTCTATAAATTTTTGGGTCATTTTAATTTCTGTCTATAAAAGCATCAGATCGATTGACCAGAAATAAGACCAGAAATGATCCCCGATTGTGGTCGACCGATTTTTAAAACATTGGTTTTTAAAACATTGGTCCTGGGACGACTTCTATCACTTTGACTCCTGAAGTTGACTGAAATTTATGCATTTAGTTGGAGTACTTTCGCAGAATAAATCAGCAATTTTGTCAAGTGGGTGTTGGGAACTTGGGACACACATCCCGAAATCGCAGCAAATCTTCAATAGATTTTGCTTTTCGAAAATGACTACCAATTTTTTGGTCAAAACTGTCGGATTAATATTTCTGAATAAGTATCCAAATTTGAACTATCTGGGATCATAATAGATAATAAGACTCTATTCCATTAAAGTTTAACGTAATTTATATGTTTTAAATTTAAAATATAATTAAGTTAGAATAATATTTTACTCGTTGATATGTAGATCAATGTGTCGAGGGGAAAAAACTACCAATAACAGCGACAGTGTTATTTTTTAGAATTTGCTCCAAATATTATACATGCCAACCTGATTATTGTCAATTTATATTTACTACTTTTATCTTCTCGGCAAGATCCTTTGGTAATAACATCGCTATTGTACCCAGATCTGATTTGCCGTTTCAAGTCAGACGAAAAGTTCACGACTATTTAGAATTGTACTTCAAATTATATGCGTTATATTGGTAATCGATCACAGGGTCTGATCCATTCCAGAAAAAATTCAGAGGCTCGGACGGACCTTGTCGATCGAGTGGGGGTATGTTTTTGTAAAAACTTAAAACTAGTTCTGTACTTGCCGTCGTTGCCGATTCGCCTGCCGATCATTAAATGAATTAGGCAATTACTTGTTTTCAGGGTAATTAGGCAATTACTTTTTTTAAGGGTAATTAGGCAATTACCTACAAGTTCCGTAAAAAAAGGAAGAATTTAATCACTTCTATATGCCAGCAATTCTATCCCATAGTCACCATACCTAAATCAACAAACTCATAGGTGTCGAACAATTTTATCTTGGGCGTCATGTGAATAGAGCAAGCGCTATCCAAAATTCAGAAATTAACAGGATGGTTAGGATATGATAAGACAGAAAGACAGTCACCATCTGACCCGTCCGAATATGAGGCCATATTCATGGATGCCGATCATTTTTCTTCGTGGTCCCGAGTTCTTCTTAGACAATCCTTCTTCATGTGCCCATTTTCTCCGTACTCAAAGCACTTTCTTTTGAACCTCCTTCACCCTGACTTGGATCATCTTCCATCTTTCCCTTCTCTACGACCATGACTACTCCTCACAACCAGCTTTTCACCACGTTCATCGCCGACCTTCTTCCTTCAATGAAATCCTATGAGAGCACTGATACGGAAATCTAAAGTCAAAATTCTTCAAGTTAGAATTCTAGAAGTTTCTGTCACGGCATCAAGTTCTAATGATATCCTCTAACACTAAGGACTCTTTGTCCCAAGTTAGAGTTGTAACCAAACTCTCGTAGAAACTTGGTAAGAAATTCAGCAGCAACAATGCATTGTCTTCATTTACAAACTTCACATCGATCCTTATCAAATCACTGACTAATTGATTAAAATTGTTGATGTGTAAGCTCAAATCTGAGCCATCTATCATCTTAAGTCCGTAAAACCTTTGCTTAAGTTAAAGTTTGTTCGACAGAGACTTTGACATATACCTATGCTCCAATTTCTTTCAAACCCTAGCTAGTGACTTCTCATCCATGACGTCATACATCACATCATCTGCCAAGCACAAGCAAATCGTCGCCACCGCTTTGGCCTCTATCTCTTTTCATTCTTGCTCCTCCATCTTCTCAGGCTTATTCCCTGAGAGCGCATTGATCATCCCTTTTGCATCAGCAAATCTTTTGACACGCCTTTACCATAACCCAAAATTTGATGATCTATCGAACTTCACATAATCAAACTTTGCGCCATGATCCACCATCCTCCAACCAATCCAACCAAGCTCTGATATCAAATGTTAGGAAATTGAGGATATCAAGAGAACAAGAACGTGAATAATGGGCACGGGAGATTACATGGTTCGGCCTAATGCCTACATCCACGAGAAGAAAGAAGAACTTTTATTGATGAGTATCTGAGTCACAAAGTCATACAGAAACTAGGGTAACATATCTTTATATAATAGATAAACTCGTGTACACTAAGAAAGGTCGTCCTAGGAATCTGAAACAAGAGTCCGACCAAAACAGAAAACGTCTGTAAGCACCACCTAGCGACCACTAGGCCTCCAAAACTCTAACCTGATATAACCCCCTAGCATTCGCTGGGAGGGGGTAGCGTCTGCTATCCTGTCTCTCGTCAACACCCAACATATTTTACATCTAGATTACACTTTGCGAGATTTGAGACCTAAATCTCTATAAAGTCATTTATGCCTTGTATTCTTAGACTAAATTTATTTTGGTAGCAGATACATGGTATGTAGTACATGATTCTTAATCGTCCTAAATTAGAGCATAAAGGTTAAATCACTGAAAATTTACATTTCCACTTCGTATTGCTCGCTAGTAGCCAGTGGCTAGCTATATGGTCAATTGAATTTCTTAATGTTCAAAATTTTAAAACAATAAATTATATAACAAATATAAAATGATAAGTAGAGACCTTTCCGTAGCTATATATATGGTTCAGTCCAAGGTCTTATTTAGATAACTTATTTATATTTTCAAAACCACTCTCATCTGGATATCAAATAAGTTGATTATATAAGATTTTCTTCGACTACAAAGAACAATTAAATTTCTCATCGTCAAAATTTAACGCCTCTATATTATGAAAAAAGAGAGACTATTATTACCGAACAACTTGGTCCAAAGGGTTCAGTCACCTGGGTGAAAAAAGGGTCCCAAATATAGGGTTTTCCTCACATGGGGTTTTGTATAATAGCAATCGGCACTTCTTATTTAGAAAAATCCATCCATTTCTGGAATAGAGTTGATACAATTAGTAAAAAGTTTTTAGGTTAAACATAAAAAAAATATTATTAAAAATAATTTTTAAATAGGATTCGATAGTGGCCGACTCTTCGATGTACCCTCTTTGTCTCCATCCAACATTATTTGTGTTTTGGGCCGTCTTGTTGTCGTGGATTCACGTGAACTACTTAATATTTCTTTTTTTGAGAACAACTTCTTAATATATGGTCATAGCCACATCTCTGCCTCAGCCGCTCTCCCTCCTTTTAGCTTTCCCATTGCAGCCTTTTGGCTGTTGTGCCCTTGTCCCCCACTCACCTAGCTGTAGCTAGCTATCCCCTAATTAATCTCTCTCTCTCTCTCTCATCAAAATATTGGATCATAGTCTTTTTCCATCTTACAAATCATCTTCTTCCTTTCAATGTCTTCTTACCATTCACAGTACCCTCTTCTCCACATAGACCTTAACCAAGATCACCAACATCATGATCCGGTTACTTACTCTTCGTCCTCGTCCTCGTCCTCGTCCGCTCTTTTATACCCTATCTTCATCAACCCGAATCGGGATGTAGCTGGTTATAACTGTATTCATCAGGGTTCGAACCCGATGCCTGAAAATCAACACGAGGTATATTTAGTAACGCTCTTATTTCATATACGATAGAGTTAGTCTCGAGCAAATCAATTAATTTCGCTTTATTACTGTGTGTTTTGTCACGTGCTCTTAGGTTAATACCAATAATGTAGTATCAATTGCGGGATCGTGCGAGTTGCATAATCCGACGGCACCTAATCTTGGTCGGGTCAAATTATCCATAACAAAGAAAAAGGAAGGAGCTAATAATATCGGAGATGAAGCAACTGGCGAAGGTACTAATGGAAATTCGGCTAGGTTGATGAAGAAGATGGGTGGATCATTGGATCAAGTGGTAGCCGATCATCGGATGCCCGAAAGTTGGACCATGAAAGATCACGAGCAAGCTTCGTCTTTTCGACCAGACAGTAACAACAACAACATGAGTAACACTGTTGCTGTTAGGGTTTGTTCTGATTGTAACACCACCAAGACTCCACTCTGGAGGAGTGGGCCTCGGGGTCCCAAGGTAATTATAGTAACTAGATCAGATTCTGTTTTCAATCCAACCTGTTTTATTGTGTATAGACCTAGACATGTGAAGAAGATAGCTTTACCTACATCATTTTCTCTATATAATAATATTATGAACATTTATACCAACAAACACGCAATTAATTGTTCTAGTTTAACAACAAATCTAGAATTTGACCTGTTTGAAATATATTAGTGTTAGATATTGATTGAAATAATTTTACTACGATATAATAATTCTGTTAGGATACCGGATAGTAAAAATAAACGACATTTAAACTTTATCCGGTGTGGTCATCCACTGTACCTCCTAGAGTTTCTTCACCATATAATAAGGATATGACTTACCAAAAAATATATATAATAAGGATATGACTTGGTAGTTAATGATACTACTTATCCTTACTGTTTTTTTTTTGTTTCTTGTACGTGTAGTCCCTATGCAACGCTTGCGGTATCCGGCAAAGGAAGGCAAGGCGGGCTATAGCGGCAGCCGCGGCGGCCGCAAATGGGACGGCCTTCGAGGCTGGCAGCACGCCTCCGCCACTCTCGAAAACCAGCAATGCGCAAAAGAAGGAGGAGAAGAAGAAGAAGGCGAGTGACAGCCACCTTCCGTTCAAGAAAAGGTGCAACAATCTCAAATCACGAGGAGGCAGAGGCAGGAAGAAGATGGGGTTCGAGGACCTGCCGATGATCCTGAGCAAGAATTCCACCTTCCACCAGGTGTTTCCTCAGGACGAGAGGGACGCCGCTATACTCCTAATGGCTCTATCCTATGGCTTAGTCCATGGTTGAGCTCAAATTATAGGCGGAGGCTCGTTAAAATTCTATCCTTTTAAAAAAGATTTCTACGTCTCTCTTTAATTATTTAGATGTCTTGTAGCTATAGCTAGAGCTAGAATCAATTTAGTTTGCGAGAGATTTTTCTATTAGAGGAATTAAGAGATCTTGGATGACTCTTGAATTGGAACAACCAAAACAAGAGAGTATTTTCGGTAAGTTGATGTATTGGTTAATGTCGCATGACAATTATAAATTTTCCCTAGATCAATTTGTTGTGTTTGGTGGATTTTGTAATACTTATAAAAAAGAAGTCCAATAAAGTTCATTGAACTGAATCACAAGAAGGTATGAAGTAAATATTTAACTCAAAATTTTAAAGGTTGCAAGTTAGTTACTTTTTTTAACATTTATAAATAAATATAAATGACAATGCGGTAATTTGATCGGCCATGGAATGTGCTTTACCGTTGGCTTTCAAATAATTTCCCCCAAACTTGGCGCTTTTATTATTTTTTTGTCAACGATCTTGCTCATATATACAAGGTTGACCATCATCCAATAATATAATTTTGTCTGGCCAGTATTGTCGGTGTGGGGAACATTATGTACTCGAAGATCACGAGAACAATTTTTAATATTGTTGTACCCGCGGAAACATGCTGTTCATCAGTTATTTGATGATTGATTGGACTGCCGCATATGTTGCCGATAAAATAATTCGGCAAAATTCGCACCCATAAATGAATAGTTTTTTCGGTAAAGATCCATAAATAAATAATTGATTTCACGGGTTCGTTATTTTCTGAACATGATCGCCATATATGTTACATGCATATATTTTTCATGTATAACGCCAAAATAAATACTCGTTATAATTTAATTAAGATATTTCATATTATAAATATTAAAAAAATAGCAGTGCTAAAAAATTTGCTGGAAGAGTTTATCATTATTTAAAATTTTTACTCGGCTCGAACACCGACCGATAAAAAAGTTGTTGGTTTAAACAATAAGTATCAAGTTCTAGCATTTGTAACTGCCGGAGTGTTAAAAACTTTTTTGGAAAATTTTATTATTCGGCTCAAATCTAAATTAGTCGATTTAATATCAGGTACGTGTTGTTTGTCGGAGGTGGTGTACTTGATTAGGATATTGTAAAGTTGAGGCAAGAGTTAGACTCTTTATCCGTAAGACGAGATTGCCCCGTATTCAGTGCTTACGGGCTGCGGCAATCGTCCCCAAGATACAACGATTAGGCTACTTCCTAGTTCGTAGCACAATGACCCTCGAAGCTTTAGGCGAACCTTGGAAATTCGAAACTTTCTGAGAGAAGTGCCAAGTGCGCCACAGAGCGCCCATTGCGACCTGCGTCCAATGCGCCATGCGCACACGCACACGTACACGCACGTGCTCGTGCTCGGATGGTACTTCGCACCATCCCCGCAGGCAGCCTCGGTCAGCTCTTCAGGTAGAACATTTAATGTTAAGCCAGCTTGGAGCTTCTCCTTATAAACATGGAAAATTTCCGTGCGATTTCCGATGTGATAATCTCATCCTCAGCTTGGGCCTTTTCAGCTTGGGATTTCCAATAAGTATCAAGTTCTAGCATTTGTAACAGCCGGAGTGTTAAAAACTTTTTTGGAAAATTTTATTATTTGGCTCAAATCTAAATTAGTCGATTTAATATCAGGTACGTGTTGTTTTCGCAGGTGGTGTACTTGATTAGGATCTTGTAAAGTTGAGGCAAGAGTTAGACTCTTTGTCCGTAAGACGAGATTGCCCTGTATTCAGTGCCTACGGGCTGCGGCAATCGTCCCCAAGATACAACGACTAGGCTACTTCCTAGTTCGTAGCACAATGACCCTCGAAGTTTTAGGCGAACCTTGAAAATTCAGAACTTTCTGAGAGAAGTGCCAAGTGCGCTACAAAGCGCCCATTGCGACATGCGTCCAATGTACCACACGCACACGTACACGCTCGTGCTCGTGCTCGGGTGGTACTTCGCACCATCCTCGCAGGCAGCCTCGGTCAGCTCTTCAGGTAGAACATTTAATGTTAAGCCAGCTTGGAGCTTCTCCTTATAAACAGGGAAAATTTTCTTGTGATTTTCGATGTGGTAATCTCATCCTCAGCTTGGGCTTTCCAGCTTGGGCTTTTCAGCTTGGACCTTTCAGCTTGGGCCAAAAGCATTTATTATGCATTCAAACCCAACAATCTCCCACATGAATGATGATTAATGCATGCTGACACTTTTAAGAAAAGTTCCAATAAAATATCATTGCATCGAGATAGGTAGCTTACGGCTTTGAACCTTCTCTAGTAAGATGTTATTGGATTTACTTGATGCTCAGTGAACGCGATATCTTGAACTGGTCAATTTTTTTATGTAAACCAAGACAATAATATTTACACAATGATATCTCTAATATTCTTTGGTTCTCACGTTGTGTCCGTTTTGGCCATGGACCTTATCTTGGATTCATAAGTATTTTTCTATTTGAAGCGGTCTCACTTCACACTTATATAGGTGATCTCCCATTAAGAGTATCCTGCCATACTCCACCTTTTTTATGGTATAGGAATCATTAAAAGTGTAGACGCTTAACCTTACCACACCTCTGCAGGTTCGTACTTGGGTAGCTTTTGAGAATGGGTTGGATTCCAAGTATTCATCTGAACCATCCATAACTTAGTTATCTTATTGAACCAAGTTTGTGGGATCTCCACTCATCATGGTTGAGTTACCGCTATGAACGTTCTTTAATGTGTGGATTTTAACCCCATTCCCCTTACTGCATTGTACATTTGATCTCTGTTGATTCCTTTCGTCAAAGGATCAGCTATATTGTCCTTGGACTTCATATAATCAATAGTTATTACTCCACTTGAGATCAATTGTCTAACGGTGTTATGTCTCCTATGGATATATCGAGACTTACCGTTGTACATAGTACTTTGTGCTCTCCCGATTGCAGACATGCTATCACAATGTATCAATACAGGGGGCACAGGCTTGTTCCAACACGGAATATTCTCTAGGAAATTTCTGAGCCATTCAGCTTCTTCTCCAGCTTTGTCTAGTGCTATAAACTCCGACTCCATGGTGGATCAAGCTATGCACGTTTGTTTAGAGGATTTTCAGGACACAGCTCCTCCACCTATGGTGAACACATAACCACTAATAGATTTGGAGTCTTTAGTATCCGATATCTAATTCGCATCACTGTATCCTTCCAATACAGCTGGATACCTTGTATAAAATATGCCATGATTCATGGTATATTTCAGATACTTTAGAACTCTTTCCAGAGCTAGCCAGTGGTCTGGTCCTGGATTGCTCGTAAATCTACTAAGCTTGCTAACTGAGTATGCAATATCAGGGCATGTACAATTTGTTAAGTACATTAGACTCCTGATGATCTTTGCATATTTCAGTTGAGATACTGGGTCACCTCTGTTCTTAGCTAAGTATAGACTCAGGTCTACCGGAGTCTTAGCTGGAGGTTTGTCAAAAAATCGAATTTCTTGAGTACATTCTCAACGTAGTGAGATTGTGACAAGACAATTCCTTCAGTCGTCCTAGAGATTTTAATCCCCAGTATGACATCAGCTAGACCCATATCTTTTATGTCAAAGTTGTTCTTTAACATATTCTTAGTTTTTATAATAAGAGCATTACTGCTTTCCGTGATTAGCATGTCGTCTACATACAGACATACAATCACGTAAGCATCAGGTGTACCTTTAATGTATACACATTTATCACACTCGTTGATCTTAAAGCCATTTGACATCATTGTTCTGTCAAATTTCTCATGCCACTGTTTCGGCGCCTGTTTCAGCCCGTATAGTGACTTGACCAGCTTGCATATTTTATGTTCTTGTCCGGGGGCAACAAACTCTTCTGGTTGTTCCATATATATTTTCTCTTCCAGTTCTCCATTTAGGAAAGCTATTTTTACATCCATATGATGTATCTCGAAGTTATAGAGTGCTGCGACAACTATGATCACTCTAATGGATGTGATTCTTGTGACCGGCGAATAGGTGTCAAAGAAATCATATCCTTTCTTCTGTTTGAACCCTTTAGCTACCAACTGAGCTTTTAAAGATCTACTTGTAACCTAAAGGTTTGCAACCAGGTGGAAGATAAATGATTTTCCATGTGTGGTTTTGCATGATGGATTCTATCTCACTATTGATAGCTTCTTTCCAGAGAGGAGCATCCGGACTAGATAATGCCTCTTGGACTGTCCCAGGTTCATTTTCTAACATGTAGTTTAGAAAATTTAGACTAAACGACTTGGCTACTTTGGTCCTCTTACTCTATCTAGGTTCCTCAGCACTTTGATCAGAGCCTTGTGTAGCTTCATAACTTCGTTTGTTTGAGCTTACTTCTTTCGTTTCCTTTTTAGGAAAGATATTCTTAAAGAATGTTGCATTCCTTGATTCCATGACCATTCCCTCGTTGATTTCAGAGTTTTCAGACTTGTGTACTAGAAATCGATATGCGCTACTATTGTGGATATATCCGATAAAGATGCAGTCAACGGTCTTGGGTCCCATTCTCACCCTTTTAGGCGGAGGTATTTCTACCTTGGCTAGGCACCTCCACACTTTAAGGTAACTGTAGGAAGGCTTTCTCCCTTTCCATAATTCATATGGGATTTTTTCCCTTTTCTTGTGCGGCAATTTGTTTTGAATGTGATTAGATGATAGCACAGCTTCCCCCCACAAGTTCTGTGGTAAGCCCGAGCTAATCAACATAACATTCATTATCTCCTTAAGAGTTTGATTCTTGTACTCAGCTACGCCATTTGATTGAGGTGAGTATGGAGCAGTTGTCTGATGAATAATGCCATGTTGTTGGCAGAATTTCTCAAACGGAGCTACATATTCTCCCCCTCTATCACTTCGAATCATTTTGATTTTAGTGCTAAGTTGCTTTTCAACCTCATTCTTATAACTCTTGAAAGCTTCTAGAGCTTCGTCTTTTCCTTTCAACAGGTGTACATAACAATACCTCGTGCAATCGTCAATAAACGTGATGAAATACTTTTTTCCACCTCTAGTTTGTACTTATTTCATATCGCATATGTCGGTATGAATTAACTCTAAAGGTGTAGTACTTCTTTCCACTGAATGAAAATGTGCTTTGGTCATTTTTTCCTCTACACATACTTCACATTTATTATTCGGGTCAAACTCCATTTTAGGCAATAAATTTAAACTTACTAACTTTCTTAGTGAGCTCAAATTTACGTGTCCTAGTCTATCATGCCATAAGTTAGAACACTCAGCCAAATAAGAAGAATTAACAACTTTACTAGGGCCATTAAATGAGCGTTTAACAGTTATTACATTCATCTTGAAGAGCCCCCTTTCGAGGTAACCCTTTCCTACAAAGGCACCGGCCTTGGTCAGAACAAACCTATCAGCCTCAAATACTAGTTTCATCCCAACTTTGCTCAACAGTGAGCCGGATACTAAATTCTTACGAATGTCTGGGATATGCAACATATCCTTGAGGGTCAGCTCTTTTCCAGAGGTCAGCTCTTTTCCGGAGGTCAGCTTCAGCACCACCTGGCCTAGTCTAACTATGGGAGAAGTTGCAGAGTTACTCATGAATAACTTCCGCCCGTTGATGGCTGTGTAAGTCGAGAATATCTCCTTGTCTGAGCATATGTGTCGAGTTGCCCCTGTGTCTATGAACCACTCTCTTGAGTTATCCACCAGATTAGCTTCAAATACCATGGCGGATAGGTGTAGCTCAGACAAGTTCTCAGCCAGGTTAGCCTTCTCACGATCGTCTTTCTTCGACAAGCGATAATCTTTGGTCATGTGACCGGACTTATCACAGTTGTAGTAATTGCCCTTGATCTTTTTAGCTTTCTTTTACTTTGGCTCTTGCTTCTCCTGCTTATTCCCGGGCTTCTTCTTCTTCTTGCCAGTACCACCTTCGGCGAGGTATACCTTAGCCTCGAAGTTGGTCCTGCTGGTCTTGACTTCGGACTTTCAATTGTCTTCCTCGATCCTTAGTCTCACGATTAGGTCTTCCATCCCCATGCCCTTCCTCTTATATTTGAGGTAGTTCTTGAAGTCCTTCCACAGAGGGGGTAGTTTCTCGATCAGAGCAGCCACTTGGAAGGATTCACTGAGTTGCATGCCTTTAGCGTGAATCCCGTGTAGAATCAGCTGCAGCTCTTGGACTTGGTCTATGACCTTCTTGGAGTCTACCATCTGGAAGTCGAGGAACCTTCCGACGATAAATTTCTTTATCCCGGCATCCTCCGTTTTGTACTTCTTCTTCAGGGAGTCCCACAATTCTTTCGCAGTCTTGGTACCTGCATAGACATTGTAGAGGACGTCGTCTAAGCCATCCAGGACATAGTTACGACATAGAAAGTTGCTATGACTCCATGCATCGAAGGCGTTGATCTTCTGTGGATCAGCCTCATTTTTCGCCACCTTCGGAGCCTCTTCCTTCAAGAATCAGACCAGGTTGAGCGTCGTCAGGTAGAACAGCATCTTCTGTTGCCATCTCTTGAACTCGGTACCGTTGAACTTGGCCGGTCTTTCGGCGTGGATAGTTCCCGGGACTGCTGGTACTGGTGTTGAGCTTGTTGATGCCATCTTCAAGTACATAGATCTCGTCTTACGATTGTTGTTTGTCGGAGGTGGTGTACTTGATTAGGATCTTGTAAAGTCGAGACAAAAGTCACTCTTTCTTTGTAAGACGAGATTGCCCCGTATTCAGTGCTTACGGGCTGCGACAATCGTCCCCAAGATACAACGACTAGGCTGCTTCCGAGTTCGTAGCACAACGACCCTCGAAGCTTCAGGCGAACTTTGAAAATTCGAAACTTTCCGAGAGAGGGAGTGAGAGCCTACAATTGCTAATGAATGCGTATGCAAGTTGTAGTAGGGTGAATGCAAATGATGGGGAATGGGCCTATTTATAGGCGCTGGATGGGAGGGAGGCATGCACTCCGAAGGGGCGCGTCCGTTCGGCCAGCAGGCTGGCTAGCTGCGCTCGTGGCCCTTCGGTGGCATTCTGGATCCTTCCAGGTGCGCCCAGACCAGGTTGTGACCGCTTGGAGGGACATGCCTACGCTTGCACTCCTTCACGAGGGATCTCGCACAAAGTGCCAAGTGCACCACAAAGCGCCCATTGCGACCTGCGTCTAATGCGCCATGCGCACACGCACACGCACACGCGCGTGCTCGTACTTCGCATCATCCTCGCAGGCAGCCTAGGTCAGCTCTTCAGGTGGAACATTTAATGTTACACCAGCTTGGAGTTTTTCCTTATAAACAGAAAAAATTCCTTTGCAATTTCCGATGTGGTAATCTCATCCTCAGCTTGGACTTTTCAGCTTGAGCCTTTCAGTTTGGGCCAAATACATTTATTATGCATTAAACCCAAGAGCACATTTCAAACAAAGTATAGTGAAACGAGATGGAAGCTACAGGTAGAGGAAATGGCGCTGATTTGAGGGGAAAAGAAGAGATACCCCTGATTGGTGTTCTCTCCAACCTCTGACTTTTTTTTGAGATAATCTCTAGCCTCTAACTTGGTTCATCGATCAAGATGGTGAGCCCATTAAAACTTTCTCAATAAAACAAGAAAAGCCTAAGCTAGTACAGTACTTTTTGTTTTTTCTGATATGTATTGTTGAATAGAGCGGGTTATATAATTTTTTATTTTTATTAGTGAATATATATAGGGATAAGAATTTCAAATTGTTGGATTATTTATATAATGTATTAGGCTTGACCTACAAATCATATTAAAGATTTGAATTTTTTGTTATTAAAATTCTAACAGGATGTTTAAGTTCGATTCACATGTTATACGATCTTCGTAACATATATTGATAAATTAGACATAATTTACTAATTATCTTAAGATTTTACATTTATTTTTTTAGTTATGTTAAAAAATGTCAATAAAAATTCTGCAAACAATTATTATTTTAAATAATTGGATAATTCAACATGTATACATCCACGCAAAATTAGAAATTGGCCCAAACAAATTAGTACTATAAAATTTGTTAAATTGACCCATCGGTCTTAATTTCTGGCTCTGAGAGTGAATAATTAACGAGTAAAAAAGTGGGAAATCCGTTCGTGAATCAATGCACGGTAACGATTCGGGCCTTGGAAAGCCCAAAATAAAACCCATGTATTTTTATACCACTTGACACTCGGGTATGACTAATATGGATTCAAGCTAGCTAATTAGTTTATCGTTCTAAATAGGGATGACAATTAGATCTTTATTCTGAGGGTCTTCCCTGATCCAGATTTGAAGAGTTCAAGATCCGTTGATTTCGACCGGGTCTAGACCCTAATCCTGCCCGGATCCTGATATTTTAAAATGATAAGAGCATGGATATGGATCAATAGGATCCTGCCGTGATCCTACCCAAATTTTTTAAATTAATATTAAAATAATATATGTGTATATTAATTAATAAACATAATACACAATTCTCAGTTTAAACTACCCAACTTCAAAAAAAATTTAGATTTGTTTGTTTGATTCTTTGTATTGATTTGTTTAATGAATAAAAATATCGCATTGTTATTTAAAAACTATCAAATGTCAATTTAATTTAATTTTAAATTAAATATTTAAAAAAAATACAAACCCGCGGGTCGTCCTTATCCTGCCCGATTTTTTCGGACCCAGATCCTGCCCGAATCCTTATTTTTAAAGAAGATAAAAGTAAAGATCTGAGTCTACTATTCAAAAAGAAGATAAAGATTTGGATCCTATGAATCTTATCCGGATCTTGTCCATTACCATCCCTGATTCTAAACCGGAAATTAACTGATTCTAAACAGGAAATTAATCAGATAGGGAACCCAGAAGAAAAGCATAGGACTTTTACTTGAGAAAATAGAAATAAGAAGAAGAAACTAATGGAGGCGCCACAAGGCCATGACCCACCTTCACCGGCCACGGTGGAGTGGCGAATGAGGCGCCTCAAGCCCATGTGGCGGATCCTATTGATCTCTAACTTAGCGCTTGGGGGTTAGTAGCTGCTGGCTGCGTCTCTCTCTCTCTCTCATTTTCCCGCCTACAATGTGTTTGATGTATTGCGCCTGTGGGATCCTTGTTCTACATAAGATGGCTTAAAAGTCGGTTAATGTTTTCGATGTATTGCCCGCAAGTTGCAATCTTATGCGCGCACTTACTCGATCGTTTAGGAATTATAATCCCGCTGTGAACCTACTCCGGGATCGAGTCAGTTGGGGATATGATGTTCTGATTGTCTCGGTACGAGTATGATCGCCTGCTTCCCGTCGTGCGATACATGTTACAACTGTTTTTGGTTTATCTTGTTGCAGCTTACATGTTTGCCAAGGTTAGGCAGAAGAACATTCGTAGAGAAGAGAACAGATCAAGGAGAAAGAGAGTAGAAGATGCCAGAGTTAGAGAGGAAGCTTCCGCGGAACAGTCATCGATTACACCGGAGCTAGAACCGCCGCTTCCACCCTCTCCACCTGTTGTTGCCAAGGTGACCGAGCCCTTACCTGAAGATCAGCAAAGAGAGCTGTTTCAATGGATACTGGAGGAGAGAAGAAAACTTAAACCCAAGGATCGGCAAGAGAAGAAACTAACTGACCATGAGAAGGCCCTTCTCAAGCAATTTATTCGCGCAGAATCTATCCCGAAGCTTTAGCTGATGACACGCCACCTAACTTTTAAGTTCTTGGCTTTCTAGTTTGGCTGCCTAACATCGAGATCGAGCTCAGCTGGGTACAAGCCTTGTTGGTTCAGTCTTGCTGAAAAAAATCTCGTCCGGTTTCCGGCGTTTTAAAGTTCCCCGTTTCGTTGGATCATAAATCCAGCAGAAAACGAGGAAGCCTAGGTGCTGACCAGTCTCTGACATTTGCTATAGAGTTAGTGAAGCATATTTTTCAGCTTACCGTCCTAGAGTATGTTGTTGGTAGTGAGTCATGGATTACTGACATTGATCTTTCATTTTGAAGATCAACCCAAGCTGATCTGTTGCAGGATAGGCCCCAATGTACACCTCCAGAAATTTTTCTGGGTAGCCGAAAATGATTGATTTTAAGGGCAAGTACAGGCGTCAAGCATTTCACTGATGTAGCCAATACACAATTGTCAAGCAGGATTGACCTTAACGATTCAATCAGAACTAACTACGTATACAAAAGTCTTACTTGCTGGTCAATGGTGATGACACTAAGCATCATTCTTTCTTTAAACACTGAAAAAAATGACCCATTATTTTTTTTGAGCCACATTGTTATTTGCAACAGCTTACAATCGGGAAAATTCCAATGTGGTATTAAAGCGGGTTGGTCTCGTTTGTTTATAAGTGTGAAAATTCCACCATGCTCGAAGAAGAAGATAGCTGCACAATGCTGCACTGTTTTTTACACGGGAGGACTAATAAATAATTCGGTCCTACTAAAGACAAAAGCAGTGATCTGGGTTTCCAAAAACAGGTGGTTATTATGCCGTTATGAGAGGTCGGGAGGGACCCAACACATGGTCACTTCGTTTGGACACCAACCATATCTGTGACTGTACAAACTCCATCCAATCCCATTGGTTTCTCTGTTCTGTGCTCTGGTCCACGCAATCTGTGGCTTGGCTTTCTTTGCCTGAAGCCATCCAACTTCTGGGTTTCACAGCACTGGTCAAGGGCTCATGCTTCCCAAGCTAGTAGCTACTAGTTAGGTCCTATATTCAATATCTCTCCAATGCCGGGGATCATCCAAGTTTCAGGTATCATGGACATTTTCCGAAGCTTGAACTCGGTTCGAGTTGATAGTTTTTTTGTAGTTGCTCAGGACTGACCATCACTGGATTGCTTGCTCTGATATAAGTTCTAGATTTCGCGGGAAGTCATTCCTCGTCGCCTGATCCGCAGATATCGATCAAGGGTATGATATCTTGGTTGTTATTTCCTCCCACTGAAGAAAACTGATTGGTTCTTGCCAAATTGGTCAATGCAGTTTCCATGGGGAAAAGAGAGTTCGAGACATGGGAAAAAGGAGAATTCTCTTTGTAATGCTTCTAACTATAGTTGCTTAGGACTGACCAAGTCTTTTGCTTGTTGAAGCTTCGTGGCCAACTTATCTCTTTGTTGATATGAAACAGTCCGTTGACAAGCATGCGCGACAATCTAGTCGTGATTCTGCAAGATAACCAGGGAAATGAAGTATCTCGTACAGGTCTTACGGTACCACTGCGCATTTGCATTTGTGATGATTGTACGTTTCGTTCGATTCGAGTTCTGTGGGTGATAACGATACCAAGAGTGTGTGATGGCAGAGGTCGAGACCAGGTTGGTGATTGAGAAAGGTGTTTGGGACAATGTGTTTACCTTTCAAGGAGGAGGGCATGTGCACATGAATTTGCAGTTCGTGCTCAGCGAAGAAGATCGTGAAAAGATACGAGCCACGGTATCCGAAGTCTGTTAATCTCTATAATACTTCATTGTTTGTCTTGCCAATTGTTGATTACTGTACTGGTATCTTGCAGAGACAATTAGCTTTGAGAAAGAAGCACGAGGAACTGTTAAAAAAAGAAGCCATAAGTCCTGCTGTTGCTGCAACTAATGCAGGAAGATTGGTCCAACTCACGAATGAAGCTCCAGGTTCTTATTCTTAGTTGAGCATTTGGAAGCAATTCGCTAAGATGTCCATACATACAGGGATATAAAGAAAAGATCAAGCTGTGTTCTCTTCCGAATCCCTGTTAGGTACATCTTCTCAAGATCCACAAGAAATACCATCTCGGAAAGAAAATCCGGCCGAGCTTTTCAAGAAAGGAAAACGCAGCCCCGAGTATACAGACATTGGCCAAGCTCTTCAGAAGCAACTGAGACCAGTTGAGTACCAAACATGGTTGTCAAATCTACTGATGTCCAATGCCAAAAGCTGTCTTTCAAGTCTCTAATAGCATTCTAAATGTTTTAGAATGATGCAGATACACATGAAGAGACTTCATCCACATCTCTTGCAAGACAACAACAGTTTGAAGTGCCTTCTGTCAGCTCTGCTGCTTTAGAGAGGATTCAGGTGAAACCGAAGGGACACGAGGTTAATGAACCGGAGAAGCATCACTCCGTAGAGAAAATTCATAGCAATATAAGGAATATGTTAAGTGTCTTTGAAAGTAGACCCCATCAGGTTTGTTGGTCTTATAATGGTTTCAGTGTATCATAAGCCAACTGGCTAGTCCGGTTCTAATTTAATGACCCATGAAATGCGTATAGCAGCAAGACACTAACCCCCAAGCCAGATTGCCAACTGCATCAACGACAGTTCGGTCGAGCAAGGACAAGGTGGAAGCTTCTTCGGAAACTGGCTTGGTTGAGGGGAAGATTACAGGAAAAGGAGAGCAGGTCGGTCTTCTCAGAGCCCTGTCAAGGTCGCTGGTGAAAGATGAAGACCACGCGGCGAAAGACTTGAAGAACAATATCAAGGTAGACCATATGGAAGACAACATTGAGGAAAGATCTTCCACAGGCAGGAGAGCTTCTGTTTCAGGAAAAGTGCCTGATGAGCTGCCCAGTAGGCGATCATTTAGCAACTTCTTTGCTAGAAGACGGAATTCTGATGTTAGTTTACTCCCACGAGGAAGTGGAGAAGGAACTAAGCCAAGAATTTCCAATGAGATAGATGTTAAACAGTTGGCTAGCAATGAGTACCATCTGCACGAATCCTCTGGTGCATGGATATTTCCCGATGAAGGGAGACGTCAATGTTTCACAACAGCTAGTAAAACCATTACGAGTCTGACGGGAGATTCCCCGGTAAAGGAGGCTTCTTACACTGAAGAAAGTACGAGACAGGTATCTCTTTTACATCTCGATATCTTTCATGTATGCTTTCAGTCTGAGTTCATTGTGAAGAACCAAGTCCGGTTTTCTCACTGCAATCCACCATGTGATTCCATTTCTTTGTTTCATCAACTGTCAGGAGAATTCTGTGCATGGTGAACCTCCAACTAGGTCGAAAGAACTGAGACCGGTGCTGCATGGAGTCGAGGATCCAGCTGATGGTGAAGGTTCCACAGGGCCACTAGGACAGGTTATCCTTCTATCTCCTTCCATAACACCATGACATTGAACTATTTACAGGCCTCTTCCAAGGTTGCAAGTAGCAACGAGGATCGTGGTCTGATGTAAATGATGATGGTGAAATTCAGGTGATAAAAGCTGCGATCGTGGTCGGTTTTGCGACACTTGTAGTCCTTACCAGACAAAGAAATCCAGGTACCCTGCTTGTCCTCGTCGCTAGTGAAGGCTGCTGATCTTTGAATTGCAGCTGATTACTGTTTTCATATACTCTCGTTTCCCAGACATATGAGCTGATGGTGCTTCTCCTAAATGCTCAAGGCAAGGGGACGAGGGCAACCTGTACAATAACACCAGTTCAATTCTTCATTCTTTTTCTCTTAAAAAGAAGAATCTTTGAAAATTTGGAATTTCTATGCTGTTTTTTTTACTGCTCTACCGATTCCCTGGGAACCTGACTTAGTTCGGAGACATTTTTGTCCATGGATTGTCCATGGAAAAGCAGAAGGAAATAAATCCATTGATCATACATGTTTTCGATATTGTGGAACAACATTACTTCCTTGCCGATAGTGCGTCAATGGCATTATGAATTTACTTGCGCATTGTACAACCGGATAACTCGAAATCTGGATAAATCCAAGATTTACATTGAGGTCGATCAGGTTGATACACTGGCTGAGGGCCCTCATCGAAATAATCAGAATGAGCAAGACTTGGAGCCTTCGCGAAGGCCTTCACGAAGGCAAACATCAGGGCCACCGATGAGCTGCAGTTTGTGCTGTTGCACACTGGTTTATCATCGTGTTCCAGACTCTTGAGCACACCTTGCTTGTCGTAGTTTCTGAGGCGCCATTCGTTCATCGGCACCAGCTCTGCATCAGAATTCATTGTGCAGGTGGCATCTTCATCCTTATGTAACATGCTTTCCATTCAAGTTAGGGAAAGGATCCTGCTTGCTCAATACCATCACTTTGCTTTTGTGAGCAAAATATCCTTTTACGAGGTTCTTATAAATTAACATGGCAACTATACATTCCACCTGCCCACTGCAAAAGAACTACCAGTCAGTTTGACCTGTGAGTACACATCAGCATAAAGTTGAACATCAAGCCATCAATGTCGGGACAAAACTACCTCGTCCAAATCCAGTTCAATCTCCAGCCACTTCAATGCTCTATTGATGACTTCCAACTTCATCTGGTGAGCTTTGCTAGGATCGGTCTGCCTTTGGATAATATAACTGCCCACATCCCCATGCCAGAAAAATTGCTCGAGTTTTCAGTGCGTGCATCCAGATAAGAAAAAAGATTGTGATGAAACAAACCACAATAGAATAAACTTACATTTTCTTGAGCAAATGTTGTTAAACTTGAAGCTCAAGCTTTTCCAAGACAAGATAAACACCTGATCGTAGAGACCTAGAAGGATATGGATAAGGTTAACAAACTTCGTAAGCTTCCAAGCAACTCGGATTTATGTCAAACGAAAGTTGAACTTACTGGTCCTCGTACTCCTGCAGGGCACTTTGAAGAAGCCGAAGATCACCCCTCCTTAATGTTTGCACTACATCAATGTACTGTCACATAAGTACGTAAACATCAGCATATGATGTGAAAAGCTCTTCATTGTAATTATTACGAGTAATTAAGCTATTAACAATTGCACATCACAAGCCGGAAACATGCAGCTTACAAAGAAACTTCTTCAATAGAAGCCAGGCCTACCTCAACAAGATTATATTTCTCGAGAAGCCAGTCTTTAGGTAAGATACCTATTGAAAGCTTTACAGGCACCAAATACTTGAGAATCATTCTGCTCCAAACAAAATGAAACGTAACAAAAAAGGTTGCAAATAGTCAGACTGATGAGAAGCTTTTTAATAAGAGGAATATTTACAAACAAGCAAACATGTTAATTGGGTTCAGATTTGAATATAATAGGCTTTTTTTATATAGAATTAAAGGTTGTTTGAATCAGCTAATGCGAAAAGCAGAAATTCCTCCATAACTTTTATTACTTGATTATTATCGCAACTAATCTATAATTCGGAGAAGTAAGTTATATCTTAAGGATAAATGCAAGTGAGCATGTAGACAACTTCAAAATGAATGTAACTGAATGGTGCAGAATCAGAAACCCATCCCATGTCATTACCAAGCGGAACTATAAAAGCTCAGCAAGTACCCTGAATCAAACCTTATATTTGCTTCACTGGCAGGGTCACAGTGTGTCAAGGCACAAGATAATTTCTGATCCGCCTGCAAAGTACCCGAAGCAAACTCCATCAGTCAGAAAATTAGTTGAGATCCCAGAGGAGATATAAAAATCATGAAGGAGATAGAAAGGTAGATCCCTTAATTGTAAATGCTAAACTTCCGAAAAAGAGGAATATAAATTGAGGGTGCATCAGTGCGCACCATAACACTCAAAAACTCAATGCAGTCCAAAAGGAGAAAATGCTTACAGCCAGAAAGTTCTCGTTGTAGACTTCTAATCGACCAGTATAATACATGTAGGTGACCTGTAATGCCAGAGAGAAAATATGACCCTCTAGATGGAACTTGGAACTACTATATCATATCATAAGCAACAATGATGCAATAACAAGAAAAAAATAATCATTGTAGAGGGCTCCAACCTTATCTCTTCTAGGAAATTCCTCAAAGTCAAAGATCCTGGCTGTTTCAATACTTCTAATCACACTTCGGCACAGATGAAATTTACCAAGCTGCAAAATTTGATATGTTAGATTCATTGAGATAGTCTGGCCGCTAAAACATCCAGAGAAAGTTGTCATAATAATGGTACAGCAGATGCTAACACTATCTCCACACAGCCAAGGGAATGAAGAAACAATTCCATGGATGTAAAAGAAAGAAACAACTGTGCAACAAGAAACCAGTACCTTGAAGTAGACCTTAAACAACTGGCAAGTGACATACAGTGCCCCACACGTTTTGGGCCTTTACCCTGAAATAGCCCATAAACGCACATTTTAACAGCCATATTTAACCAGTTGACAGAAACAAAAGCCAATCCTTTTCGCATCTACGGAATCCAAAAGTCAACATGATCGGAACAAAGTAACTTACGGCGAGTACACCGAAGACTTTCATGAGGAATGAGTTTCTCCGGGGACTTCCCCGCGGAAGCCAATTCCCCATCAGCCTACAGTTCACCACCATCAAAGACCTTCACATTATCACACTTGCATTCACACAAATACCAAACAGACAAACACGCTTAATAACAAAAATCGTACTCTTTCCGCAAGAACCCTAATCTCGTACGCGATAAGGTAAAGCGCCTCCAGAGCCCACCCGGACTCCCAATTCCGAAACTCCTGAAGAAACGCACTTAGACAAACACAAAAAGAGAAAATCACCAATCCAAAACCAGACTTGACTAGAAAAGAGGTGTACTTGGCGGCTTTTTCGAAGGCGGAGTAGGTATCGACCAGGTTCCCGATCCTATAGCTCTGGAACGACCGGAAGACGGGGGCGGTTATCTCCCCGAACCTCTCCGACTGCTTAAACAACCTGTTCGTGTCCTGCTCATAGGGAGTCAACGGTCAACGCTAGTGAGATACGAGTGACGAAGCGGGGGAAGCGAGCGCGTGGCGGTTATGGGATTACCTGGAAGAGGTTGAGAGCGTCGGCGAGGGAGGGGGAGACGGAGGAGACGCGGAGGAGCTGCTCAAGGGAACGCGCGTCCTGGTCCGATACGGCGTCGGAGAAGCAGTTGAGGTAGTCGGTTATTCTCCGGTGGGCTTCTCCCATGCTTAGGTACGCTATCACCGTGCCGTCGTCGCGATCTTCTTTTGGCTTGAGTTTTTATTTTATTTTTTCAAAATCGAGCACTATCAAAATCTAAAGCAAAGCTGAATACGAGTCTCTTCACCCATTGACTAATTCCATTTCAGTTAAAGTTTCCTGTTCGGGGATGATGCTGCTATTAAAACGGGACGACGGCGTTTGGATTGGGCTCTTATTTAATGGGCCTGGAATTGACGGGCCTATTTCGTTTGGGCCGTGGCTGACAGCAAGTTTTGATTACGAGTCCATCTTACTAACGGGCCTAACGACGATGCAAACTATGACAAAAAAGAATCACAAGCCGGAAGAAATAACACGTAGACACGTGCCAGGACGAAAGCCTTCGAGTTCAACATCCGACATGTAGTCGAGGCAAATTTTCTCCGGTCTCATATTGGCTTTTATTTAAATTAATAATTTTGATAAATAATAAGATAATTTTTTGGGAAAAGTCCATATTAGTACATTGTGGTTTGCCCAATTATCAGAGATAGGTTTGTAGTTTCAAACTCATCAAAACGGTTCTTGTATTTTCACGGGCTCATCAATTAAAGGCTCGGATAGCTCCCCGAACCTAGTCAGCATCCATTGTGCTCGCCACATTGGAAAGATGTCATTTTAATCCTACGTGGAACTCCACATAGGATTAAATCTTACCCCGAAAATGTTGACATAGCAAGTGAAAAAACAAAATAATCCCTCATTTCTTGGCAAATTTTAAAAAATCTTCCCTTCTTCTTCCCCCACCCCTTCGTCCTCCTTCACCACCTCCTGCCTCTACCATGTGAAAAATCAGAATCCCTTCTCCTCGTCCCCCAATGGTCGTCGCTAGAATAGGAGAAACCTAATCGCAATCAGAATCCCATCCATTCAGGAATTCAAAAATTCAATTCATAATAAAGCAAAGCCCAAAACTTAATTTTACGGGAAGCCGGTCGGCGACAACAACAAGAGAGGAGGTTGAGTTGGTGGGGAGAGAAGACGGAGGAAGAAGCCGCCAATGTCCGACCCGTCCACTGCCATCCGAAATGCACTAATACGACGCTGCATTAAGCACACGGGATTTGGAACCTAGAAAAAAATTGACAAGACAAACAACAGTGAAGAAGGTAGAGGTACCGACAAGGAGAAAGAAAGGGAAATAGGGAAGGCCAAAGGGGTAGAGAAGCGGGCGGCGGCGGCGGCATTTCAAGGGAAGTGGAGGGGTTTTTGGGATTCGGTCACGGAAGCGAACATGTTTAAGGTGGTTGTGATCCAGAATCGGTTCCGATTCGATGGTTTAGGAGGAGGAGAAGATAAAACCGTATTCCTCGACGGGGAAGATGAGATTTGGTTAGGGTTTTCTGAAGTTGAGGGATTATTTTGATTTTTTTTTACTTGCCATGTCAGCATTTCTGGATAAAGATTTAATCCTACGTGGCGTTCTACATAGAATTAAAATGACATCTTTCCAACGTGGCGAGCACAATGGATGCTGACTAGGTTTGGGGAGCTATCCGAGCCTTTAATTGATGAGCCTGTAAAAACACAAGATCATTTTTTATGAATTTGAAACTACAAACATATCTCTAATAATTGAGCAAACCACAATGTACTAATGTGAACTTTTCTTTAATTTTTTTTCTGAACATGATCATATAAATCTATTGGTCTTATCAACATCATAAATTAATAATCTATTAAAATTACACAAATAGCTAGAATAATTTGACAAAATATAAATCTATTGTTGTTTGACTTTTTTTGAAATTCAAATCAAAATGTATTTCATCTCTAACTTTTCTCATGATATCCAAAAGTTTCGATGTGATATTCTCAAACTGCAAAAAAATAATTATGAAAGATTGTCAACGATATTATTGCTTCTTTTCGCTCAACTTTTTTGAGGAATTCTTTTTTCGCATAACGGTTCTAATAGTTGAGTATCATCCTCGGACATCATCAACCGAGTTTTAATTTACCATTAATTTAATTATCAATTAAAACTTATCTAAATAGTTGCTTTATTTTAATTAATAAATTGTTTTGGAAAAAGTACAATTACAGTAATTGTAATTTCGGAAATTTTGCGTCATGATTTTAAACTTCGTAAAGTCAATTGGTGATCCTGTGATTGACACCTTTTTTTTGCGACAGAGGCTCGGGAAGGGTCAGGGGCAAATTATCTATTCCGAACCTAGTTGGAAATATGAGGTGGCACGCCATGTCAGATTTTTTTGCCGGTTGGTTATATGAGGTGGCACAAAACTAAATATCATTTTCAATCCCATATGTTTTATAGTTTTCTTATAAAACTCCTTCTCTCTCTCACCTCTCTTCTTCTTCTTCCTCTATCTCTCTCCGCTCCTCCTCCTCCTCTTCTTCTTCTTCTTCCTCCTCCTCCCCTTGTGCCACCTCATATAACCAACCTGCAAAAAAATCTGACATGGCGTGCCACCTCATATGTTTTATAGTTTTCTTATAAAACTCCTTCTCTCTCTCACCTCTCTTCTTCTTCTTCTTCTTCTTCTTCCTCTATCTCTCTCCGCTCCTCCTCCTCTTCTTCTTCTTCTTCTTCTTCCTCCTCCTCCTCCCCTCTCTGGAGACCTCGGCTATCCAATACGTGCACTCTTTTTCGGACTCCAACAATTCCACAGCTCAAGCAGTAAATACTAAATAGCATAATAAAATGGAAAAAGTCTACTTAAGTGCCATGTAGTATTTCAAAAAATCAAGTCAGTACCCGGTGGTTTAAAACGTATCAATTGGGTCAAACTTATTCCAATTAAAATTAATTAGAGGCCCGGGTAGCTGCCCGGATCCTACCCATCCTGCCCGGTCACTCGGATCAGCCACATCATAATTTTTATGCTGACATGGCACCACGTGGTATCCCTTTTTCCCTCCTTCCCCTCTCTTTCTTCCCTCTATCTCCCAATCAAAAGCTTCAAGCTCAGAGTCGGGAAAGGGAAGGTTGGCAGCAGCGACGAGCAACGAAACCCATATCGATTCAAATTGTCATGCCAATCAAATATTCATGTGACTGAACCCAATCGCCGCGTTCTTCATCGAGATTACTATTGGCCATAAAAATCCTAACCAACTCGTCAATCGTTGATCTAGGTTTTTTGCTTGTCGAGAATTTGGGAGAAAATTGGGGTTGGCCGGCGATGCTCTCTGATTTGGTTTAATTCGTTAGGTGGAGGAAGAAGATGCCTTCATCTCCGTTCAACGCCGTTCGTCGTTCTCAGTTCCAAGAACCCAGTCAAAACGAGGCGAGATAGAGACAGAGGTCGGCTGGGCTTGTAATAGAAAGAGATGCCCTTGCAGCGGCGGTCATGGTCGCCGTCTCGTAAAGGCCAGAATCACAGTGGCGTGGGAGCCGTTGCTGTTGTCGTTGCTGGAGGCGAACCAGAAGCCGAGATCGTCGCCGTCGTCGTTGGCAGCGGTTGTCACCTGGGAGGCCATGACCTGAGCGAGCCGCTGGGCATCGGCCTTGACCTCTATACTGCCTGGGAGGCCATGACCTAGGGTACGCCGGGGACATCGCTCCACTGCTCGATCCGTTGCTGGTCGATCCCCCGCTCCACTGCCGCGTGTACACTGGACTCCCCACCCTCCTCTGATTTATTCCCTTTTAGATATTGAGAAACGTAATTAAATGAATTTTGGGTGAAAATTCATTTAATTAAGTTCGCTATTTGGTTTGCTTGCTAGTTATACTGGTTGTTTCCGTTTTGGGAAAATAATTTCTGGGTTAAGAAGAAGAAGAAGAAGAAGAAAAGAGGGGAAGAGAGAGAGGGGAAAGGGGAGAGAGAAATTTGTCCATTTGGCGCCACATCATCAGAAAATTCTGATGTGGCTGATCTGAGTGGTCGGGCAAAGTCCAGACAGGACGGGTAGGGTCCGGGCAACTGCCCGAGCCTCTAATTAATTTTAATTAGAATAAGTTTGACTCAATTAATACGTTTTAAACCACAGAATACTAACTTGATTTTTCGAAATAGCACATGATACTTAAGTATAATTTTCCCTAATAGAATAGCAACAATTCCTCTCGAAGAAATATATTAAATATTCAACGAAATGGACTCACATTCTCTACTAATGCGCGGCGACAAATACGCTATGCCAAATAGCTCGGGACCTAGACTGAAGAAAACTGCGAATAAGCCAGAGGAAAAAAAAACCGCCAAGGGAAGATAATAAACAGATCGGGGAACCGACCGACCTCCACTCGCCTTCTTCGTAGGGAGAGTAATCGATATCCTCTTTCCTCACGCAATTAAACATCAGAGCCGCGATGGATGCGAATATCCCTGCAATTATTATCATTGCTCTACTATTATTTAACAAACAATTGGCAAATAAATATGGAATTACTATAAAAAGGCGATTCGAGAAACCCTAAGAAAAGGGGGAAATAGCTTACCCGGGAGGTAGTGGACGAAGGAGACAGCAACGGAGCTGCAGACGACGGCGTCGACCCAGAACCACCACCCGGCCCCGAAAACCGCCCCCGCCACGCCGGGCCCGAAGATCGCCCACATCTCCGACACGTCCATTCGCCGGGCTTTTCCTCTCTTTATTGTTTAGAAATTTGTATAAGTAAGTCGTCGGGGAATTGTTGCTATTTTATTGTGCTATTTAGTATTTACTGCTTCAGCTGTGGAATTGTTGGAGTCCGAAAAAGAGGTGAGAGAGGGGAGAGAGAAGAAGAAGAGGAGGAGCAGAGAGATGGAGGAAGAAGAAGAAGAAGAGAGGTGAGAGAGAGAGGAGGAGTTTTATAAAAAAAATATGGGATCAAAAATGATATTTAATTTTGTGCCACCTCATGTAGCCAACAAAAAATCTGACATGGTGTGCCACTTCATATTATCAACTAGGTTCGGAATAGATAATTTGCACTTACTTTTCCCGAGCATTTGTCGCAAAAAAAAGTGTCAACCACAGAATCACCAATTGACTTTACGAAATTTAAGATCATGACACAAAATTTCCAAAACTACAGGTACCATAATTGTACTTTTAACAATTGTTTTATTTAAATTATTAGTTATCGATTTAATAATTTTTTTTATAGATATTCCACCAATTAATCAACGGCTCCCGAATATCCTCGAATGGATCTCCAGTCCACCACTGCAACCTCACACTTGTTTATTGCTTCATCTCCATTCCAAAGCAACCTTCCTTCCTTCCTTCCACTAAACTAAACAATCCCCCAACCACCAAACCCAGATAGCTACTTCCTTTTCCCTCAAAAAAAAAAAAAGATAAGCTATTTCATCCCAACCAACCGACTCTACAATAATAATCCATCGTCCTCAAACACCAAAGACCATATCTTTCCAACCCAAAGGGAACAAAGAATGGGTTCCTCCAAAGACACCCAGAAGCCAACCGTAGAAGAACAAGAAGACGACCTCCTCCTTAACCAATCGAAGGCCCTCCTCTCTCTCTCCACCGAGGACAAAGCCATCTCTTACAAACCCGGCCACTCCTCCACCACCGTCGTCTTCTTCTCCCTCCTCCTCATCACCTGCGTCTCCCTCTCCGCCGCCTCCGCCTTCGCCTTCCTCTTCTTCTCCGGCGCCGATCAGGGATCACCGACCGCCCGCCCTCTCTCCAAGCTCACCCACCCGGTCGTCATCCTCGTCTCCTCCGACGGGTTCCGGTTCGGGTACCAGTTCAAGGCCCCCACTCCCAACATCCGCCGCCTCATCGCCAACGGGACCGAGGCCGAGTCCGGTCTGATCCCCGTCTTCCCCACGCTTACCTTCCCCAACCACTACTCCATCGTTACTGGGCTTTATCCGGCTCATCACGGGATTGTTAATAACCATTTCGTTGACCCGTTGACCGGGGATGTCTTCACCATGGGTAGCCACGAGCCCAAGTGGTGGCTCGGGGAGCCGATTTGGGAGACCGTGGCTAACCACGGGTTAAAGGCGGCGACTTATTTCTGGCCCGGGTCCGAGGTTCATAAGGGCAGTTGGGATTGCCCCGAAGGCCGGTGTATGTTCTATAACGGGTCTGTTCCTTTCGAGGAGAGGGTTGATCGGGTGTTGGGTTACTTTGATTTGCCTGATGGCGAGGTTCCCGTGCTCATGACTCTCTATTTCGAGGACCCGGATCATCAGGGCCACCAGGTGGGGCCAGATGATCCGGAGATTACTGAGGCCGTGGGGCGGGTTGATTCGATGATTGGGAGGCTGATTCATGGGTTGGAGAAGAGAGGGGTTTTTGAGGATGTTAGCATTATAATGGTGGGTGATCATGGGATGGTTGGGACTTGTGACAAGAAGTTGATTTTCTTGGACGATTTGGCGGAGTGGATTCAGGTTCCGGCGAGTTGGGTTCAGTCTTACACTCCGTTGCTTGCAATCCGACCTCCCGAGGGCGTGTCTCCCGCTGAGGTTGTTGAGAAGATGAACACCGCTTTGCAGTCCGGGAAGGTTCAGAACGGAAATAAGCTGAGGGTTTATCGTAAGGAGGATCTCCCGGACAGGCTGCATTACGCTGCGAGTGATAGGATTCCTCCTGTTATTGGGCTGATCGAAGAGGCGTTTAAGGTGGAGCAGAAGAGGACTACTAGGCAGGAGTGTGGAGGTGCTCATGGTTATGATAATGCGGTTTTCTCTATGAGGACAATCTTCATTGCACACGGTCCCCAGTTTGCAAGGGGAAAGAAGGTGCCTTCTTTTGAGAACGTTCAGATATATAATTTGATCACTTCGATTCTCAATATTCAGGGTGCTCCGAATAATGGGTCTGTATCTTTTCCCAGTACAATTCTTTTGCCTAGCTCTTAGAGTAAGCTAGCTTTTTAGTGTGTGGCAATTTGACTCAACCGCCCACTGATGAAAGAAATCCTGGATGGTAGTTCTCAGAAAGCCATATGGGGTTTCTACTAAGCACCTGTAAGGGAATCCGATGCTTGAGCTGTGATATTATGACTTGTCGCCAGCATCCTCCCAAGTGCCATGTAGCCTTCTAAATGCCAGACTTGTACTTTCTGTAGAATCTCGAGTTGAACCTCGCTGATATCTTCTGAATATGTAGGGTTTAATTTCCTTCAGAGACAGAATGGAACCGGCATTCAAATCAAGGGTGATGATCTCTTTCCTCTGCTTACCTGCCTGTGCCTGTCCATGATCAGTTGGCTACTGAAAGCCAAACTTGAAATAGAGTAACATCTGACTACACCTTCGTTAACTTTAGCATGAACAGCTACTACTTAGCTAAAGAGTGCTCTTCCTTAAAAAAAACCAGGTTTTATGGTTCATCATTATGTCATGTTTAATTGGCTGGTCGATATATCTTATGTCCATGAAAATATGTTCTTCCGAAAATCGGCACTCTAGACTGCCTGTTTCCGAGGTCCTGACAGTGCTCAAAACTCGTAGTGCATCATAATTCTGTACTTGGTGTTTTGTTTTAGTTGCATTGTTTCTGCTGTTACACACCTACTGTAGGAAGAAGAAGAGCTTGTACACGTTGGAGCCCCTAGTCTCTGAAATCATTGTCAGGGATGGATGGAAGCTGCAACTTCCATATTTCTTACTTGCCTCTTGCCCTTACTGTTCTAGTTGTGAAAAAATGACAATTACGGCATCTGATCTTTTGAATCATACTCGAATGTTTGCATTGAAACCTCGGAACAAGGCGTTGGTTGACCTATCAATAGAGAAGCTTGCAATGGGATGGTTTCGACTTGCCTGGCATTTCTCTTCGTTTCGAGGCGACGCCGGAAGTTGATCAAAGTTTTGACATTTCAACCTGATGCGGCGGAATTCAGATCGGAATGCCTAGACCTGTTCTCGTTATTCTATTTGGTTAGCTCGAAATTACTTAAAACTGGGTTTGTAGGCTGCTGATGGGTTTACTGCAGAATCTTAAGCAAGTTCCTGTAAAGCACGAGGTGGTCATTAGCTAACCGACCAAGGTGACACTTTGTACACAAGTAGGAACCGTTGAAGACAACATCATCATATTCCTTTTCTGAGCAGACGAGGTATTTTATGCATCACATAAAAGGTGTTCAGAAGTATCCATCTAAATTGAAACAAATGATCTCAATATGGTTGGATGTTTTTAGGAAAAGACTTCTGATACCAAAAGAATTAAAACGGACACTCGGTCAACTAATAATGTCGTCAGGTACTCGAACATAAACTAATCGACTCGGACGCGGGAGCTTGCAACATCTGTTACCCGTAATGCACGGGCGGGCGGGTAAAGTAAACCGGCGAGCCGCCTTAAGCAACTAGACTAGATAGCCCCTCTCTCCCAAGTTGTAACGGAAACCGACAGTCTCTCAAACCAAACACAAAGCACCCCAAATAAAATCTTCGTCGTTTTCCGGATTTGGATCACACAATTTTTAACTCCCAAGCAATACAAATTCCTGACCGAACTCGCCGGAGAAACCCTAGGAGAAGGAGAAATAGATGGCTAATGTTATCCGGTCACTATCCTTTAACTCGATTAGGGGAGTTTCTTCCAGTTTGAGCCCTTTCCAGACGGCGATTCCTTCCCCGTCAAGTAATAGCCCCGACAAGAGGGCTTCCTCCGGCGTTTCTCGCGTTTCATTGGCGGCTCCCAGGAGGCAGCCCCTCTCTGTCAAGGTACGCACCTACCCGGGTTCGAAAGCTTCGAACTTTAGGGTTTCTGTGTCGTTAGCGAAAGAAATTCTGGTGGCCCTTTTGTTTCTGGTTGAATTATGTTGGTCTAAAGATGAGATTTTTGGTTACTGGCGTCTAAGAACCCCATTAGGCTGGTAGACCATTAGGTAAGTAATTCAGCTTATATTGAGACCGAGGCAGAGAACCAGCTGTGTTTGGCTGGGAATTGGCGTTTGTCTTCGTGTTGCCGATTTTCGATATGTATTGTGGGTATAGGTTGTGGTTCTTTAAGATAGGTTATATTGGTAGTTTTATGCTAGTTGGTTGGATAGAGTGTCCAGGTCGTTGGTCGGGGGACTTTCCTGTCATTGCAGTTTTGGTATTCGGAGGAATCTGCTGGAGTTCATTTTGAGCTGATTGTTCTCTCCATCTTGCAATCGCCTGGATACACTTGCGGGATGTAGTAAATTGGCATTGTACACACTTTTCTTAGGACTTCGTATAAGTTATTGGGTACTCACACTTTGTGAAATTAAGTATGTCAAAATGAATGACCTGAATGTTCTGTCATTACTTTGAGCCCTTGATGTCTGTCTTCGAATTGTGGAGTGTACCAAAATTGAGAGTATTGGTTGGATTTCTAATCCTTCCTCATAAACTGTGTGAAAGCTTTGATCTGTAAATTCTTTCCCCCTTAACTACATGATGACATCACCATATTATATCTTTGTCAGCAACTTCTGAGAAACATTGCAGTCTTATTGCCATTCATCTGTGCCAGGGAAGCCCTCACTCTTTTTCTTTGGTATGCATGACACCTGTGTTTGTTTGGTTAGATGCATATAATAGATATGATTGAGTCAGATCACGTACTACTGGATGTTTGCTGCTAAGCTTCGTAGTATAGCAGGCAAGTTACTTTCTAGTTGACTTTTCTATGGCGAGCTGCTAATTGTCTGTATATTTGGAATCTTTGTTTCAGGTAAACTCAACTATTGCAGAAACTGAACAACCAAAATGGTGGGAAAGGAATGCTGGACCAAATATGATAGACATTCACTCTACTCAAGAATTTCTCAGTGCTTTGAGTCAAGCAGGAGATAGATTAGTTATAGTTGAATTCTATGGAACCTGGTGCGCTTCTTGTCGAGCATTATTTCCAAAGGTATGTCAGCTGTGCTACTTTACTTGAAATTATCCCTCAATTTGATTCTCTACTCATTGTTTACAGCTGTCCACTTCATGTTCTCTGAGAAGGGAATGAATTGATGCAAGCATAACATTGTTTGTAGACCGAACTGGTCTGATAATTGGCTTAGCAAAAGTATGGTTTATATGGCATGTAAGCCAATTATAAACCGTACTCTGATTTTGTAAGTCGAACTGGTCTGCTTCTGACTGCGTTTCCTGATCATGTTCTGATTTTGTATCATGACGGCCTTTTGCAGCTGTGCAGGACGGCGGAAGATCATCCAGAAATCCTCTTTCTGAAAGTGAATTTTGATCAAAACAAGCCCATGTGCAAGAGCCTGAACGTCAGAGTGCTTCCGAATTTTCATTTCTACCATGGAGCCCATGGACAACTAGAATCTTTCTCGTGTTCACTCGCAAAGGTTAGCTTCTGCTCCCCTTTCTCTATCCTTCGTGCTCTGGTTTCCTATCCAACCTTCGCTTGATGGACAAGAGAAATCATGTGGAAGGAAATAGATACCGAGGAAACTAACTAATCACACCGTGTCATAGAGTTGTTTACTATATACTGGCTATGTTCTCATCATTGATGATTTTCAAATTTTTCTCTTAAAAATCAATGCAGTTTCAGAAAATAAAAGATGCTATTCAGATGCACAACACGTCTCAATGTGATGACTGTTCTCCTAAAGTACTGGAAGAACTCACTCTTGAATCTGTTTCTGCCCCGATAAACAAGCCAGCCGGATCATCGTGAGCATAAATCTCTCCTCTCGGTGAGTGTTGGTCCATGTATAGTTGCATTGTGGTTGATATTGCTCATCAATGTAGCTTCTTCCGATGAGCTGTCCGCTACCACTACCGTATATTGGCAATTTTTCTTAGAAAAGAATGCTGGGCAAGCAACAGTTTTCCTTCTTGAATTCTTCGCAATTCTTGTTCGTCTGCGTTTTATGTTCTTAAATCCAACAGCACCAATGGAAATGAGATCTTATTATACGTTATGATCCACTTCAATGTATCTCTTAACTGATGCATTTTTTTGTTGGTTTTTATTTCTTGTCATTGGAAAGTTAACTTCTTCACTTTCAAATACCTAGATCATCTGGGTTGTCTTAGATTAATCAGATGTCTCGAGATCGACTTATGAGAATGCATGAACATTAAAACTCGGTAGAACGAGCTTTCTCATCTTTTGCACCAAGCCCCACTCGACACGTATCACTTGCAATTGTTGAGCTAATGGTAGGCTTGCTGGAATTGAATGTTCTATTCTCAAGCAAACCACGTTTTCGAAGCCAAAAGTTTCTACTTAAACCAACCTGCACAAGTAAACCACATTTTTAGTTGAAGTGCAACTTCCGCCACTTGTGCTTGTATATGTCAAAAGCAGGGAGTTGACGAGCATTTGACGCAACTGGGATCCTTTTATTTGTCAGTTTGTGTTATTAGTCCAACCCCTGCATAATGAGTTATTTGCTCCGTCAATTTTTTATATCCGGACTACATTGAATAATTTAAGTTTTACTTGAATGAGACGCATCTTCTCCGTTAATTAAGATCTCCAAATTACAATTAAAAAGGCGTCCGACTGGGAACAAGACAAGCTAGCTTGCTTTGTCTATATGAAGTTATGAACAGCAAATCGTACTTTGTAATGGAATGTCAGGAAGAAGACAGGCCGGAATCCAATCCAACCGGCAATCAATCCCAAATCCAACTGCTTTCAAAACCAAACAATGGTAGAACAGTTTATCCATTAGCAACAGGTTGGTTTGAATAGCCAAAACTTAGATTCTCTTGAAGAATGTCGGAGTAGGACAAACAATTCAAAAAGCACTATAACTTATCGATCGAAGTCGAGTCTGAATACAATGCTTGATGTTTTCTTCCACTTTTATCACCAAACTCAATGGCTTGGTTTCTAAGTTTTGGTGGTCTGGTGATGTAAGTGTTAACAAGATTTATTGGCTGAGTTGGAGTAAACTAACTGTTTTTAAATAATCCGGTGGCCTTGGTTTCAAAAACCTAAAGGTCTTCAATATTGCTTTGTTGGCCAAGCAAATTTGGAGGTTATATTCTAATCAAAACTTCTTGTGTTTCCAGGTTCTCAAAGGCTTGTATTTTCTGGACGGGGACTTGTTGAGTGCTAGTCGGGGTTCCAGACCCTCCTGGATCTGGAATAACCTCCGGATTGATTAAAAGGCTCTCAAGAATGATATTATTTTTAGAATTGGCAATGGTTTTACTACGAATATTTGGACTGATCGCTGGGTTCCGTCTTTGCCTGGCTTTAAGCTAAATCCTAGGAACGTTGTTCCCTGGGATATTTCTTCTGTTGCGGATCTTATTTGTTTGTCCACAGGTAGCTGGAGAACCGATTTGCTGCATAACCTATTCACCCAGGAGGAACAAGCTGCGATCAACAAGATTCAGATCTGTCATGCTGGTATACCTGATAAGGCCATTTGGCATCACTCCATTGATGGCTCCTTTTCTGTCAAGAAGGGATGCCAGATCATTAAAGCTCAGGTGTGTCCTTCTATCCCTGCAATTCCTCATATTTCTGACGTACCTCTTGTGGATGCAGGTACTTGGCAGAAGCTGTGGTTGGTGGAGGCTCAACCAAAAATCAAACATTTTGCTTGGAGGGCTGCACAGAATTGTCTTGCTATTGTTGCGAATTTATACAGGAGAAATCTAAACCCTTCTCCCTTATTCAAGATTAGTCTTTTATCTGATAAATCTGTTGTGCATCTTCTATTCGAATGTTCTTATGTTCGGGCGGCTTGGTTTAGTAGCCCTTTGTCCTGTAGTTTCGACCCCTTGTTGCACATTAATTTTGGGGGTTGGTTGAAAGCTTTTTTTCGAAAGGTTTTCTTCCTGTTCTAATAGGAGATGGCTGTCTTTTGCTTTACATATGTGTTGGTCCATTTGGCTTTCTCGGAATAAATTCATCTTTGACAATCTTAGATCTGATCCTCGTAGTATTGTAATCCAGGCTACTTACTTTTGTGATGAATCTTTGCAGATTTTAGGTTCTGCAAGATTTGACTCGTTGGGTTCTATCTCAACTTCAACTTCGTGGGTTGCTCCGGATGCCGGTACCTTGAAGTTCAACTGCGACGCCTCCTGGATCGAAGATGAGTCTTCCTCGGGAGTTGCTACAGTTGTTAGAAATGTTGAAGGCCTTCTCCTTAAAGGTGAGACCATGCGGATTCCTGCTTCCTCTCCATTGGAGGCTGAAATTCTTGCTCTTCAAGCCACTATGAAGCTTATTCAACTTTCGCTTTTCTCGTGTGGCTACTACGATCGAGACTGACTACCGGTTAGCATACAGCTTCTTATCTGACCCGCACCCGAATGTCCCACGGCAATTGGAGACTTTGGTTTTAGATCTTCGAGAAAATTTGTGCTCGCTTCCGTTGTGTGAACTGTCTTATTAATCGTTTGCAGAACTATGTCGCTAATTGGGTTTGTAAACATTGTAGACTAGGTTCTTTACCTTTGGATTGAATTACTGTCCATCCACTTGAGCTTGATGCTCTGTTGTACTCGGACTTCCCGACTTAAATGTCGCTTTAATATTACAAGGTACTTTTCAAAAAAAAAAGTCGAGTCTGAATTAATAAAGGCCAGTGAAATTTACATTAGAAGTACCATTAACAATTAATCAACACAACCGCCCCCCAATTTAGCAATTTGCATCCCAATCCCTAAAACTCCTACTCAATTACAATTAGACCCAAAACGGCAATAGAAAACCTTCAACTCACACTTGGGCGAAACCGCCTCCAGTAGCATCCTCGCGGTGGTTCCTGACGGACGGTGGCGCCCTCGCGCTCCACCAGCGCCGCTGCCACGATCCGCTCGTACCCCTCGCCACCGGCCACCACGTAATGGACGAGCGCGGCCTGGACGGGGCCGAGGCTGGGGTTGCACGCGGCCGACTCCACGTAAGACTCGCCGTACACCCTCCCCTCGTCGTCCATCAGCGCCACCCCGGACGGACGCCCACTGTACGGCGCGTGTGACGCGTCCGCCGCCCGGAGCGCCGCCTCGCGGAGGTCCGACCGGATTCCGTTTGGGAGGGCGGCGCCGGTCTGGAACTGGAGTCCGTTGCGGCGGGGCTCGAGGACGAGGGGGACGTCCCTGTGGAGGAGGTCGTCGGGGCCGAAGCGGTCCGGGAGGAGTCCGGAGAGCGGGGAGAAGGCCGGGTCCGGGTCGGACGCGATGAGTACGCGGAGGTCCGGGGCGCAGCGGAGCTCCTGGAGGAACTGGCGGCAGTGGCCGCAGGTGGCGGCGGAGACGGCGAGGTGCGTCATCGTCTACTCCCCGTGGATGGCCAGGTTGGCGACGAGGCACTGCTCCGCGTGGACCGTGTGGTGGAGCGGGAGCCCCGGGAACTCCAGGTTCACGCCCACGAAGATCCGACCCGACATCCCCAGACCGACCGCGCCGACCCGGTAGTTGGAGATCGGGGGCCGGGCCAGGGTCTGGGCGGGCCCCAACAGGCTCGGGAGGAGGTCGTGGATCGACGAGAGGTTTGATTCGGACGCCATGGATTCGGCTTCTGATGCTTCGATTACGAATTTGGGCCGATCCATTTTCGTAAAGTTGGGCGGGTGAGTTGGTTGTTACGGGGGAGTGGAGGTTGGGAGGGGAGGTGTTATTTATAGGGTGGAACTTCCACTTTCGATCGTTGACATCGTCAAAATACTATGCGATAAAATTTTGTTGGAAAAAATTGCATAAGAAAAGAGTACCCCGTCAAATAAAAACCTATTTTAACGTTATAATCTATACGTAGTTCCATCCTATCATGCTCCATACTATTTACATAGATCAACTCCATAGGTGGCTATACAATAACTACCCAATGCCACACCTATTAAGTCTCCAAATACAAGGATAAATCTAATGTATTGACTGATTCGAAGATTTAAGTAGAGTCTAGCAAAAAAATCATCAATAAGATTGTTATAGTTTAATTTTTTTTGTTAGGAATTAGAGTTCGATGCTAAAAGAAATTAACAATGTTAAAAAATTATTAGTGGAATTGTTTTTATCATTCGTTGTTATCTCCTCCAAAACATGGATTAATTAACTGAACGGTTTGAACATTGACTAATTAACAGAGAGAGTGTTGGGGTTGGAAAGTTTTGGAAAAAGGGCTGAAATTCTTCCTACAGATTCCAACGCAATTCTGAATATCGAAAAAATTGCATTAGAGAAAATCGAGCTCAAATATGGTTTAAAAAAACAACCCCTCCTAAATGTACATGCGTTGAAGTAAATTAATTGTTATTCTTTGGACCGGTGGCGTGAATTATGTATTTGCTCCTCGATCTTAAATAAATGCCAAATCTGGTCAGTAGCGAACGGGGTGAATTTGGTGGGGACTGGGGTAGTCCACAAATATGGGGACTAACTCAAACCAATATCACTTCACATGCAAACTAATAACACCTGATAGGTTATTGACCATCAAATTTAAAGATAATCAAATCTGACGGTCCAAAATGTAGTCTCCACCTATGGACAAAATTTCTTTAGTTCCCACTCAATCCGGTCTCGTAGGGGACTCCCTTTCGCTATATCCAGTAAATCAATAATTAATTTGTCGCTAAATGAATGCGTCCACGTGACGACAAAAAATGGAGTTGTTGAGTAGATGCATGAACCTGATTTCAACACCGAGAGGGATTGACCAACTTCATGATGTCCCACGGCAGACTTCATCGTGAACTCAAATTTACGAATGTAAGAGAATTATTTTTTAATAGAATTCCACAGTTTCTCTACTTTGATGGTTTGATACTTGGAACGAAATACTTAGTTTAAATGTGTTTCAATAATTTAAAACTAGCAGAGAACGCACGTGCGATGCGAGTGTCGTTCTATTTTGAAATCCGTAAAAGATATTTTTTATTAATTTTCTTTTTAAAATTTTACATGAATAACATGATCGCTTACATATTTTATTACACTATTATTTTTGTTTACCTAAGATGCCATAAGCATTTTTTTGTACACGACATTTTTTTGTAAACGTTCCAATTTTATCAGCAACATTACCCCTCTTGACTAACAACTTAGTAGTCTTGCTTGAAATACCTCTTGAAAGGGCAACGTACTACTGCCCATAATTGGAGACATGCTCATGCATATAAATACCGGTGTTTTCAGTTGTTTGTCATAGTGCTTTGTTGATCGTGAATGCAAAACACATACTTACTGAAAACTGCTTGCGCATCATATTATATGGCATCTCAAAATTCTCTGGTGGGTTTAATGACATCATATGGATGAATACTCTCTTACACGTGGAATTCCCACTGAGGATCACTGCATCGATTTAAATAGGCAAAAAGGGGGAGCTCACTTCCCTTCTCCTTCTCTGTCTCCCTTGTGGGCCTTATCACTATTTGCATTCGCAAGATCGAAGTCCACGACCACACCGATAATATCTTCGTCATCTGGTGGTCAGTCTGCTCTGCCGTCAAGTAACGCCGACGTCTCAGGCGTAGACTTTAGCTTACCGCTCATCACCATAGATGTTGTTGTGGCGGTGGCCTTGCTACTGGTCACCTACTCCCGCCACCTCATCCTCTTCATCTGTCGGTTCTGCCAGTGGTGGCACCAGCGTCGGTGGTGCAGGTTCTAGCCGTCGTCCTACTCCACCAAGTTCTCTAACGTGCACTCGCCTCCCCTTCCATTTGACTATTCATCCCCCGATGGGGCCGCTGGCTTCTATGTGTAGTCCCCTCACGGGCTCGATGACACCGTTATCAAAATGATCCCTCTCTTCCTCTACAATCCACCGTTGAATGACGCCATTTTGTAAGACTGCACTGTGTGCTTGCTGGAGTTTGAAGAGAACGACTACATGAGGACTCTCTCGGTTTGTTCTCACCCCTTCCACGTGGACTCCATCAACATCTGGCTCCGACCCCATGCCAACTGTCCCCTCTGAGCCTGAATATTCCTCCCCTTCGTCCCCCTCGTGTCCGCCATAATCCGCCCATCCCTCGACGATGTTATTCTCGTTTAACCTCCTCGACCAGACCAACAACATCACGATTTAACTAAAAGGGTAGTTTTGACACTCCCACGGCGTGACACCAAACCACCTAAAAAATAATTTTTTTATTATAGTAAGATTATAAAATGATAAAATTTTAAATATTGAATATACCAAATTATATTTATATTAGAATCACATTAAAAATTTGCATTGATGATATATACTCTATCAATAAAATTTTAACAGCATATTCTAAATTTATGTAAGATCTTATTGACCCCTAAAAAAATACAGTGCAAATAATAGAGCAAATAGCTTGTTACAATCACAAAAAATAAATTAAATTATTATTAGTAGTCCGTAATTTATTATAAGGGAGAGAAGCATGAAATCCTCCATTAGCCATTGGGAAGAGTCAAGAACTTCCCTTAACAGAAACAGAAACCGCTTTTAGTTTAGGCTTTTTTACATGGTTTTAAAACCCGCCCCAGAGTTACGACCCGGAATTCCTACCATTTTTCGAGTCGGCCAGTCAGATCGGTCGAACCACCGGTCGGACCAAAAATATTTTTATTTTTAAATATTTTAAATAATATATATGTAGGTTAAAATATATTTATTTTTCATTAAAAAAGTAGACTTAATTTTTTATCTCTCCACTCTATAAATCTACTTTATTTATTACTTTATAAACTTGTCAAATCAATTTTTTTCTTCAAAAACTACCAAAAAAGTCAATTTCGCCCATTTTTGTACTAACCAGGTTCGACCGGTCAGGGTAGATCTCAAAATTGGCCGGTCCGACCGAATTTAGTCCGGTTAGTACAGACCCCAGTCAAAAGCCTAAAAATGGCGTGGTCTTGTGCCCATTTTACAATCCAACCGATCGGACCGCATTTTTTAAAACCATACTTTTTTACAGCACCAAGAAAAAAAAGAGAGAAAAAAATGGCCAGTTCATGGCCTTTCTGTAACGGCGTTGTCTCGTTCCTACTACTATGCCTTCTAGCGGTTGTTGTTCCTACCGTGGTCGCAATACGGGAACTGAGGGACCCGTCGGTGTTCAGCTTCTCCGAGGCACCGGACTACAGGAATGGCGAGGAATGTCCGGCGGTGGCTTATCGTCCCGCCGTTCGATCGAGGAAGCCCCGGGATGATCCTGTAGCGGCGGCTAGGCAGTTTTTGGTGTGCGACCCGTCGCTGGTCCACCTAGAATATGGGCCGGGTTACACTGCTCATGTGCACTCCCTTTGGGCTTCTGACCCAAACAAAGCGAATTGGGAATTCCAAGCAAGAAAACGCCGCCGTTCTGACCGCGCAAACAAATTAACATAGAACAAGAAATTCCCTTCCCGCGTTTACTCTTTCCACTTTTTCAGGGCTCGATATTATAACGATGGAGAGATGGGTCCCACTCTTCGACATCTTCCTAAACTCCCCGGCGCCGGAATCCGAGGCGTCGGTTTGGTTGCAAAGCTCGTTCGACCCTTCGCCGCCGGCCCCGATCACAACCGCTTCTTTCCTCTCTCTTCTCACCGAACCAGTCGACGCCGTTTCGACCACTCCCACCAGCGCCTCCCATAGGTAACCACCAGATGCTAAAGCTTGAGCCTTTTTTAAAAATTTTATTTTTTCTTAATTGGGAATGAGTTTTTTTGGGGAATCTTGTGTCTTGACAGGGTCATGTTCATACATACGCTTCCGGGGGCGGTCCAGTGCAGGGTTTTGTCTTTCCTCGGGTACGAACACGAGAAGTTTAGCAAGTGGGAGTTGCGTAGGTTGGCTGAGAGCGTGTTGCGTGCCAATAAAGCTGGTGACTTTTGGGCCGAGAGTGCTGCCCGCCACTTGCTCGATAGAGTGTCCAACTCGGGTCCTGGTTCGTTTAGTGGGTTTGGTTCAGGTTTGAGGGGAGATTCGATTTGGAGGGAGTTCAAGTCGCTGCCGGATTGGCTGAAGGGTGTGGCCAGTGAAGATGGATCTTGCGTTCCTTGGCTTCCCTTGTCTGATGGTGAAGTTCATTGTCGCGAGTCGGCGATGTTTGGCGCTGAGATGGAGGGCGATTTGTTGAGTGAAGATGGGGAGGATGGTTTGGATGAGTTGGGGAAGGATGTGGAGCAAATGGAGATTGATTGTCCGGTTGTTTTTAATTTAGGGAAGGAGATTCAAGATAAGGCGATGAGTTTGGGGGTACAGGTTATGAATTTTGTCTCTAATTCGAAGACTGTGGAATTGGCAAGTGAAATTCGATGTCTGTGTTTGGAAGGGGGCGGGGATCCTCTCCAGGTGTTGGGTTTAATTGAACCTTGGAATGCAGATGACGAGACTGCTTCTGTTCTGATTTCTCATCTTTGTAGGGGAATTGAAGATCAGCTCTCTTGGCCTGGTCAGGTCCTCTGTTCTGTTATTCTCCCGAAGATGCTGCTTCTGGAAGAGGCCGCGTCTCGTGTGCTGGTCACCGCAGTGATTGAGTACTGCAAGCTTTACAAGAGAGCTGCAGAGTATGCGTTGTTGTTGCCTCTCTTGATGAGGAGGGATGGTATCAACAAGCCTATATATGATGTTGTCATCAGAATTGTCAAAGAATGCTTGCATGCGGCGCATGTTTCTGCCTTTTGTCAGAAGTTGGTATGCGGAGGCGATGACAAGAAAGGCTGGATATTTCTTCCTTGCCACCGGTGTCTCTTGTCGGATGAACTGATATGGACAGAATCGCTTTTTAACCTTTTTCATGATGTCCTGAATCTTAATGTGCAATTTACCCAGGATTGCACTGATCATATTGTTCTCCAGATTTCAGCTCAGGCTCCCAATTTCTCTAGTTCCTTGAAATTTGGAAACTTCTTCTTGCGCTTTCTGAGCAAATGTACTATGCATCTTAGGTATCATAAGCCTGTATTAGTCGAAGCAGCAAACCAGACAAAAACTTTCTTGACTAAATCTATAGTATCAAAGTTGTCCAGCATGTAGTTGTCATTTTGGCTGAGTTATATTTATGTGCATTTCACTGTCATATTATGCTTCCTTTTAGTTACAGTTTGACTATGATTTTGGTGCCGGACGAGTGTATGACTCCAAGCATATGCAAAGCTTATGGCATGCTTGAGCTATTAATTGCTCATTTTCTTATTCATAGGCTGGTGTTCATTATGATGGACAAAGCTTGCTCATGTAAAGTCGGTGAGAATTAAGAACTCTCTTATCTTGGGGACTTAAAAGGAGGGGGCTGTTACAAGCTGAGAAATTGATACAGGATAGAGTGATACTTTTCTAAACCTGGAAATTCTGGTTCCCAGTTGCCATCTTCTTCATGGATTCGAATCTGGAACCCTTGTCTGAAAACTTGGTCACTGAATAGAGCTTCAGGTAATCTTGAAAACTGTAGCTACTGGGATACATGAGCTTGGAAGCTGGATATATAATGGCATCTCCGGCCGGGTTGAAGAAGGTGGCAATCGACAGCCTGCTGCCTCTCTTGTCAGCCATGACACGGTGCAAGCAGCTCTTATACCTCCCATTGCTTAATACCTCTACTTGGTCTCCAGTGTTGATGAAAATAGTTCCATTCTTGGATGGAGGGATCTGTACCCACTCTCCATCTTTCAGGAACTCCAGACCTGGGACTTGATCATCTTGCAGCAGGAGTATGATCCCTCCGGCATCGGTATGTTCTCGAAGTCCTCGCACTAGCTCGGGGTGAGGACATTGAGGGTACTTGGCCACCTTTGTGCCTACAGAAGGACCTTTATCTCCTGAAAACGCCTGCTTTATGTAATCCTTTTCCAGGCCCAGATTCTCACACATGAGCTCTGAAATCTCCTCTGCAAGCTTAACAAGTTGAACGATGTACTCATCTACTATCTTGCTGCATCCAAGACATCATCACCTTTAATTAGTCAGACATATCTAATACAATGACATTACAAGAAACTGAATTGCAAGACCCACCCGAAATCCTCTGGAAGGTTAGGGATCTCATCGATGTTGGACGTGGGGCGATGCCAGATGAAGAAGCTACTCTCCCAGTCAATATCACCACCTGCTTCTCTATTCTCCAAGCTTTTGACTATCTCAGACTGGTAGAAGCTCTCCTTCAACTTATTCTCATAGTGCAAGTTCACCAGATCCTTGACCTCCTCCGTCAACTTTATATCAATTCCATGGTTCTCCACCTGCATATATTAAAACCATCTTATCATATCAGTGAACTATAATGCATCTGTAGTGAAATGATGATCATCAGACTGCACCTGGAAGAAGCCCCATTTCTCGCAAGCCTCGTGCAGATGCGCCATTGTGCGGTTTCTCTCCTCGCCATGAAGCTTGCTAAAATCTATCACAGGTATCTCCATTCTCTCTCCTGTACTATATACTTTACTGGATACCAGGTTGTGGAGATCTGAGAACACAAGTGATGTATATATAGGCCCGGACCTTCGGCTTACGGGAGGTAGTTGGGTTGCAAGTTAACAGTTATCTCGTGGTTGGAGGAGATCCAAGATGTTATGGATACATAGGAAAGGGCCATAACTGATGAACATGTCTACGTTCAGATCACAATCAGCATGTGGGTTGACCTTATTTCATTAATCAAGTTGTCGGGCAGACTTGTAACTTAAGGTACGCATCGCATGGTTAATTTCCTTCATTCTGAATTAATTCTTGGTCAGGTTTCAGAATCTAGGGGCGGGAGATAGTGGATTTGTGGCCCTTAAACTGCTAGCTAGCCCGAGGTTTTAGGTTGGGTTAGATTTCCAAATCTAAGAAAGATGATCTTGTTTAGAGGTTGGACTAGATTTGTGACTTCTTACCAACCAGCTTCCAAATTTGCTAATTTTTCTTTTACATATACAGTATCGACGACTAGCTTTTTTTTTCCTTTTGGTTGAAACGAATATGAATTTGGATATCAATTGACCTGATGACTAATTCATGTTAGAGTTTGATTAAGAACATCAAAGAAATATAAAGACAATGATGGTGTTGGATCGCATAGAGACACATTATTAGGAGTCTTTTTTCGCAGGGTCGGCTCCACTGACATTTATGAGAATTAGGGATGGCAAAAAGACTCAGATCCAGTGGATCAAACTCTTACTCTACTCTATGGATCATAGAGTCTATGGGTAGGGTATGGGTTTGGGTCTATCTATTTAGATAAGGTCTGGGTCTGGATTTGGTCCTGGATGTGTAAAACACTTTAGGACCGTTCTGGGAGATAAATTGGTTCGCCATGTTATGATAGAAATGGTTCGCCATGTTATGATAGAATGAAACTTTATATTATGCAAGAACTTTGTAAGTTTTTTTTTGATTGACAACGTACCTATATGTGTTTCATTTTATATTGTGGTCAACAATTATCCATTTGAACTAGTTGGTTTCTAGTTTACTCTCAACTTTAACCCGAGATTATCATTTTATTATATAATTAATTATCTGAAAAAATAGAATGTTAAAAGGTCGGATCCTGACCCTGGGTCTACTGAAGGGTAAGGTATGGGTCTAATAATAAAAAATTTGTAGGGTCGATGGTAGGGTATGAGTCCAACTCCAAAAATTAGGGTATGAGTTAGTTCCTACTAATACCCTACTCTGCCATACCCACTGCCATCCTTAATGAGAATGAAGTTCTCGGACATGTTTTACCTGTTTAGAGTCCGACCAAAAAATACCCAAAATTGGGCGTTTGAATTTGCTAGAAAACACTCAAAAAGAGCTTTTTAATCATCAACACTTTTGACTGAAAAAGTGGACAGATAATTATCCACACTCCTAAATTGGAGTTTATTTATCTTCATCAAAAATATTTTTAAATTTATTCATTTCAGTTTTTTTAGCTTATTAGTATTTTAATGATTTTTACAACAACTTCTTTCATTTTTTACAATTTTCTATTTATTAATTTTATAGATTTTATACAGTTTAAGCTACTTTTGTGTCAAAAAATGAAACCGGTGCTTTGCTTCAGGCTGGAAAATACCGGTTGTGTATTTGTGAAATTCGGGTTTGCAGTTTTTTGCCATAAAACGCTCTGTTTTTGAGCGTTTTTTGATCGGACTCTAGGTAATGTTCTAACAACTTTATTCTCGTAATTGTCAGTAGAGCCGACCCCTATGCGGAAAAGGACTCTCCATTATTAGGGGATGGAAATATATTGGAAGATGCTTAATAATGTAGTCCGGTGCACATGCAGAAGATCTTACAAGATCCGATTTTTGCAGGACCCGATTGGTCCATACTCTTTATGGAAGTGTTTGAAGCCGTTCCCGATGACTAAATTGATACGGAGAGCAGCCTGTGCCTTGAAGAAAGCTACTTTGATTTTGACCCAGTGCACAGGTACTTGCCCGGACTTTATTTTATTTTGGAGTAAATTGGACACCATTTTCTTATTACATGTTCATGTGAGAGTTCCCCTCTTTCCGGGTCGCCCAGTTGATTTTATAATTTAATTCTCGAATTTGAAACTTTGGAAATAGATTATACTAGTTGACTCTGAATACAAGAAAAAGAATATATCGCAGTTGAGATGGGCCTGAATGTTTCGCATAAAAGTCCAGGTTATTGGTTCCCCGTAACAGTTTAGGCCTAGCCATAACGCTGTTGGGTTTATCGAAACGACGGTGGGACGAGGCCCAATGAGTTACACTTTGGGGAGTTGGACTGAAAAGAGTCTTCGAATCTTTTCTTCCATCCTGGGAAACGAATCAGTGTTAAATACATGTTCGAAAAGTCCTATCAAACAAAAAAGTTGTAACCACTGTGAATTATGATTGTACTTCGAAATAAAAACATGAACTATGATTCACTAACTAAAATGACTAAAAAAGAATAATAAAAAAAAACTAGACGTAGCTTGAATTTTACAAGAATGGTCCTGCCCTATCCTAGAACTTTCTTCATTCTTCATTCTTCTGCAACTTTCAGCAGCTATTACTAGTGTCTTTGGCGGCTGTTCCACCATGTGACCTCCACGTGTCGTTGGCAGCGGAGTCCAGGACAACGTAGCCTTCCAACATCCGGAGTACCTTCAGGACATGAACAAACAAACACCATCAGGATGTTATAAGGCAGTGAATCAGATCTGAGTATTGTAACGAGACATTGCAGAGGTTCTGGGCTTCAATGATAAGGCTGATGCACGAGTTCATCCTATTCTCTGACCTGAGATATACGAGGTCTTAACTCAGGGTCTCGGCGGATGCACAACGAAGCACATTGCAGCATTGTGTGCACCTCTTTCTCCGGATAACCGTCCCCCAACCGAGGGTCGATTAGCTCATGAATGGCATGATTTTCCAGGAGCGGACGTGCCTGTAAGATTTGAACAAATAAGTACCGACGTACCATGTAGTATCAGGATAGACTTGAGCGCGGAGTGTTTTGCATTGCATAAACCAGAGGTGAGTTCGTACCCATTCGGTGAGGCAATGCTGGCCTTTAGGCCTGTCAAGATCAATGGCTTTTCTTCCCGTTACTAACTCCGCCAATACTACCCCAAATGAATATACGTCGGCCTTTTCTGTGATTTGACCACTTTGGGCGTATTCTGGAGCCAAATACCTGCAGCAGATAACCAAGTTAGTCAGACTCCAGAAAGATCAGGGCGCAGAACAGAACCTGAAATTTTCTTTACCCAAATGTTCCGATTATCCTCGTTTCAACCCCAATATCACCATCCGGCTGCCATCTTGCCAGTCCGAAGTCTCCAACCTGAGATGGAAAATCCTAGTCGGTTAACTCCTTGCGATAATGCCGAGATGGCCATAGACTTCACTGACAGATGGAAAGCATGACTTACTAGAGGTTCAAAGTAATGGGTGATAAGGATGTTGTTAGGCCTCATATCGCGATGAACAATACAACCGACTCTACATTCTTCATGGAGGTATCTCAGCCCTCTAGCAGCTCCAACTGCTATTTTTTGTCGTGCAGACCATTTCAAAGTCTCTCGAGTTTTCCCTGCACAATACACGACACACGTATTAACCACTTTGGAGTAAATGTCTAACCCTGCTCAGACAAGAAAAATTACCTAAAAGATGTTGATCTAAAGATCCATTGCAAATATACTCGTAGACAAGTAATCTCCTTCCATCCTCTATGCAGAATCCGATCAGAGTCACGACATTGCGATGCTGTGCACAGCTTAGGACCTCAACCTCTGAGCAAAACTCCAAATCTCCTTGAGAACTTGCCAACTTATGTTGCTTGACAGCAACTACCTGACCATCAGGTAAGACACCGCGATGAACAGAGCCAAATCCGCCTTCAGCCAAAAAATTCTCTTCTGAAAATCCATCGGTAGCCATCTCCAATTCAGCATACGCAAACCACTTTGGAGGATTTCCAAATGCTGGAGTCTTGTGTTGACACAGCGAACATAACGGAGGTGGACCAGGAGGTGCACTTGATGACAAAGAAATCACTTCCCTCACACTCTTTCTTAAGTTAACATCGGTGCCATATTTCAGCGGTCCAATATCAGTATCAAAGTCTAACTTTGATAAACTCTCCAGTAAGCCTTTATCTGTGGACGCCAAAGCCGCATCAACAGGTTTTTGGAAACCATCTGCTAGATGTCTTTCAAGCTCAGCACTATAATATAGAGCATTGTCCACCCACGGGGGGTAATGCAATTTTGAAGGGGCCTGTATGACACTCTCAGTGTCAGAATCAGAATTATACAAGCTGTGGAAATTGGCAGGAAGTTTCTTCCGGTTCCCGAAACTTCCAGATATGAAAAACGGTGATGCACCTAAATCAGAGCTTGATACTGATGATGTCCCAATATCTGTTCCAGTCAGCGAGAATTCGTGGTCCGGACTACTTGCTGGTGTGACATATGGTCCCTTTAGGTGATCATGCCTGCTCTCGAAATCCGGAGAAGATGCTCCCAAATCGAAAGGCAATTCCAAAGATGCGTCGTGTTCTGTCTGAGATGAACTAATCAAATTCAAACGAAGAACCTTGGCCCTGGTCTTTTTCATAACTACAACATTGCATTCCAACTCTTCCATGCAAGCCTTCTTCTCATGTTTCAGATGTCTGTCAAACGAGAGAAAACAAAGTTCATAATGGAAAAGCATAAGCAAAAGGATAGGCAAGTAAAAGCAATTCGATCTCGAACTTTTGCTATTTTAGCCACAAGCTTTTATAGTTAGAACCAAAGTACCAATAACTATGATGTATCACACAATTAAGAATTACATTATTTTTATTTACTTATCCAATATAACCCAATTTGATTGAGTGTTCCTAACTTCAGCAGCTACTCCTCCACAGGGAGTGCCTGAAACAACCTTTATTCTGATGTTGACCTGCAACAAGGGGACTATAAAAGTTAGCTGAACCAGCATGATAATACAAATGAAAACCATTTGGAGCAAACGGATGCAGCAACCTTTCGGGGATCGTAAACGTTATTAAGTCGAAGCAGCATCTCGGAGCACATATCAGATATTTCATCCCTTTGGTCGAACCTGGTACCTGGTAGGGAGCTCCAGGAACCATTAGAAGAGCAGTCACCGGTTAACCATGAGAAATCCCACATCTTTTTACCTGCCAAAGGTGAAATCCATCCCCCTTAGACAAAACCTCGTTGAAGAATTGCAGTTAATATCCATAGATCAATAGGGCAAGAAAAGAACCAATCTTTGGACATGGCATTGCAATTCACTGTGTAAGATCAAACTGGAATTGTTTCAGAGATTTTTTTTTAAGAATTGAATTGTTTCAGAGATTGAAGCAGCCACTTGTGCACTTAATCAATTATCTACTGCATTAAGTATCTCTCATTAAAATTTTAAAAAACAGTGACTTCCAAGAAGAATCCCTACTAGCCTAAACCAACCATCAAAACTGGAAGACAATTTTTCTCTTTTGAAATCAGAAGAGAACCAAAATTGGTTTCTTAAAAGGAGCAGAGAAAAGGAGAATTACTTGAGGAGTGAGTAGGAACAAGAAGAAGCAGCTTAACAGTGTCCCCAGGTTGAACCACATGAGTCAGTGCCCAAACCAATGCAGCCTTTGAAATCTCCTTGGAAGCCTTAGCAGCAACCACCACCACTTTCCCTTCCCCTCCACCACCACCACTTGAAGCACTTTTCCCACTCATCATCTCTCCCAAGTTCCAAAGCCAAGAGACCACCACCACCACCAACACTTTGGAAAAGGAGAAAGACCCAACTTAAGATTCCTCAAGAAACCAATCAAATGCTGTTAAATACCACAAAAGATTACATTTTTAGTGCAACCCACAACCCAAGATTCCTCCTTGATTGTCCAAATAAGCTAGAAAGCTACAATCTTTGAAATCTCCTTAGAAGACTTAGCAGCTACCACCACCACTTTCCCTTTCCCTCCACCACCACCAACACTTTGAAAATGAAAAAGACCCAACTCAAGAAGTCAGCCAAATGTTGTTAAGCTTTGTTGTTAAATACCCAAAAAGATTGCATTTTTAGTGCAACCCACAACCCAAGATTCCTCCTTTATTGTCCAAGTAAGCTAGAAGGGGGTGAATTGGGTGGGGACTGGGGACTAACTCAAACCAATATCATTACACATATAAACCAATATCACTTCACATGCAAATTAATATCACTTCATAAGTAAACCATCGTCTTCTAAACCAATATTATTTCACATGCAAACCAATATCACTTCACATGCAAACCAATAACACTTGGTAGGTTATTGACCATCAGATTTAAAGATAATCAAATCTGACAGCTCAAAATATAGTCCCTACCTATGGACAAATTTTCTTTAGTTCCCACTCAATCTCATCTCGCTAGAGTAGGGAAGCTACAAGCTTTAGAGAACGTGGAGGAGGGTGAGAAAGTCCAAGCCAACTGGGTAGTTGTCTTCTTTGTTTGTTTAATTAATTAATAACCAACTTTGGATCGATCAAAAGAATCATTATTCAAATTTCTACAAGCAGATTTTATTCAAATTACAAGAAAAAGAGTTTCTGCAAGCACATTTTTCAAGAAAAAAGTTTCCACGAGCACAAGCTTCTTCTCCTAGAAACTGGTGCTTGTCTCCTTCCAGCATTTTTTTGAAGGACGCCTACTTGTATTATTTGTCTCTCTCGCGTAGGAAGTGTGAATTATTTCTCCAAAAAATGGTAAATTATTCTCACATCCCTGACCTTTGGTCGCCCTCCCCTTAGGGTCCCTAACTTTTGAAAAATGATTGTCCCATCCCTAAATTTTGATGATAATAGACTCTCGGGTCCCTGGCTGACGTCATCGACTCTTTTTTCATTTTTGGTCATAGAAATGACCAAAATACTTTTAAACAAAAAATAAAAAAATGTACTCTTTTCAACCTTTGACTAAGAACAACTAACAATCAAAAACTAATCCAAAAATAAGATCAAACTAACAAAAATCAAGAACACAACTAAGAACATCAAGAACAACAAAAAAAAACACTTGAAACCCAAAAATCCGATGACGCCGCCTCAATCAAACAAATCGAGGCCAAGGATCTCCGCCAGAAATCCAACGACAACGCCGCCTCGAGCAGTTTTCTATCCCAAAAATTCTCACTTCCTAAGTGCGGATGCCAAATATCGATCAAGTTAATACCAAAAACTATCGACCTCGAGCTTAGATAACAATTAAGATGACATAAAACCCAAAGAACCTAGTACCTTCGTTATGTCCACCTTTTCATTCCAGACCAACAAGAAGCAGTTAAAAACATAAAAAAATAGAGCGCAGATAAGCTAGGGTTTAAAGGGGGAGCAGGGACGAACCAGGTGGTCGAGCTCGGGGGCGAACTTCTGGGACTTGAGGAGCTTTCGCTTGCTTGTTAGAGAATCGAGTGTCTTGGTCGGTGAAAGTTCCCTTAATTTAAAAGGAAAAAAGATTTTTAAAAAAGTTGAGGAATTGGATTAGGTAATCGGAGATCTGGATGCGAGAGGAGGATCGTGGCTTACCCGAAAGAAACTGCCCGACATTGTGGATTTGGGATTTTAGGGTTAGAGAGAGAGAGAGAGAATATCAATTTAGAGGAAGAGATTCTTTATGGTCCGTGAGAGGAAGAGGAAGAAGAAGAAGTCAACGACGAAGAGAGAACTGGAGAGTGCGAGTAAGGGAGGGCGGAGGTGATCGATGTTTGCTCGAGGTGGGCTAGGGTTTGGCAGAGATCGGAAGGGAGGGCGAAAGAGCAAGGCGGCGGCGGCGTCAGATTTCTGGCTGAGATCCTTGGCCTCGATTTGCTTGATTGAGGCGGCGGCATCGTCGAGTGCCTCATCTTCCTAGCTCGTCACCTCGTCGTCGAATTTATGGGTTTCAAGTTTTTTTTTGTTATTTTTGATGTTCTTGGTTGTGTTCTTGATTTTTGTTAGTTTGATCTTATTTTGGATTGATTTTTGGTTGTTAGTTGTTCTTAGTCAAAGGTTGAAGAAGATAAAATTTTTTATTTTTTGTTTAAGGGTATTTCGGTCATTTTCATGAACAAAAATGAAAAAAAGAGTCGATGATGTCAACCAGGGACCCGAGAGTCTATTATCATCAAAACTAGGGGACGGGACAATCATTTTTCAAAAGTCAGGGACCCTAGGGAGATGGTGTCCAAAGATCAGGGACGTGAGACTAATTTGTCAAAAAACGTAGGAAGTGTGAACTCAGAGGGAGAAGTAGAACATAGGTTTTTTGAGAAGGTTGTTGGTTTTGTTTATAGTTATTTGTATTCAGATAATTAATTAGTTAATTAATGCAAGTTTGAACCATCGCTATGTTCTCAATTCATTATTGTTGAATATTATAAGTTGAGATTAGGGTTTAATAATTAAATCTCCTCGTCCTTGCCTTTATTTGGGAAAAAAATCTGCTTTTGGATAGCAGGTAATTTATAAGTGGAACACGCCAAAAATAGAAAAAGGTTAGCTAAGGAAACGACAACCAGACAAGGCGTTTTTAATGCAGAAGCAGTACGACAGTCGTTCGAATAAAGTTTTTTTATTTTATTTTTGGTATTTATTGTAGAATAATTATTCTCTTACAGTTACGGATGAATTTTACAGCAATATTTTTTCGAACTCATTAAATAAAGAGAAAATTTCACTTTAGTACTATGTAATTTGGTCATATGACACTTACAACCCTATATTTTAAAATATATGAAAATGGTCCCTAAGGTTTCAAGGGGACCTCACGAACAGCTTCCCGACTGCCTGATGCTGTCATTTTTGTCCCTACATGGCACACCAACTCGGAAAAATATTTTTTGGAAAATGGTCGCTATGATTATCAAATATGACGCTTGCATGATTTTTTTTAGTTGGTCCACTTGCATGATCTAAACCTTTATTTTTTATGAATTTTTTGGAAGCATCCATGACTATCTGATTGCTTAAAGTAATGCCATAAAAAAAAATAAAGGAACTCAGTAGCTTTTTTCTTATCAAAAATTGTAACACATTGCAATTCTTTCATCTTACTCACATTTTCTGTATCTCAAAGTCCATCATTATCAATCATATCTAAAAATTGCTCGATATTTTTTTATTCATATAATTTGAACTTAGCTGAGAGAAACTACAACTAGTTATCTACCTAAAGGAGTTGCAATAATTGGGGAAAAAGACCCTTTCAGTTAATAATTGAAGTAAAAAAAAAGATTTACCCTCTCCATCGGATTCCTTCTAAATTCAAACTTCCGAACGACCATGGATAACACATGCTTTGTTTTATTAGGAACAGCTTCCATAAAGTTGAAAGTTCTGATGAGACATAATGTCAATGGAGAAAGGACAAGAAAAAGCAACAAACAAACATAAGGAATTCTTGGTGGGTCATTATGTAATTTACCATCTCAATCCAAATGACATGAGCCTAATAAGTTGATGATTTTATTTTATTCACCCACCAAAAAATATGATTATAATTATGGAGACGCTCTTCTCATTTGTATTGATTAGTCATCATGGATTCCATTTTGGCTAGGAGCCAATTGTCACCGGTGTAGTTAAACCAAATCATCTTTGACATAGAATCTGATTCTATGTTGCAATTTTCGTTTAAAACTTGCCCAGTTCAAATAATCTTTTTAAAAATAGGATATAATGATTTTTTCTTCTAAAACTTCATATGTATCATCGACCTAGTGAATATCCGGATAATATATTATATAAAAAATGTATTTTTTAGGAGGCGATGTAAGTTTTCCTAATTGGTTCAACGATTTGCGGGTCCATTATTTCAGCCGCCTGGTCTTGATTTAAAAGCTAAAGTGATGAAATTTCTACGAGACTGCTCTGAAAAATTGTTAACGGGCTGGGCTCTCGTTTTTCTGCTGTATTTTTTAGGTTTGGAACAAAGGGAGAGAGGGCTATTTGGACATTGCGGCCAATTTCTTGTCACAGACCTTAGGAAGGACAACTATTTCCAAATTAAAAAACATCAGAAAGAAGAAACGGTCCAAAATTCCCAAAAGCCAACGAGCACCTTCCATTCCATATAATTTAATGGGCAAATTACTCTCACGTCCCTGTCCTTTGGTCACCCTCCCCTTAGGGTCCCTGACTTTTGGAAAATGATTGTCCCATCCCTAAGTTTTGATGATAATAGACTCTCGGGTCCCTAGTGCCGGAATATTCCATATTCTCCGGTGAACCCTCACTTGAAAAGACTAAAATGCCCTTCCCACTTAAAAACAAAATTTTTTTCCTTCCCCACTTCATCATGTTCTTCCTCCCATCAAGACCACCACCAAATTAAACAACTTGAATTAGAACATCAAGACCTCCACTTCTCTACAATTTCTGAACTAGACTGACTGAAGGAATTGTCTTGTCACAATCTCACTACGTTGAGAATGTACTCAAGAAATTCGATGCTTTTGACAAACCTCTGGCTAAGACTCTGGTAGACCTGAGTCTACACTTGGCTAAGAACAGATGTGATCCAATATCTCAACTAAAATATGCAAAGATCATCGGTAGTCTAATGTAGTTAACAAATTGTACACGCCCTGATATTGCATACTCAGTTAGCAAGCTTAGTAGATTTACGAGCAATCCAGGACCAGACCACTGACTAGCTCTGGAAAGGGTTCTAAAGTATTTAAAACATACCATGAACCATGGCATACTTTATACTAGGTATCCTGCTATATTGGAAGGATACAGTGATGCGAATTAGATATCGGACACTAAAGACTCCAAATCTACTAGTGGTTATGTGTTCACCATAGGTGGAGGAGCTGTGTCCTATAAATCCTCTAAACAAACGTGCATAGCTCGATCCACCATGGAGTCGGAGTTTATAGCACTAGACAAAGCTAGGGAAGAAGCTGAATGACTCAGAAATTTCCTAGAGGATATTCCGTGTTGGAATAAGCATGTGCCCCCTGTATTGATACATTGTGATAGCATGTCTGCAATCAGGAGAGCACAAACTACAATGTACAACGGTAAGTCTTGACATATCCGTAGGATACATAACACCGTTAGACAATTGATCTCAAGTGGAGTAATAACCATTGATTATGTGAAGTCCAAGGACAACATAGCTGATCCTTTGACGAAAGAAATCAATAGAGATCAAATGTATAACGCAGTAAGAGGAATGGGGTTAAAACCCACACATTAAAGAATGTTCATAGCGGTAACTCAATCATGATGAGTGGAGATCCCACAAACTTGGTTCAATGAGACAACTAAGTTATGGATGGTTCAGATGAATACTTGGAATCTGTCCCAGTCTCAGAAGCTACCCAAGTGCAAACCTGCAGAGGTGTGATAAGGTTAAGCGTCTACGCTTTTAATGATTCCTATACCAAGGAAAGGTGGAGTATAGCAGGATACTCTTAATGGGAGATCACCTATATAAGTGTGAAGTGAGGCCGCTTCAAAAGGAAAAAATACTTATGAATCCAAGATAAGGTCCATGACCGAAACGGACACAACGTGAGAACCGAAGGATATTAGAGATATCATTGTGTAAATGTTATTGTCTTGGTTTACGTAAAAAAGCTGACCAGTTCAAGATCTAAGGTTGTTTAACCCCCTTCCATACCGGCACCCCCTTCATCTTTCTTTTTCCTCATCTCCTCTTCCTCCCCTCCACCCTCCTCCTTGCATTCCCCACTTTCTCCCTCCTCCAGCAAGTTCACTCACCTTTCGGCAAGCTCTACTAGTCAGATCTTCCTAGACCTGGTATTCCTCTCCAAACTCGGTTCTAGTGTCACAACTTTTGTCATTGTTCTAGCCTCGTCGTCTTCATCCATTCTGCCATCCGCTAGCGGTCGGTAGCCGACTGGAGACAGCAGCAACTCTCTCAAGTCGGTTCAGGCAAGCAGCTTCTCCATCGAAGAGATGAGGAAAAAGAAAGATGAAGGGGGCGCCGGCATGGAAGGGGGTTAAACAACCTTAGATCTAGAAAGTTTCCCTCTCCTCCTCCGCGTAGAGGTCGCCGAGCCGGATCGATCCCGAGCCGAGGAGAGTCGGGCAGCCGTTGTTGTAGGAATACACTGCCACGATCTCAGAATTTTTGATGAAGACGAACAAGAAATTTTCGATCTGGGTTTCTTTATTTTGATATGGACTTTTTGATTTAGATTTCTTGTACTTAGAATATTAAAATTGAAGAAGATGAGTTGTGGTAGAAGGTTGGAGGAAGGAGATGATGAAGTGGGAGGGGCATTTTAGTCTTTTCAAGTGGGGGTTCATCGGAGAATATGGAATATTCCGACACCAGGGACCCGAGGGTCTATTATCATCAAAACTTAGGGACGGGACAATCATTTTCCAAAAGTCAGGGACCCTAGGGGGAAGGTGACCAAAGGACAGGGATGTGAGAGTAATTTACCCTAATTTAATTGAAAGAAGAAACATTTATTTAGGAAAGGAAATTAACAAAACCCCAATGACCACCTTCCATGTCTAATTGAAAAAAAAAACCATTAATGTGCGGTAGTTTTAATAAAAACAATAATGGTTTGTTTTTTCTTATGCCCAAAAAAAGAAAAAAACAAATATTAAAACTGCCGCTGGACACACCAGAATCTCTTAATTAAGTTTTTAAATATTAATCTCTTGACTAACTTCCTAATTAGTCCTCAAAGAAACTAATTTCCTAATTAGGTTCTCAATTGAAACTTCTCCATCGTCCACCTCTCTCTCTCTCTCTCTCTCTCCATTCGCCGCCACACAATCCTCTCTCATCAAAATGCCAGGCGGCCACGCCCCGGAGACACCCACACCCGCCGCCGGAACCCCCAACAACAGCGCCGCCGCCGCCACGACGGAGGGGGACGAGGGTTGGCTGTGGACGCAGATAAAGGCGGAGGCGCGGCGGGACGCGGAGCTTGAGCCGGCTCTGGCGAGCTACCTCTACTCGACGATCCTTTCGCACTCGTCGCTGGAGCGGTCGCTGTCGTTCCACCTCGGGAACAAGCTGTGCTCGTCGACTCTTCTTTCGACCTTGCTCTACGACCTCTTCCTCAACACGCTGTCGTCCGATTCCTCCCTCATCGCCGCCGCCGTCGCCGACCTCCGCGCCGCCCGCGTCCGCGACCCCGCCTGCGTTTCCTTCTCTCACTGCCTCCTCAATTACAAGGGCTTCTTGGCCTGCCAGGTAACGATTCGATATTTAATCCCTCTTCGATCCGTCGAATTGAACCTGGTCTATTCGATTATCGGGGGCGGGGATAATGTTTTTTTCTTTTGTTCTTTCGAAACTGCGTAGTATCCCGACACTCACTTGGACTAATTTGAGCTCGAGTCGGGTAACTGAGTTTTAAGTTTTAACAATGCAACTTTATGCTTAGGGTTCCAACTCGAGACCTTGTAGTAAATGATCTTTTGCTTGCTTGTGGACATGTGAAGTGATTGAGCAAAGGTTTTTAAGTAACTCTGTTTCGGTTTCTCTTTGGAGGTAGGCTCATCGAGTTGCTCACAAGTTGTGGAGCCAGTCCCGTCGCCCGCTGGCGCTGGCGTTGCACTCTCGTATCTCAGATGTTTTTGCCGTCGACATCCACCCAGCGGCAAAGATTGGGAAGGGGATATTGTTTGATCATGCCACGGGAGTGGTGATCGGGGAGACGGCTGTGGTCGGGAACAACGTCTCTATCCTTCACCACGTCACGCTTGGAGGAACTGGGAAGATGAGCGGTGATCGGCACCCCAAGATCGGGGATGGCGTTTTGATTGGAGCGGGGGCAACGATACTAGGGAATGTGAAGATTGGAGAAGGAGCAAAGATCGGTGCAGGCTCTGTGGTTCTGATTGACGTACCTCCTCGAACGACTGCTGTTGGCAACCCTGCAAGGCTGGTGGGAGGCAAGGAGAAGCCAAGTAGGCACGAGGAATGCCCCGGAGAGTCCATGGATCACACCTCCTTCATCTCAGAATGGTCGGATTACATCATTTGATCGAACCATTATTTTTATCCCCCATCTTGTCCTTGTGTAAACCGTAATCTGCAGTACACAGGTGAAACAGCTCTGCATTAGTATCGGATTGTCATTGTATCATCGAGTTGTGTAAGATTCTCGAAACTATTATAAGATGACCCCAGATTCGCATTGCCGATTTCTCGATAATCCCCGCCGACGGCCTCATCGGAGTGTAGCGAGTCCAGTAAACAGTCTGAGGTCCTCACTTTTATCAGGTTGCATCTCATCGTAGGCAACACGGGTCGACCATCCACTTCAGATGGACAGACGACCAGTCGTTTCCCCCCGAAACGTCAATTGATTACCGTGTGCTCGAGTCTGGATATCGGAGCTCTTTTTTTAAAGCCGTCAGAGATTAGATATTTCTCTGTTTCGCTTCCCGCAAAAAAAAAGCACAAAGCGAAAAAGCTTCGACCTTTTCCAATGGCATCTATTCCACAGGCGAGCAACGCCACCCCGATATTCTCTTCTCCCCGACATTGCCTATTCTACCCCTCCAAAACCGTTCCCCCTCTCTCCTCCTGCCGGGCGCACAGCCCTCCCTCCACCGCTTCGGACAGGGTCTACCGCCGCCAGAAATACAGGGCCCCGCCAAAGGAGAAGCCTCGGACCCGAAACGACGACGGATCCGGAAATCCGCTGCGCGGCATTGACTTGCTGGGATTGTGCAAAGAGGGGAAGGTTGAAGAAGCTGTAGAGCTGGTGGGTCAAGGTGTACCCGCCGACTTCGGTGTCTTTGTTGCTATGTTGGAATCGTTTCGGGTTTCGGGGTCGCTTGGAGTGGTTAAGAGGGTAGAAGGGGCTTTGAGGAGGGGGCCATTCTCGGGGGATACCCAGCTTAGCGTCTTGTTGATGGGCGCGTACGTGAGGTGCGGGAGTTTGAGGGATGCTCGCAAGGTGTTCGATGGAATGCGCGAGAAGGATGTTAGTTCTTGGAACTTGATGATTAATGGGTACGCAGGGAGCGTGGAAGGGGACAAGGGTTTGGTGTTGTTTGAGGAGATGAAGAGGTCGGGGATCCGGCCCAATGAGGAGACTTTCTTGGCAGCTTTATCGGCCTGTGCTAGTGCAGGTGCAGTGGAGGATGGTTTGGTGTGCCTGGAATCGATGGAGCAGGATTATGAGATCGTTCCGGGGGTTGATCATTACCTTGGAGTTATTGAGGTTTTTGGAAGGGCGGGTTATTTGCAGGAGGCAGTGGAGTTTGTTGAGAAGATGATGCCCTTTGAGCCCACCAAGGAGGTTTGGAATTTGGTTTCGTGGTTTGCGATGATGCTTGGAGATCTAGATCTAGAAGATCGAGTGGATCAGTTGTTGGGAACTACTGATCCTTCGAGTGTGTATCCTCCGAGGCAGAGGCAGCCTGTTGTTAATATGCTGGAGGAGAAGAACAGGATAAGGGAGTATCGGTGTTATGATCCCCAAAATTATAGGGAGGGGTTAGGGAGGTCGGGAGGAGGCTTGAATGGCCAGTTGAGGGAAGCAGGATATGTTCCCGACACGAGATACGTGCTTCATGACATTGACGAAGAAGCGAAAGAGAAGGCCCTGCTGTATCATAGCGAGCGCTTGGCGATTGCTTATGGTTTGATCAGGACTCCGGCAAGGCAGACCTTGAGGGTCATGAAAAATCTCCGGATCTGCGGTGACTGTCATAATGCTATAAAGATAATGTCGAAGATTGTTGGCAGGGATCTCATTGTAAGAGACAACAAGAGGTTTCATCATTTCAGGGATGGTAAATGTTCATGTGGGAATTACTGGTGAATGGAGGTAGGACTTTTCAGCTTCACATGTAAAGATCAATGATATATGCCTTTTGCAATCTTTACCCTGGAAGGATTTTCAGTCTCCTTTTTCACATTCCCTGATCTTTCGCCTTTGGCTGTACAGCCATCCTTCGTGTGCTCGAGCTCGGAATGGAACAACAGTTTGACAGAGAAAAGCATCTACAGCTGAAGCAAAATTTCTTTATTGATGCTACATCTTCTACATATATACATGCACCCCTTATTCCTCACTGATCTGAATTAATTATGTAATCGGATTAGTAAGCTTGCCACCCTGATATTGCAGCGTATAGTAACTACTTCTTTGAAGTAGAAGTGAAGATGGTGGCGCAATGCAGCTTGAAAGAATTGAATGATGAATCTCCGTTGCCGGAACGAGAAAGCACCTGCTTCGAAAAAACTTGATGGTGCTTGTTAAGAATGAAGGGAAGGTTGGTTGTTTCTTTTCTCGGTGACCGCTTCAATGACCTCTCTGGATGGAACTCTGAGGCATGATTTTATTACATCATAAACTGAGAAACCAATTGCCACCGATGGCACAACCTGAGAGCGCAAAAATGGCAAAAATCCGAATGACTTAGCGCGAGTTAATAGGCAGAAGAAAAATGGCCAAACTGAAATTGCAGAGCGGGAGAACCTTAAAGTAGTTGATGCTCAAGCCTGAAAATAATTGCTTCCACCCTTGCGTCTGTGCAATCATGACAGGAGGACCCGTATCTGCAGATTAGCACCGTGCTGTATCCAACTTACCTGCATTTGCCTTCGAACAACATCGAGAGGGTATGTGAATGTCTGACCCAGACCGAAAAAAGACCGAAAAAGGTCAAAAAGCCCAAAAATAGAACAAAAAAGACCAAAAAGAAAAAAAAAAGACCGAAAAGGAAAAAAAAAACCAAAAAAGGACTTAAAAGAGACCAAAAAGCCCGAAAATGGACCGAAAAGACCGAAAACGGACTGAAAAAGATCGAAAAGACCAAAAACAGATTGAAAAAACCCGAAAATAAATCAAAAAAGGACAGGAAAAGATCGTAAAAGGACCGAAGATATTGAACAAAGACCGAAAAGACTGTAAATAGACCAAAAAAGGACAAAAAATAGACTGAAAAAAAGACTGAAATGACAAAAAAAGGCCGAAAATAGACCAAAAATGACCGAAAAGGACCCAAAATAAAAAAAAATGAAAATGGACCGAAAAGAAGAGGACCGAAAAAGACCTAAAAAAGATAGTAAAGGACCGAAAAAGGCCCGAAAAAGACTGGAAAAAACTGAGAAAAGACTTTAAAAGCCCGAAAAAGATCGGAAAATGATCGAAAAAGACCGAAAAGACGAAAAAAGATTATATTGTCTTATCATGCATATACTCCTTCATGCACATAGTTCAAGTTTGTCTCTAGCTAGTCGCCTAATGTTAATCCATTCCAACAGGGTTCGATTATAATACGAGATAACGGACCTTTTGTATTTGTGGTGGGTGGAGCGTGAAGTGAAGCGGAATATTACGAGAAGGCTAGCCACCAGCTTCTGGATACATAATAGCGTAATTAGTAGAGAGAGAAATAAAGATGGGTGCTTAATTACACCATTGGTTTGTCTTATGGACGAATCTCCACTCTCCATTAGTCTATTATTATCTTCTATTTGTACTTGGGCTTTGGTCTTGGGGCTTGGGCTTGTGGGGTTGGACTTTTGGGCTTGGGTTTGGGCTTACGGCTTGGGCTTGGCTTGGACTCAGGCTTGGGCTTGGTGTTGGGGTTGGGTCGGGCTTAGGGCTTCTAGATCTACGACAAGAACTACTAGTTTTTAAATAAGTAGATTTATTTCACAAATATAATAATTACACTTTACAAGATTGGTTGTTAAATTCCCTCGTATTAATATGAAGTTGCAATCCCCAAATTAATCAAAATCTCCCATTGTAAAATTCACTGAGCAAGCGAAAAGAATACCCTAATTCAATACGACTAGAACTCCACGCAAGAATTACTAGAATATGATAGAATGTAAGATGGCCGAGGAGTGGCTACTTATGGTAGTCTGTTTAATTCTAAAAGCAAGGGAATTGAGATTAGAATTTCATTCTTCTTATTCAATACTAGGGAGAATTTTTGTAGTTTGCAGCTATTCTGTCCGTCACCGGGTATTGATAATTAGGACATTTTCTAAAGTCATCTTTCCATCGTATTGAAATAATTTGGCCAAGGAGTTGGATTTTGACCACAACACATTTTTTCTTTACTCCTATACATGACCATAAACATGTATAGTATTTACTAAATATCTCGAATTCGAGCGCCGAGTATGCAACAGTGTTAAAAAATTTGTCAGAAATAACTTTGTCATCGTTAAAGATCCTATCAGCGTTAAACCTGACTTGTTGGAACAGTCGATATTTGGATGACATATAGTTTTGACTAAAAAAATGGGAAGTGAGTTTTGTTGACTCCTAAACATGGTCATAATATATGAATCAGTGAGGCCAATGAACTTTCACTCTAGGCAATCACTCGAGCACAACCAAGTTCTACCCAAAATAGCAAATATGTCATGTTAAAAGAATGGACGTTCGTATTACTGATGCGATTGGATACCTTGTCTAGAGATCAAATGAGTTAACTCGATTCTGTCATCGTTCAGTTGATACCTTGTCTGATGAGAGAAAGAAGGACTCTTTCAAGCTCTTCACCATCATTCCATTCATGAACCACTGCCTTGACAAGCTTTTGGTTGCTCCGGATACAATCAGAGAGCGAATAACCCTTTCTTGGCATCACAAAGTCGCCTTTTGTCAGTCTGAGAGATGGGCAGAAATCGCCTTTGCCATCTCCGAGGTAGATGAATTTTCTTCGCTCGGTTTGAGGGATGGCAGCATAGATTTGGTCAATTATCAAACCCTGTGCAGATGGGGCAGACAAAGTTTCAGTTCAACCATAAATCAAAACTTCAGGAACAAGAAAGATGTCACCAGTAAATGCACAATGCAGTGTAACTAATTATCAAGAGCACGCTGCTAAGTGCTAACACAACTGAACTCATTAAAGATTCATCTAATTGCCCACTTTCGAGTGACACCGTTAATTCGACATGCAACGCAACAACTGAGTACCTTGCACATATTGGGAGGGCATAAACTGCAACCATGAGGCGGCTTGCTCGAATCATGGTAAGGAAAGATCCGAAGCCTCCCGTCCTCGTCAACAATGGTCGGGTTGGTGCTGATATGCGAAAAGCAGGCCAACAACCCACAACCCTCCAGGATTTTCTCGATGAAGAACTGATTCGCATCACTTATTATCCTCAAATCACATCTATGAACGAATGAACAACACTAGTTAGCACCACAAACACAATAAATGTAAGAGAGTAACAGTCAACAAGTAAAACAAGCACCAACAAACCCAAGAGCGTGCGCTGCTTTTATTGCAGACACCGTTCGCGGGTCGATCGGAGTTTGCCTCAGGCACCCGGCAATGTCCTCTGTGGTCTTCCCTTGAGAATGGAGCTCCTCCATCATCCTATCCTGAGACACTGCCAGTCATTCATGCAATTCCAACACCAACTTCATTCCTAAATAAAACCCGACAATATTGGGAGACCCGCTCCCTAAATAGGACCCGACAATATTGAATGGAGAGAAGAGATTACCATGAGGGAGTTCCAGGGCAAGGAAGGGCGGAGTTGGTGGAAGAGAGGGGAGAGGCCCATGTGGGTCACCACCCAGTTGTCGCTGTCCCCAGTTATCAGGGTTCGGTCGAAGTCAAACACCACCACCGTCCTCCTTCCCGCCTCCATCTCCTCCTCTCCCCTCTGAGCCGCACCAACTGGTTCCAACACCCTGACGTGGCCTTTTTGGTTCCGGTTGCGTCCTAGATCTGATCACTTTTTTAGCCGCGGGGTTAGATTATGATCTACTCTTAAATCAATTAACGGTTTCGCGTCCGCCATTTGTCGTTGGGGATTTCGCCGTTGTCTTTATTAAAAATGACATGTTTGTTGTGGGATTCGTATTCGCATTTAAAAGAAAGAAGGGTGAGAATATCACCACTGGATCAAACACACTTCTTTGATAGAAGGGCGTGCAAAACACCTTATTAATATTAGTTAGTAGAATAGAGTCCAGCAGCACCCAATCCAAACCGAACAGTTAACCAAGCTGTTCTGGTCCAACTTCAAACCTTGTAATAGTTATCATAATGTATCCTAAAAGTTTAACCTCGAAAATTCTTAATCAATTTAAAATAATTTTCTAGCGTATTAATTTCTTTGAAATTACTTGGTTCACAATCTTGAAGTTTCATTTTTTTTATGCACGTTCAATTTTATTATGAAAGGTGTGCTATAGCACTTTCCGAATTACCAAAAAGTTATTTATTATTGGTAGTATTCTTTAGCACAAATTAATGATTATTGGTAGTACATCTTAATTAAGAGCTAAACAAGGGAATAAAAAGTTTTGAAATTTTAAAGAGACGAACATTAACAGTTAAATTTCAGAGAAAATTTAAGGCCTGATTAGCACCAAGCACTTGGATATTGATAAGTCTTGAGTTCCAACATTCATTATAAGATCTTGTTATTTTGATCTGAATCAAACGGTTCAACGAGATACAGTTAAGGGAGGCGCCGGGAGCCATATAGAAACAGGAAGCTCACTGCATTTTAGAGACACAGGTCATGAAATGTAACAACGAATAAGTGTGTCATGTCTCTATAATTAGTCAATTGTCAGACAATAATTAAACAATACAAGTCCTTGTCAGAATTTACACCTCCATGACTCCTTTATGGCTTGGCTACTACAAAAGAATGAGAATCACTTCCTGCCCCTATACCACTTACAAATCTTCTTCTTCCTCTTCTATCTACAACACAAGACTGAACAAATCAATATTCTACCTGGATGCCACATTTAAGAATTGAGGGTGATTCTGGTCTTGATGGGTTTTAGCTTCAGTCCCATGCTTTCTGGTGAGAGAAGTTCCGGAGAGATGCAAGACGGGCTAAGCGGGCTTCTCGGGCTGCCGCTGGATTGCGTCGGTCTGTATAATCCGTACCCCATGAAGAAGTACTCCATTGGAATCAACATCGCATGAGGTTGTTCTTCTGTCACCATTGATCCACATGCTTGGACCTGCAAATCGAATTTCCCCGTTAATTATCGTTATCGGAACACGTACTAAAAGCAGAATTACTGATAAGGTTATAATCTGATTTGAACACAGACCTCGACTAAAGCACTATATCTTCTATCTAATTTTGACATCATGTGGAGAGCCTCTGAATGGAATGGAGAACTGTCCCCTACAAATATAAGAGTGCGACATCTGAGCATCTTCAAACCACTTGTGATGTCAGGTCTCCTGCAGGTTTTCGTCGATCACATTAGTCGGACAGATCTTTGTATATCCAGAGAATAGGTGAAATAAAATAAGTCAACTTCAACTGCACACCGGCTAACTGCTTCAAGAAACCGCCAAACGTTGGTGCCCTGTCTCTCGTCAAGCAACTGCAGAAACAGACGGGACAATAAATGATGATGAGTATAATTTGATAAGCCGAAGCAACTTGGTAAACATTAGGTTAGATACTAACTCTTCTGCATGCTTGAACTATGTCCGACTCCGGCACTTCTGCATTACCACGAACCTCCTATATAAAAGTAACAAATACATTAAGCTGAAGAAGATATGAGCATCCCCGGACACTTTTAGAGGCACAAAAATGAAGCAGGCAACAATTGGAAAAGAAACAGTACCTTGCTAAAATATCGCTGAAGCAAGACGTCCTTCAGTAAACCACACATCCCGTAGAAGTATAGCAGGTTTGACATAACCTGAAAGCATGTGAAAAAGTTTAGGCATAGAGTATGAAAAAACATGCTGCATTTACGAAAATAGCAGTGTTTTCAGAAGGAACCTTGTTGTAAAGCCATTCAGTCCAAGAAGGTGCCTTGCAAAGAGGAGATACCAGAATCAATCCAGCAACTCGCTCTCTGTATTTCATCTGGAAGACGGGTGAAAAAACAGATAGATGCACTTATTAATACACGAATGAGGAAAATTTAGCCAAAAAACACATGAATCGGAAAAGTTAAAATGGGACATACAGCAAAGAGAGTGAGTATATGGGCTCCCGCTGTGACCCCCATACACATCACCGCACCAAGCCTAAAATGAGATTATCATCCCAAAAGAAACCAGGTAAGCAAGGCAATACAAAATCCAGCAAATGACAAAAATGCAGAAGACACATTTTAGTTCCATTAACGTGTGCCGGCAGCAAATCCGAAGGTGTTATCATCTACTTAATTCTGAGTAGCAGAGAAGATTTGATTCCAACAAGTGTCATTGACTTACCCAAAATAGTTCAGAACCTCAAGGATCTGATCTGCTAAGTCATCAACAGAGAGCACAGGAGCATCGAGACAAATTGGAGCAGCTCCCAACTGCAAGAACTCTTGCAATATTGCCATAAACGAACTCATGTTAACATCTCTCACAATTGGATGCATCATTTCTTCAACATTTGGAGATAAACAGTATAAATACAATTAAGTCAACTGATTAACTGACCTCATGACCTGGAGGACTAACGTGGTAAATGCAGAAGTTGTGTAGCAGTAAAGAAGCTGCTTCAGGACAAAAGAACAATCCTTGGAAGCATGACATATCTAACCATGAAATTAAATGATAAAGAAATGAGCATAGAATCGTACAAGTTTTAGTGACTACTTGAAAGAAAAAGTGAAGCGAGTCTTCAAAAGTTTCTCGCCATTATATGGTCCGAAAAAAAAGACTACATGAACCAAGACACTGATATAGTTTCTCGCCATTATCAGGAAGTTGGATATAATTTTATTTCACGTTATTTAGAAACCCGCCAGACTTATTTTGCTAAATAACTGTCGGTACATTTATCTGGGAACATAGAACCATCATATAAAAGGTCAAATGATATTCTTCCAAGAGGTTTGCACTTACGATTTAGAGCTAAATCGGGATAAGTGATGAGCGCCGGCTTATCCTGGTCACCATAAACTATAACAGAGAGAGAACCACGGCCGGTTTTCACACGATACTCCTGAAAAAGGTTAAAAAGTTAACATCAATACTTGCTGGTGGAATCACCTGCTGATATAAATGGCGAGTTGAAGACGGGTTTCTTTTATTTGTACGAGTCTGAAGTAATCATCAGGCTATTTCCTTTCAATAAGGAAGTTGGAAAGCTGTCACAATAAATTTCTCAGGAAAAGGTTCCCATGTGCACAAAACTTTTTAGGTGTATCGAACTAACTTGCTGCACCATATTAAGTAGAGCTTCGCAGAAAGAAAGATGAACCAAACGAGTTGTTCCCCCCGCTCTAAGAAGATTATACCAATTCAAATAAAGAGAATTAAGGAACCCAAAGTGCTTAAAACAATGAATTGACCTTCCGCCGATTGCAGAAGAATAAAGATAACTACAATATTACAGCTAGACATCTGATTATATATCAATACAATGATCTAGCAAAGCTATTGGCTAGATCATTTCTTGACCATAAAAATCATCAAAACAACAAGACAATTCATATTGTTGTACTCCTCCTTACACGAGATAAAGCCGCCAACGAAGAAAGAACCTATAGAGGCCATAAAAGCTGAAAAACAATATAAAAAATTATAACCGAAAAAATTAGGAGAACCACAGGAATCCGAAAAGATGGCAATGTATAAGGAAATACACAGAACCAAAAACCGACCAATTTACCTCCTCCAAACAAAAAAAAAACACCCCAGGATAAAGAAAAACTAAAAAGAAAATCAAAGGTCCAAGCTTGGTCCTGAGACAAGAGAAATACGAGCAACAAGTCAAAGAAAAACAGAAAAAAGAAGGTACCTTTCCGCCGAGATAAATCGTTTCCATGTCGACCGAAACGGAGTCGTTTGACTCTGACATGGCTCGCAGCTCTCTCTCTCTCTCTCTCTACTATGTTTCTCTCCGAAGAAAGAAACCCAATTCACCTCTCCCCCTCCCCACCTCAAAGTTCCTTCCTTTCTTCCCGGGTTTGGAATTTTCTTTATTTTTTTCCTTTTATCTCCCTATTTATTAACAAATTTTCTTCTAGAAATTTGGGTCTTCTTCTCCTTACCTGGCTTATATACCACGCGACCTCTTTTCCCCTTCCCTCTTCTCTCTCTCTCATCTAATATTTATTTTCGAAGATTGGATGTTATAATGCTTTAATTTAATAAGACTCCACCGACGCTTTATTTACCACAGGGGTACCTAGCTTTTTTAATCTTTATTTAAAGTCTAATATTTTCGGACGCTATTTAAGAAATAATTTTTTTAATAATATTATTTACATAGGTAAAAGTTTAAGGAAGACTTCCATTGGTAAATTCAACTCAGATTACCTAATTTTCTAGTACTGGGAGACGCGGTAGATTCGGTGTTTACCGCGGTCAAACTTCAAGGAATGTCCGAAGCCGCCGTAATGTTATATTACACCAGCTGAGCTGGCACTTGTCTTGCCAGAAATTTGATGTCAATAATATGAGCTGGAATTTTATGGTTTTGTCCAGCTCACCCTTCCTCTGACACGACGTGCGTGCGAGGATCCAAAAGCTCTTCCTTTTTTCCTGATTGATAATAGTTTGGTACCTGTAAATTTGTTAAATTTTATTAATTTAAAATTTGCTCAGAAAATACATAAATCTTCCTATCGGTTGGTTAATTGGATTTTTAAAATTAAATTCAAGCTATCTAGTTAACCCATCCCGTTTTCCCTCAAAAAAAAAAGTTAACCCATCCCGTATCGATTAGGTGTCGACTATTTCATATTTTTTTCGGTAATGTAAATTTTACACCATGTTAAGATTTGAACTATGTACCTCCTAGATATTTACAACGCTTTATATCATTAGACTACAAATCATTTGCCTCGACTAATTCATATTTGAATCGGTATTTTTGAATGATTAAAAAATTCTTCAAACAAATATTTAAAGTTATTATATTTTCAAAATTTTGAAAAGAGAGGTTTTTTATTTAATTACAAACCGTTTTTATCCGATGTAATTGTCAGGTAAAATTAAATCTAAGTCTTTTGATTTATATCATTTTTTTTATCAGGAAGTTTATGGGTTGATTAATTTAGGGTCGAACTAAGTGAACTTTTTGAAATATGGCAAAATTCTCAAAATAAATTTTTAACACTAACGTTTTCTCAATGTTGAAATTCGAGACATCTTAATTACACTAGAACAAAGTATTCACCGTTTAATATAAATGTTTGTTAATAATATTAATTTTTTATAAATGATAATATTAAATCTAAGGCTCATCATTTTCTCTCTGCGAAAAAGAAATTAAAAGTCCCCATCATTTTTTTTTGCGGGGAAAAGTCCCCATCATTTGGTTTGACTGCTTAGTGCTTTTCTGATGTGTCCCAGCTAGTCATTGGATTCCATTAACTCGTGGGACCCCATAAATAAATTGATTCCTATAACTATAACCCTTTTTTAATTTTTATGGGACGTGGACAAATCACATATTCTTTGGTGCCCTTGCAAGTAACAAAATATGTCATTGTTCGCCGTTGCTTTGTCGTTCACCTTACAAATCCTTAACGAAAAATAAAATTATTGGATTTTTTAAAAGTCGAGTCCAATTTAATACCTTCCTAATCATATATATTCATTCTACCTTCCTAATCATGTACATCTACGCTGCCGTATCTCATTGGTCTATACCTTTTAGACTAGAAAATGTTTGGATTTGCAAATGCACGGTGACGTTAGATTAAAACTGACGAATTTGACGCGTAATTAATAAGTAATAACGTGTTAAACTCGTTTAATTAACAAATTAATTCGTTAATAATAAATCACTTACTTGTTGAAGCAAGAGGTCCACAGGCTCGGGTCCACAATTTCTTCGTGCTAGTCGAATTACGATCACGATTTAACGGATTCGTAATTGATTTTCACGAGATTTCCTCTATAGAAAATCTGATCAAAATTCAGGAACTAATCTGATCAAAGATTCGTCCAGCCGTTCTCCGTCGCGGTCGTCTTCTCTGTTTCGCGCCTCTCTGCCGTCGTCGTCCTCGATCTCGCGATTCCGGCGACGTCGATCCACAAACGTGGTACCGGGACGTCGGGGAGAAGCCGGAGAATCGACTATCGTCGATCTACGGCGTTGAAATAGTCGGATTTTCGACGAAATCGACAGAATTCGATTTCGGGCAAAATCGCCCAAATCGCCCGATTAGGGTTTATTTTCGATATGGAGATTTTTGGGAAAATTTCCAATTAATCCCCAAGTTTTTCGAAAATTGCACCGAAGTCCAAGAACGCAGGTGCCACGTAAGCGGTCAAATTTTAGATTGGTACCTTAAGGTTTCGCGCGTGCGCAAATTTGCCCGCGTGATTAGGCAAAATTTAATTTAGTCCCGCTGGTTCTAAATTAATTACATTAAAGTCCAACAGATTATGATTTTCCATAAAATCATGATTAATACGATTTTTAAGTCAATAAATCACATAATTACTTGAATTAAAATATCATATCATCATCAAAACATGGTTTCAACCATGCTCTGATACCAATTGACGATTTTGACGCGTAATTAACAAGTAATTACCTGTTAAACCTATTTAATTAACAAACTAATTTGTTAATAATAAATCACTTACTTGTTGAAGCAAGAGGTCCACAGGCTCGGGTCCACAATTTCTTCGTGCTAGTCGAATTACGATCACGATTTAACGGATTCATAATTAATTTTCACGAGATTTCCTCTATAGAAAATCTGATCAAAATTCAGGAACTAATCCAGAATTTTTCCTTTCTTATTGAGTGGTTGTGGGAAAAGTTGCAAATTGGTCCAGCCGGATTCCCCTTTTTATAGAGAAATCCAGACAACCAAAATGCACCACGTGGCATGCCACGTGTCGCGCATGGCTGCCACGTGGAACTTTTAGGCCACACGTCCGCCACGTGGCACGCCACGTGGAAATTTGGACCGCATGTCCGTCACGTGGCACTTCGGACCACGTGGCACTTTGGGTCGCATGTCCGCCACGTGGCAAGGCTACCCCTAGCTTTGCCACGTGGCACCACGTGGACTGCCACATATGACGTCAGCGCCACGTCACGCTGACGTGGCGCTTGCATGGCATCGGGCCGGTCACCTCGGGTTGACCGGCCCATCCAACCCAACTTTTTGGCCCTAATGGGCCCGGGCCCAATTAGGCACAATAATAATTGCCTAATGGGCCCAAGGTCAAACAAAAACAAAAGTCAGATTCGATCGGTTTTGTGTTGATTGTTAACGATAAGGAATAATAAGGCACGCATAAATTTCATTGTTTTCGAGACGGCGGTCGGACCGGCAGTCGGACCGATCGGACCGCGAATCGGAAGGGTTAGCGGGTCAAAAAACATGGTCAGACTGCCAACCTTACGAACCGGAGATTTTTCAGTCAGACCCGACAGTTGGACCGGAAAAGTGACCCGGAAAATTCCGGTTCGTTAGGTTTTGGGGAAAAAAAGTGAAAAATCAAACCTAAACTTACTGAATTTTACCATTTTCTTTCTGATTTTTAACCCTAAAATTTAAAAAACTTCCCCGAAACAAGTATTTGATACTATTTGTGCATGTATTTCATTAATTTTGGAGGTGTGAGTGTAATTACATATACGACTATACATATATAATTTTTTTAAAATATTTTTTATTAAAAAAAGGTCCTGTCCGACCGGCGGTTCAACCGGTCGGACCGGTTGACCCATAGTTCGGAAGAAAATCCGGGTTGAGCTCCGGGTCATTTTTGAAAACAATGATAAATTCATGATTTTTATCCAGTTTAATTAAAAAATTTTAAATAACTGATTTTAAATAATTGTTATTAAAATTTATAATATTTTAAAAGTCTTATCCAATTTAAACATAATATTAAAGAGGCATATATACTAGACATCACCAAGAAATATGTAAGATTTTAAATTGCAACAAACAATGGAAACTCTTTCATGAATTGGCCGTTTTGGATCCTCTGAGAAAGCTTGGATTTTGTTTCGGTGGGGAAAAAGCTGGTTTTTTTTTTCAACTGAAACTAAAATCTCAATTTTTGTTGAGAATCTCACATCGGTTAAAATACAAGTAAGAGACAAGTTTATAAGTGTGAAAAATCTACCAACTCGTTGCCTTAATGTTTTGGGTTGGATATGAAAATTCTAACATGATATCAGAGCGGATTGATCTCGTCCCTATTGTTGAGCTCGCACGACTCCCATTTCTCGCACTTTGGTGAAATCAAAGCCAGTGCAATCTTCGACCCAAATCTTAAGGCTATGAATTAGTAAATTTTTTACACTTATAAAATTTGTTCCCCACCCGTATTTTAACCGATGTGAGATCCTCAACAGTTTCTTTAGTCAGAGAGGTAATTTGTTGGGGTTTAAGAGAAGTTCCACAGCCACCTCAAATTTAGACGGCATGTCGTCTAAACAAACGACAAGAACCGACTTCCTTTCGGTCGTCTCCTCACGAGCAAAGGAAGTCCCGGACTCACCTCAAATAGTACGTGTTAGTTTTTTGGGAAAAGTCCACTTAAGTACCCTGTAGTATTGCCCAAAATCACTTTAGTACCCTGTGGTAAAAAATCGACCAATCGAGTCATACTTATTCCAATTAACATCAAAAAGATCCTCGGGCAGCTGCCCGGAGCTGCCCGGACCCGCCCGAACCCTACCCGGACTACGTGGCCAGCCACGTCACCAAAACTTGATGATGTGGCACCACGTGGAGGAGGAGGAGGAGGACGAGGCGGAGGAGGACGAAGCGGAGGAGGAGAAGGACAAGGAGGAGGAGGACGAGGAGGAGGAGGAGGAGGACAAGGAGGAGGAGGAGGAGGAGGAGGACGAAGTGGAGGAGGAGGAGGACGAGGAGGAGGAGGAGGAGGATGAGGAGGAGGAGGAGGAGGAGGATGAGGAGGAGGAGGAGGCGGAGGAGGAGGAGGAGGAGGAGGAGAAGAGGAGGAGGAGGCGGAGGAGGACGAGGAGGAGGAGGCAGAGGAGGAGGAGGAGGAGGACGAGGAGGAGGAGGACGAAGTGGAGGAGGAGGCGGAGGAGGAGGAGGAGGCGGAGGAGGAGGAGGACGAAGTGGAGGAGGAGGTGGAGGAGGAGGAGGAGGACAAGGATGAGGACGAGGAGGAGGAGGCGGAGGAGGAGGAGGAGAAGAGGAGGAGGAGGAGGAGGAGAGGAAGAGAGGGAAGAAGATGGATGTCCACGTGACGCCACATCATCAAGTTTTGGTGACGTGGCTGGCCACGTAGTCCGGACAGGGTTCGGGCGGGTCTGGGAAGTTCCGGGCAGCTGCCCGAGGACCTTTTTGATGTTAATTGGAATAAGTATGACTCGATTGGTCGGTTTTTTACCACAGAGTACTAAAGTGATTTTGGGCGATACTACAGGGTACTAAAGTGGACTTTTCCCTAGTTTTTTTTTAAGAACAGTACGTGTTAGTTTGTCTCCCATTGGACGAGACTACGAGGAGGGCCCCCACATACGAAGATCCCCCTAGCCAATCAGAAGAGGAGAAACACGTCACCGCACAGTTTTTTATAACCGAGATCGGCTGACTAATCCAGTTTGAAGTTAAAGACTAGAAGTCGACACTTGTTGCGGTCAGCTAAACGGACAACAGCCCTCTCCCTCCTCCGTTTCCCACGCTCGCTCCAGCTTAAAGATTCAAACTTTGAGGTGGGTTTTCCTTGGAACGTCACAAACTGAGAGAGAGATGGGAGGAAGGAGGCAATTGATTGTTGGGTTGGTGTTGGCATTGGCGATATCGACATGGGCACCGGTTTCTCTGGGTTCAAAGAAGCAGCCTCCAATGGGTGCAAGGAAAGATGACGTACCTTACATCAAGTGCCAGGTCTGCGAGAAGCTGGCTTCCGAGTTGCACCGCCAGGTTCAGAAGAAGGAAGCCCAGATCAGTCCCAAGAAGGTTAAAGCTCCCTCCTTTTTCTAATTTGATTAACTGGGTTTGAGTTGATTTGGCAGCTTGATGATGAATTTTTCTGTGGTTTGCTCCTTCTGGTGTGTCGTAGATTTCGGAGTATGAGATCATCGAGATCGTTGAGAATGTCTGCAACTTGAAGAAGGAGGAGGCCGACTGGATTATGAAGATTGATGTTGTGGAGCAGGGGGACAGGTTGGAGGTGAGAATGATAGGAGTTAGGAAAGTTGGATTCTTGATCCTTTGCATGCTCGATTTTTTGGTGATATTCGGAGTTGAGCACTGTCGGACTCTATTTCATGGGGTGGTTCTTTCCATGGTGTTTTTTTATATTTGTAAGGCTTGAATCTAAGAACTCCTTAAGTGAATCCAAGTCCATTGAATTGAAGCCCCTTTTGAGCTCTAGTCAAAGTGTGGTTATCCTGTTCTAGTCCCACAGGTTGACCCTTTTTGTCTTGTCTTCTGCAATTGTAACAGCTGGTAGATCAAGAGGAGGAAGGGATGTGCAACTCGGAGTGCAAGACGATTGAGAAGGCTTGCCAGGAGGTGAGATTTTCGAGCAGTTTCTCTCGTTGTTCTTGGTGTTCATGGCAAGTCAAGTTTATAGTGTTTGAAGAAGATAAGGTTGATTAAGGAGGGAAATCAGCTCTCTTTATGGTTATGGTATTATAATTTCGAATTGAACATAATTAGTCGAACTATATGCACGATCACTTGATACTTGGGGGATTTGCAGGTTATAGGGTATTCTGATACTGACGTCGGCGAATACATTTACTCTTCAAAGCCTGACATTGAATCATTGGTGAACTTTGTTTGCAAAGATCTTACTAAAGCATGCAGTAAGAAGCCTCCTCCGGTTCCGAAGGTAACTGCATCACTATGTGCTGACTATTGCTGTATCGTATTCGAATCCAGATGCAAACTTTTTATGCTTTTTTTCCAGATTATTGTGCATGTCAATGCTGGTTTTTTAAAAGCAATGGTCCCAATGTTCTGGTCTTGAACATCACCAAAATTTGCACTCTCCCTGGATTTCCAGTTCCTGATAAAACAAACTTTTTGCACTAGATCTTGTTAGGATGATCTCTGCATCCTAGGTCGGGAAGGTACTTAATTGTAGAAAGGAAGGAATGCAGGCTTCGGTGATTTCTTCTCTCTTTTCTTATCGGGTGGATTTAGAGAACTTGTTTATATGAACAACCATAAAATTAAAAGGCGAATCCAATACGCTATGGTGGACCTGAAGATGTGTTTTCGGCTTAAATGGCCTCTTACTTTCCAATACTGCTCTGTCAATACTCTAGGTTAAGATCTGTCTTTGTGTATCACTATCCATGGAAGAGTGAAGTAAAATTGCTAACCATTATAACCACCAGTGACATTGTAAATGTCTCTTACCTGTTTCACGTGAACATGAGGTTATCCTCCAAGCAGGTCCGGGGAACCCTCACACCAGCATGAGTCAGCTTAACCTAGACACTGGTGCGGTTAATTTAGAAGTGCTTAGGCTAAATACTCTTTCATCTGCTTCAGGATAGGACTCCCGGAGAACCATTCGTCCCTAAGCCGTCGAAAGATGCTGAAATGGAGAAGATAATGAGGTCCATGCAGGTAGCCTTTCATCACAAAGAGCTACTTCATGCATTGTGCATTCTCCATGTCAATGATCTCTCCTTCTAATTTGCCTCAGGGTATGCCTGGAGCACCTGGCATGAAAATGTATTCAAGAGAAGATTTAATGAACAAGAACTTCGGAAATGAAGATGATGACGACGCTGACGAGGAAGACGAAGATAACGACGATGCACAATTGCGTTCAAATCTGGTAAACGGAGAACTCCGGATAATGCAAACTCGTACCGCGCATTACCTAACGCACTAACCTATTTCTCCCTCACATTTCGTGCAGGGTAAAGCAATGAGGGACAACCAAAAGAGAAAGGAGGATGACTGGAAACAGAAGATCACCAGAGGTGTCATGAACACTGGTGAGACTTTAAAGAGGCATGCGAACAAAGTCTCCAACAGGATACGTCAGTGGTGGAAAGCCAAGAAGAGTTCTAAAGCAAGCAAGTCAGAACTTTAGGAACACGATCTCCACTCTCCCAAGACCAACGAAGTTTTGTATCCATGCTGTATCCAGTGTTCAATCCAGACTTAAGTAGCGAGAAAAATTCAACTTTTACAGTACCAATAAATCCGAGTCCTACACCCCACTTTTCTCAGCACGTGCTAATTCCAAAACCAAAGAAGGCCAATTATCAATCGTTAATTGATATTGGCATCCTGCTACAAGTCAATAACCTTTTACAATCCATTGAAAGGTAATGAATAAAATTACAAAATGTCATTGTTCAGAGATCAACCCCTTGCATCTCGAAGGGATTGACACTGACTGGAGGAAAAATCACACTGTCAATGCTGGCTACATCTTACATTACCGCATCTTATAATGTTGCGTTCTGGAGACGGTGCAACGCTGGCTGTTCAGTGAATATTGAACCGTTATATCCACATCGCGAGGATTCTTCTTGTTTTGTGACACGGTCATGCTCCCAGTCAATGCCTCCCCTTCGCATATGGTTATGACATCTTCCAAGTACAGAACCGTCTGCTTCCAGTGGGTAGCACGTGATTTCGGCCCTGCAGAAAATCTCATCAGTATGGAGCTTCTACCATTTAGGAAGTGTTAATACAACTTCTCAGAAAGTTGGCTCAGATGACAGAAAAAAACAAACTAGAACAGCGCAATGGTCCGGAGACCACCTGCGTTTGTCATGTATTTCTACACAACCTCCCTTTAATAGCGGATTTTCCAGTTTCCACATCACAAACTAGTGCATCGATTCTCTATTGAATGACTACGAAATCTGTTTAACCCCAAAATCACTCTAAAAATACCTTTATGAAAGCCCAAAAGACGGGATAAACAAAAGAACAGAGAGGACAATGAAAATGACCTGTAGAGAAGCCCATCAGCTTGTGGCATCTGGTAAATGAAACGTCGAAGTAGGCTACTAGAGCATGGATGTAATCATCTCGTTCTGCAATGAGCTTAAACGGAGCCGTGAAGGAAGCATCACCGGAAGACATTTTTGAGATGTCCATTGTCTAAATTAGGAGAAATGTGTCAGAAAAAACAGACAAAATGAACGGTGAACAAAATGCCAACGGAAATAATTAGTAAACAATGATTGCATCAATAGTAACCTTAAGAAGCTGGGAATTCGTAACAATCTGCTTTTGGTCAACCACGTCAACAAGAGGTTCCATAATAGCTTGTTTCTTGATGCAGCTCATATCAAAGCCATAGACATTATTCCAGACTGGAGATGTGCGCCCATAAAAATCAGAACACAACAATAAATAAGAAGTCCATGTGAACGGTAAAAGAAATTAACAACACGTTAAACAATATATGAACTAAATGCAACCTAGCCATAATACAAAATGTCATAGACAACCATTCAGGGAATTTGAAGAAAACCACAATGTTTAGGTTGATCAAACAACTAAACCATTCACGTGTCCATAGATTCACTTACATTCAATCTTTTCATCCTTGTAATCTGCATCCTCAATGGCTGTCAGGTACAAGGAAGCTTTATCTGGCATAACAATTCCATCATTGACCTGAAAGTTAAGAACCAAAATGCAGCCTAGTTACAAGTAGTTTAAATATTGTACAAGCCATCGGTTACTTCACTTCGAAGAGATTGTCATTGTTTAAAGGACTATCAAAGTTTTACGGGAATATCAGATTAACCTTTGAATCAAGCAAATGCAGGTTGCAGAACCAACAATCAAACTGACGCCTAACATAACTATGCGCATCACTTGAAGACAAATTGTAAAGGTAAGGCAGGATCTCAGAAGAAGGTCTGTATGTATAGACTATAATAAGTTTAATACTTGGTAGATCGGAAACAATCATTCATATTTGCACTGTATTTGCAATTTCACATTGGACTTACAAGCCACTTGTCACGTGCATACAACACGGTGTTCAACATATTCTCAAACAAAAGGAAGTATCCCATCCACTCTGAAATGATTATGTCCACTTTGGGAACTGGCAACTCAATCTCTTCAATTTTTCCCTTCAAAACTGTCACGACTGTAACAAACCAACAACATAAGCCAATAGAGAGTGAGCAGCAAAACAAGAAAGGCTAAGAGTATAACTGGCATAAGCATCCGGGCAAAATAGATTACCATCCGACAAGCCATTAGCTTTTACAATCTCCTTGGCCATATCAGCCATTTGGGAGCACTCAACCTGGAAGCAAGAAACCAACAAAGAGCATACAAGCATCAGAATAATGGGCAGATCTAAACAAGAAAAGCCAAATCAACCAGATTCAAAGAAGCAGGAAACATACTGCATAGACATGAGCGGCCCCAGCTTTAGCACAAAACAAGGACAAAATTCCAGTCCCGGCTCCAACGTCTAGGACAACCTTGTCCTTGAACAGAAACCTATTCTGATAAATAACATTCTGGTATGTCTTGGTCCGAATCCCGTCTTTCAGCATCTCCTGTAATATAACACGGTACAAGTTATACGATCATCAGAACACTCCGGCCACCACACTTCATCGTCAGATTCCCGCACCATACCACCAAGTCCAACTCTTTTAACCGTCACAAACTGACCCTTTAAAGCAATTTCTTCCAACTAATGAAACAAAAACTAGCTAAAGAACGCGAACGACGACAAGGACTCGGCTGATTAGCACTCCGGGGACTTACTTCGTGGATACCTGCAGAAAGCCAAGAGCTTCAATAAGCAAACCTTTCGCCCAACAACATAAAGTCTCAATCTTTACACATAATACCAAAAAACAACAACTGGGTTCTTTCTATCTTGAACAATAAGGAGAGCGAGGGAAGTTACCAAAGTGGGAGTAGGAGTCGAAGTAATAGTCGGCGCTGGTCTGGTCGTCGACGACCATGACGTCACCGGAGTCGGCCATGGTCTCGTCGGCGGCGATGGAGATGGAGCTGCAGGCCTCGTGTAGGCTCTTAGAGGGTGGGTTGGCGTTTTGGTTGTTCTTTTTCCGGCCCATACGAAGAAGAGAGGACGGTTTATAGATTGGGTTATGTAGGCGGGAGAAATAGGGGACGGGCAGGAGGATTAGGGTTTTGTTGAGATTTATCATTTATGACTTTTTTGACCGTTATTTTACTTTCCCTTTTAAGCACAAGACCGGGAACTATATGTAAAGTGTGTACATATCAAAATATTATTTAACAACATTTTTCATTTTTGCCTAATATAACTTTATAGTAAAAAATCAACAGGTACTTAGATCAACTGGCGAGGAAGTTATCATAGATTAATCTAGTCTCTAGTTTGAATATTTGAGTAAGTGACAGTGTTAAATACTTGTTGAGAGAGGTTTGTTACTTTTTAAAGGTCCTATCCTGCTCAAAATTTGATTAGTCGGCCCAATATACCGGATACTAATTAGTTCCAATAGGCCGGATATCAATTAGTTAAAAAAAACTTATAGTCAAAATAGTGTTTGTTCTAACATTTAAACATATTCTTTCAAAAAAAATTTAAACATATTTCCTTCTAAAAAAACATTTAAACATATTTTTTGTCTAGACTTGCTCTCATCCGTCAAGTTCCTTAATTGATTTGAGGAAGTTCCATACTTCTCTTCTCATAATATTAAACAATTTTTTCAAATGTCCTTGCCTCCATTGATTTATCTTCCTTCAATTTTTACTAGAATTATTATCTCCATGATTGTCTTTACTGGAATCTCCTTCAAAGCCAAGTTTTGGAGTTGTAAGTCCTTCTCAACTTGATGTTCGTTTGGGTCCGGCCCAATTGAGGATCCATCCTGAGTCTGCGCCGGAGGTCGATCCAGAGAGCCCGGCCCGACTTCTTCCTAGGCTGCAAGACTAGTTTCAATGTCGGCCCAGCACGTGCTCGAGCAGTCGACTTCGTATACTACCCAAAATTTTAAGACAATGGATCACAACAACAGATTACTCAATCAACTCTTTAAAATCTCTGTATTTAAAAAAACATAAAATTCCAAAACAATTAATGACCGTGTTACATAATTTATTCACATTGTTATTCACATCATCATGGTGGACATTGAATATTTACACAAGTTTTGATCATTTTGGTAAGAACAAAAATAGCATCCAATTCCCATGCATGACTAATCCGATGATTTATGTAGTAGACATTGTATATGATTTATTATTAAAATGATTTTGCATATTTGAAATTTCAGTGCACGAGTTTCGAGGAATTGCCAATTTCTCATCACACAAGCACAAAATTTCTAAGTTTCCGATGTGATGTGAGCGAGGTACGAGAGAAGTACCGAAGAAATTGTGAGAAGCGCGTTATTTGTTAGCTGTAGCCTGGCTGGAGGAGAATATATTCATAGCGATGTCATCTCTATTTATAGATACCAAATTAATTGAAAATATATAACTGTAGTATCGAGGCACTAATAAAGAAGAGATGGATTGAAACTAGCCATCAATCATTAGGCGTGATATTTTTGTGTCTAAGGAAACAGCTAATATTCGTAGTCATCAGTCATCTTGATTTCTATTACTTTAAAAAGGGCTTTTTCAAAATTTTCCGGAAATCGGGGGACCTATAGGAAATTTACCTTATCGTTGTCTGCCTACTAAATCTTTGCATTCGGTCGTTAAAAGTAGACGACAACGTTTACGAAGAAATTATTTCCGACTGCGTGAATAATATGTCCTAATGTGGTGAGAATGCCACCGAAGTCGTCGTGTGCACGACAAATTAGATTTTTTTATTTTTAATATTGAGAGTCGAGTGTCATCAAATTAAAAAAGACGATTCTATTAAAATTTGAACCTAATTCAAGTTAGTTATCCGTTAACGTCGTTCTCTAAGCGACTGTGTTCCATTGTCTAGGTTGTACTGCAAGACTTATTTTCAAGGAATAAATTATACTTTTCAAAAAAAAAAGTTGGACTATGTTGTTGTTTTGGATTTTTAAACAGCGACTAAATTACGTATAACTATTTGATTCTTCAGCATAAATAAGCCCTGTCATGCTCGGGGATTTGTCGACAATAATTTTTAAATTATTCGTCATTGATATTATTAGATATATTGAAGTACCGTAAGAGGTACAATTAGAAGAAAAAAAGCATGCGTAGTACTTGCAACTTAGCGAGTGGGTAGGAACAAGCCAGGGAGGCACATGGGGACTAGAAAATGTTGTAATTTGTCACCAAAAGGCAATTCTTGGCACACATAACAAGTTGCCCAAATTTTAGTCACCCGCAACGAAACGACACGACACTGGTAGGGAAAAAACCAGAATATTTGCTAGTTGAAATTAAAAAATTTCACGAGACTAAGTCAGTTCTACGAGTTGATGTCTAATCTAAAACGAAGAATCAATTTTATCAAGGGCAAATTATCCTCACGTTCCTGTACTTTGGCCACCCTCCTCCTAGGGTCTCTAGATTTTGGAAAATGATTGTCCCGTTCCTAAGTTTTGATGATAATAGACTCTCGGATCCCTGGAGCCGAAATATTCTCTTTTCTCCTGTGAACCCCCACTTGAAATGAACAAAATACCCGTCCTTATTAAATTTTACTCCACCCCTAATTCCAAAATTAAAAAACAAAAAACATAACACCAAATTCAAACAATTCCAATTTCAGAATTGGGGAAGAACCCTAAATTCCAATTCCATGCGGAGAAAACGGTGACCATCGGCAACCCAGATCGAAAATCAATAAACCCAGATCAAAAATTGTTGGGTTTGAATGAAAAATTCAATGCAAGCCCAATAATGGAAAGGCCCAAAAGAGAGATGGAAGGTTGCAATCCCACATTGAATAGAGCAAGGAGGATTTTCTTGTTTATAAGGAATTCCCCTCCTTGCCTTTCAACTTGATTGACTTCCTAAAAGGCTGACTCACCGCTAGCTGCCTGCGAGGACGGTGCAAAGCACCGTCCGAGCACGAGCACGTGCGTGTGCGCATGGCGCATTGGACGCAGGTCGCAATGGGCGCTTTGTGGCGCACGTGCACATCGTCGCGAGGAGCTGGAGGAGCCTTAAGTATTTTGCCCGGGTCCGGAGGCAGCTGCGCAGCTACCGAAGCGACGAGGAGCTGCGAGCGCCTTCAGGTTGGCCGCCGAAGAGGCACGACGGGCTGAAAAGTCCAGGAGACTTCCAGAAGGCCGAAGGGCTGCGAAATCTATCACGAAAGGGCGCCAGCGCAGCCTGGGCGCGCCTGGAAGGATCCAGAAGCCATCGAAGGGCTACGAGCGCAGCCTGGCGTGCCTGGAAGGATCCAGAAGCCACCGATGCCCCCCTGCCAGAATTCTCATCCCAGCAGCAAGTGCACCTCCTAGCATTGTTGTCTTCTCCTCTTCCCTCGTTCTTCACTTAGAAAAGAGTCCGAAAGTTCTGGGTATATAAGAATTCGCCTGAAAGTTTTGAGATACGTGTGCAACGGTCTTGGAAATGCCCTAAACAGTCGTTGTATCTTGGGGACGATTTCCGAAGCCCGTACCGCACTGAAATATACGGGGCAATCTCGTCTTACGAAGAAAGTGTCCAACACTTGCCTCGACTGAAGTAGATCCTAATCAAGTACACCACTCCGACAAACAACAATCGTAAGACGAGAACGTGTACTTGAAGATGGCATCGACAAGCTCAGCGCCAGTGCCAGCGGTCCCGGAAACTGTCCACGCCGAAAGGCCGGCCAAGTTTAACGGTACCGAGTTCAAGAGGTGGCAACAGAAGATGTTGTTCTACCTGACGACGCTCAACCTGGTCCGATTCTTGAAGGAAGAGGCTCCGAAGGTGGCGGAAAATGAGGCAGATCAACAGAAGATCAACGCCCTCGATGCATAGAGTCATAGCGACTTCCTATGCCGGAACTACGTCCTGAATGGACTAGACGATACGCTCTACAACGTCTACGCGGAAGCTAAGACCACTAAAGAGCTGTCGAGTTCACTCGAGAAGAAGAACAAAACGGAGGATGCCGGGACGAAGAAATTCATCGTCGGACAATTCCTCGACTTCAAGATGGTGGACTCCAAGAAGGTCATCGACCAAGTGCAAGAGTTGCAGCTGATCCTTCACGAGATCCAAGCCGAAGGGATGCAACTCAGCGAGTCCTTCCAAGTAGTTGCGATGATCGAGAAGCTCCCCCCACTCTGGAAGGACTTCAAGAGCTACCTCAAGCACAAGAAGAAGGACATGGGCCTAGAAGACCTGATCGTGAGACTTAGGATCGAGGAAGATAACCGAAAGTCCGAAGTCAAGGCCAACTCCGAGACCACCATGCACCTCGCCGAGGGAAAAGGTAGCAAGCAGAGGAAGAAGTCCAGGGATAAGCAGGAAAAGCAAGAGCCCAAGAAGAAAAAGAAGGTCAAGGGCGACTGCTACAACTGCGGTAAACCCAGACACATGGCTAAGGACTGTCGCCAGCCGAAGAAGGACGACCAAGGAAGGGCTAACCTGGCTGAAGACTTGTCCCAGATGGATCTGTCAGCCGTGGTGTTTGAAGCCAACCTGATGGACAATCCAAGAGAGTGGTTCGTGGACACTGGAGCTACCCGCCACGTCTGCTCGGACAAGGAGATATTCTCGAACTATATCCTGATCACCGGTCGAAAGCTGTTCATGGGAAACTCCGCAAAGTCCAAGATCGTTGGTCTGAGAAAGGTAGTCCTGAAGCTGACCTCAGGAAAGGAGCTGACCCTCAAGGATGTGCTGCATGTCCCGGACATCCGCAAGAACTTAGTCTCTGGCTCAATGTTAAGCAAAGCCGGTCTTAAGCTTGTATTTGAGGCTGATAAGTTTGTACTGACCAAAGTGGGTCAATTCATAGGAAAGGGTTATCTAGAGAGGGGGTTGTTTAAGATGAATGTAATAACTGTACATCGCACCTTTAACGGTGAAAATAAAGTTAACGCTTCTTCTTACTTGGCCGAGTGTTCTAATTTATGGCATGGTAGATTAGGACACGTAAATCTAAACTCGCTAAGAAAGTTAGTAAGTTTAAATTTATTACCGAATCTAGAGTTCAACCCATCCGATAAATGTGAAGTATGTGTGGAGGCTAAAATGACCAAAGTACCTTTCCATTCAGTGGAAAGAAGTACTACGCCTTTAGAATTAATTCATACGGACACTTGCGATATGAAACACGTGCAAACTAAAGGCGGGAAGAAATACTTCATCACGTTTATCGATGATTGCACGAGATACTGTTACATATATCTCCTAAAGGGCAAAGACGAAGCTCTTGATACTTTTAAGAGATATAAGAATGAGGTTGAAAATTAACTCAGCGTGAAAATCAAAATAATCTGAAGTGATCGAGGAGGAGAATATGTAGCTCCGTTTGAGGAACTCTGTCAAGAACATGGCATTATTCATCAGACGACTGCTCCATACTCACCTCAATCGAATGGCGTAGCTGAGCGCAAAAATCAAACTCTTAAGGAGATGATGAACGCTATGTTGATTAGCTCGGGCTTACCCCAGAACATGTGGGGGGAAGCTGTGCTCTCAGCTAACCACATTCTAAACAAGTTGCCACACAAGAAAAGGGATAAAACCCCATATGAACTATGGAAAGGAAGGAAGCCTTTCTACGGTTACCTTAAAGTGTGGGGGTGCCTAGCAAAGGTCGAAGTACCTAAGCCTAAGCAGGTGCGAATAGGACCCAAGACCATTGATTGCATCTTTATCGGATATGCGCAAAATAGCAGTGCTTATCGATTCTTAGTGCATAAATCTGAAAATCCTGAGATAAACACGGGAATGGTCATAGAATCAAGGAACGCAATGTTTTTTGAAGATAGCTTTCCTAATAAGGAAAGAAAGGAAGCAAGTCCGAAGAAAAGGGCTCACGAGACTACGCAAGGGTCAAATCAGAAAGATGATGAACCTAGACGTAGTAAACGGACGAAGGTAACTAAATCTTTCGGTCCGGACTATCTAACCTATGCGTTAGAAGATGAACCCAGGACAATCCAAGAGGCATTGTCCAGTCCAGATGCTCCTCTCTGGAAGGAAGCTATCAATAGTGAGATAGTATCCATTATGCAAAACCACACGTGGGAAATCGTGGATCTCCCACCGGGCTGCAAACCTTTGGGATGCAGGTGGATCCTAAAAAGGAAATACAAAGCTGATGGATCAATCGATAAATACAAAGCTCGATTGGTAGCTAAGGGGTTCAAACAAAAGGAGGGATATGATTTCTTTGACACGTATTCACCGGTCACAAGAATCACATCAATTAGAGTACTCATAGCTGTTGAAGCACTCTATAACCTCGAGATCCACCAAATGGACGTAAAAATAGCTTTCCTAAATGGAGAACTGGAAGACGAGATATACATGGAGTAACCTGAAGGGTTTGTGGCTCCCGGTCAAGAGCATAAAGTGTGTCGACTAGTCAAGTCACTATACGGGCTAAAATAAGCGCCAAAACAGTGGCACTAGAAATTTGACAGAACAATGCTATCAAATAGATTTAAGATCAATGAGTGTGATAAATGTGTTTACATTAAGGGCACACCTGAAGCTTACATAATTGTATGTCTCTATGTAGATGACTTACTAATTATGGGAAGCAATAAAGAGGTTATTGTAAAAACTAAGAACAGGTTAAAGAGTCACTTTGACATGAAAGATATGGGTCTGGCAGACGTCATACTAGGAATAAAAATTTCTAAGAAAGCTGACGAAATTATCTTGACGCAATCCCACTACGTGGAAAGCGTGCTCAAGAAATTTGAAGCTTTTGATAAACCTCCGGTTAAGACTCCAGTAGATTTGAATCTACACTTAGCCAAGAATCGAGGGGACCCAGTATCTCAACTGAAGTATGCGCAAATTATCGGGAGCTTGATGTATTTAACAAACTGCACTTGTCCCGATATTGCGTACTCGGATAGCAAACTTAGTAGATTCACAAGTAATCCAGGAAAAGATTACTGGCTAGCTCTAGAAAGGGTTTTACAGTATTTAAAACATACCATAAACCATGGCATATATTATGCTAAATATCCAGCTGTATTAGAAGGATACAGTAACGCAAACTGGATATCGGACACTAAGGACTCCAAATCCACAAGTGGTTACGTATTCACCATAGGAGGAGGAGATGTATCTTGGAAGTCCTCTAAACAAACGTGCATAGCTCGATCCACCATGGAGTCAGAGTTGATAGCACTAGACAAAGCTGGGGAAGAAGCTGAATGGCTCAGAAACTTCCTAGAGGACATTCCGTGCTGGAGCAAACCAGCACCTCCCGTATTGATACATTGTGATAGCATGTCTGCAATCGGGAGAGCGCAAAGTACATTGTACAACGGAAAGTCTCGACATATCCATTGGAGACACAACACCGTTAGATAGTTGATCTCTAGTGGGGTGATCACCATTAATTATGTAAAGTCCAAGGATAATTTAGCTGATCCTTTTATTAAAAAAATCAATAGAGATCAAATGTACAACGCAGTAAGGGGAATGGGATTAAAATCCACACACTAAAGAACGTCCATAGCGGTAACTAAACCATGATGAGTGGAGATCCCACAAACTTGGTTCAATGAGATAACTAAGTTATGGAAGGTTCAGTTAATCACCTGGAACCTATCTCATTCTCAGAAGCTGCCCAGGTATTAACCTGCAGAGGTGTGGTAAGGTTAAGCATTACGCTTTTAATAATTCCTATACCTTGATTAAGGTAGAGTATGGCAGGATACTCCTGATAGGAGATCACCTATGTAAGTGTGAAGTGAGGCCACTTCAAAATTTGTAAAACACTTATGAATCCAAGATACGGTCCATGGCCGAAACGGACACAACGTGAGAACCTAAATATACTAGGGTTATTGTTGTGTAAATGTTATTGTCTTGGTTTACACCAAAAGCTGACGGTTCAAAACATCGTGTTCACCGAGCAGCGAGTAAATCCGATAATATATTACTAGAGAAGTTTCAAAGCCGCAAGCTACCTATCTCGATGCAATAATAACACGTCAGAATTTTCGATTAGAGTATGCATGCATTAATCATCATTCATGTGGGGGATTGTTGGGTTTGAATGGAAAATTCAATGCAAGCCCAATAATGGAAAGGCCCAAAAGGGAGATGGAAGGTTGCAATCCCACATTGAATAGAGCAAGGAGAATTTTCTTATTTATAAGGAATTCCCCTCCTTGCCTTTCAACTTGATTGACTTCCTAAAAGGCTGACTCACCGCTAGCTGCCTGCGAGGACGGTGCGAAGCACCGTCCGAGCACGAGCACGAGCACGCGCACGCACACGTGCGTGTGCGCATGGCGCATTGGACACAGGTCGCAATGGGCACTTTGTGGCGCACTTGGCACTTCGCACGTGCGTATCGTCGCGAGGAGCTGGAGGAGCCTTAAGTATTTTGCCCGGGTCCGGAGGCAGCTGCGCAGCTACCGAACCGAAGGGCTGTGAAATCCATCACGAAAGGGCGCCAGCGCAGCCTGGAAGGATCCAGAAGCCACCGAAGGGCCACGAGCGCAGCCAGTCAGCCTGTTGGCCGAGCGGACGCGTCCCTTCGGGGTGGCTGCCTCCCTGCCTCCTCCAGCCTATAAATAGGCCTGCCCCCCTGCCAGAATTCTCATCCCAGCAGCAAGTGCACCTCCTAGCATTGTTGTCTTCTCCTCTTCCCCCGTTCTTCACTTAGAAAAGAGTCCGAAAGTTCTGGGTATATAAGGATTCGCCCGAAAGTTTTGAGATATGTGTGCAACGGTATTGGAAATGCCCTAAACAGTCGTTGTATCTTGGGGACGATTGCCGAAGCCCGTACCGCACTGAAATATACGGGGCAATCTTGTCTTACGGAGAAAGTGTCCAACACTTGCCTCTACTGAAGTAGATCCTAATCAAGTACACCACTCTGACAAACAACAAAAATTCCTTGTACGCTTCATCGAAAATCAAGAAACCCAGATCAAGCAGCAGTACTGCCGACTCGGTCGGGTTTGGAAGCAGAGCTACCTCCTCTTCGACCTCGACCTGTCCCGCGCTAAGGACGACGCCGACCTCAAAATGCTCCTCTTGAAAATCATGCATCGCTCTATCATCCACGTCGAGGGGTTGGATCGGCACGAGATCGCTCCAACATCCTCGTGTTCTTCACCATCACGAGCACGGAGGAGATGGACCCGTCGGCACGAGGTCGCTCTATCGTCCTCGTGTTCTTCACCGTCACGAGCGAGGAGGAGATGGAACCGTCGGCACGAGGTCGCTCTATCGTCCTCGTGTTCTTCACCATCACGAGCGAGGAGGAGATGGACCTCGACTCCCCTCCTCTGTTTTGGTCTCCTCGTCATCCGCCATAAGTTTGTGGGCTGGACCTTCGTCACCGCCATCGAACCTGTAGTTCCGTCGAACCCGGTCGGCCGATCTCCACCTCCAGTATATTTGCTAGTTGAAATTAAAAATTTACACGTAACTAAGTCAGTTCTACGAGTTGATGTCTAATCTAAAATGAAGAATCAATTTTATCAAGGGCAAATTACCCTCACGTCCCTATACTTTGGTCACCTTCTCCCTAGGGTCCTTGGATTTTAGAAAATGATTGTCCCATCCCTAAGTTTTGATGATAATAGACTCTCGGGTCCCTGGAGCCAGAATATTTCCTTTTCTCCTGTGAACCCCCACTTGAAATGACCAAAATACTCTCCCTTGTTAAATTTTACTCCACCCCTAATTCCAAAATTAAAAAACGAAAAACATAACACCAAATTCAAACAATTCCAATTTCAGAATTGGGGAAGAACCCTAAATTCTAATTCCAGGCAGAGACGGCGGTGACCATCGGCAACCCAGGTCGAAAATCAATAAACCCAGATCAAAAATTCCTTGTACGCTTCATCGAAAATCAAGAAACCCAGATCAAGCAGCATTACCGCCGACTCGGTCGGGTTTGGAAATGGAGCTACCTTCTCTTCGACCTCGACCTGTCCCTGTCCTGCACTAAGGACGACACCGACCTCAAAATGCTCCTCTTGAAAATCACGTGTCGCTCTATCATCCACGTCGAGGGGTTGGATCGGCACGAGATCGCTCCAACGTCCTTGTGTTCTTCACTGTCACGAGCGCGGAGGAGATGGACCCATCGGCACGAGGTTGCTTCATCGTCCTCGTGTTCTTCACCGTCACGAGCGAGGAGGAGATGGAACCGTCGGCACGAGGTTGCTCTATCATCCTCGTGTTCTTCACCGTCACGAGTGAGGAGGAGATGGACCTCGACTCCCCTCCTCTGTTTTGGTCTCCTCGTCATCCGGCATAAGTTTCTGGGCTAGACCTTCATCACCGCCATCGAACCTGCAGTTTCGTCGAACCGGTCGGCCGATTTCCACCTCTAATATAGCCCCCCCCCCCCCCCCCCCCCTCTAATGAAGTTGAATCTATCCCCTTTCGAGCTCGACATAGATGAGCTAATTAGCGAGTTCGTCGAGGTAGGTTAATTTTGATTTTGAAGATGGAGAATGGAATTGTGTTTGCTGTTTGAATTATTTCAGTGACAACTCAATTGGGAATTTGTTTCATTATTATCATCGTGGTGGAGTTGGAATGACGCAGGTTAAAATTTTTTTAATGAGAGAGTATTTTGGTCATTTCAAGTGGGGGTTCACCAGAGAAAAGAGAATATTCCGGCTCTAGGGACCCGAGAGTCTATTATCATCAAAACTTAGGGACGGGATAATCATTTTTCAAAAGTCAGGGACCCTAGGGGGAGGGTGACCAAACCTCAGGGACGTGAGGGTAATTTGCCCTTTTATCAATGGTTCGATCTAGTAATAATGATTTATGTCTTGGTATCTTATCATTGTTTGTCTTGTTGTTCTTTACGGATTGTACACCAATTTTCCTACTTAATAAAAGGCTCTTAGGCCACAAACTTTTTCTGAAAAAATAGTTGAACATTGTCAAAAAGGCAACAATAACAATCTCAACGAGTGATATCAATGTTCAAATTAAGACTTTTTAGATGTAACAATTTTTATCAGCCAATTTATACATTTAGGCGTAACAATCAATATATTTAACTAATAAATACTTAGATTAAAAGTCATTCTTTAGCTTAAATAAAAATTATCAAGTTTAAACTATTGCGAATGTAGCAGAGTTAAATATTTGTTAAATTTTTTTTGTTATCTTCTAAAAATTTTACGTAATTCAAAATTAAATTAGTCGGATATAAAAACAATCGATATATATGTGTGTGAATATTGCATGTTGTAAATCTAAAGACTTTTCAATTTCTACGATCTAACACGGCAACAGCACTGTCGTGTCGGAGTTGGGCGACAAGGAAACGTCAGTGGATCGTGGTGGGTTTCAAAAGACGTGTTTGTTTCGTGGCAGTACGAAACATCCCGGCAAATCAAATATGTAACAGCAAGCCAATTAGGAGGGGGAATTTTCCTCAAAAAATTAGGAGGGGGAAGAGACATCATGAATATTTAAGGAAGATGCTTGGAAATCCACTGTATTAATTTTCTGGCCAAACTTGTGTCCAAATTGTAAACATTATTCCAAAATTTAGCCATTGTAATCGGACCAACCAAAATGTGCACATCCATTTGATTCACATTTCATATTTGAATTAGACAGGATTCGAAAAAAATTACAAAATTTTAAAGAGATATTGCATAAAGAGTTGTGATTACTAGATTATTAGCTATGATTTGTAATTGTAAAAATTTTGGCACGATAAGCATTGAAATTACAAGATTGTTAGGTTGACTTTTGTTTATAAGTGTTAAAAATTTATTTACTAAATCGGACAGTAACAAAATAAAAGAATAAGAAAGAAATGTACGAGACAAATAAAATTGGAATTTTTTTGCTTCTCTTTGAAATTCGTTCAAGCAGAAAATAACGACACGAATCTTAATCTGACGACACACTTGGTGACATTTTATTTAACCTAAAATTTTATTACCCACACTTTTGGAGCAATTAAGAGAACATGATACAAGCCTATATTATACCTAACTTAAACTTAGTGCATGACATACCTTTAGTTATGTAGTATTCTCGTTCACATTTGATAGTATTTTTTCAATAGGTAGTAAAATTTTATGTAAAAAAAAGTTAGCCAATGTTTTAATAAAATTTATCTACTTATAAAAAACGACACGAGTTTGCTGTAACTGTACCAGTGTTTTAATAAAATTTATCTACTTATAAAAATCGACACGAATCTACTGCGATCAAACGGTGAAAGAACATGTTTAGGAATTGGTTGTGATTTGGGGATACAAAATCCGGGTTTAGCTTAACTTTTGTAGTCCACGCGTACAACAGGAAAGTGACATTACATGGCTCTTGGCTTAAATGCTAGGTTAGAAATTGACACAGTGAGCTGTTATGCAATTAGAAAGGGGGAAATCCTGTATTAACAGTGAAAGGGTATATATTCCAAAAAAGCTAATAATCAATTAATCACGTTCATGATAACGATGTTAATTAAACATCGGATAAGTCCAGTTGTAAGCTCCCTAATTAATGCTCATCTCTTGGCCTTTTCTGCTTATTCTTAGCTTCTATGTGGCTTCCCTTAATAAGATAGTTAAATCATTTTTTTTGCGGGGCTAGTTAAATCATATTTTTAGTAGAGTGGCAAGGGGTTTGGTGACTTTGGTCTGTTTGGATTCTCTTTGGGTCGGAGTTTTACGCGAAAAATTACCTCTAAATAAGATCCGACGATATTCGATTATGAATAATTTATGTTAGAAAAAGAGATTCTTAGCTGGTCCAACTCTTTCTGTAAAATTCTTGGTATTATAATATTTTATAAATTTTGGAAAATTTATAACATATTGACCATCTAAATCTTATTGCGTTGATGAAATTAAATATGCTAAAATATAATACGTTTTATATGAAAAATATTGAAGGTGTGCTTCCACCATATTAATTACAGTTTCTGCAACAGAAAAACATATTAGTTGGGCAATTTTTGGTTTATATATATATTTAAAAATTGGATTTGATCACCGAAATATTTTTTAAAATACTATAACTTCGTTTGGTTATGTGCTCCCTTCCATTGGCGTGGAAAGCTTTTCCTTTTTCCGTACGTCTCTCTAATTACTTTTAATGTCATTTGGTGGGGCTTGAAATTGCACCTCGATAATCATGTTGTCCTGTATTAATGAAGCAATATACAGCATTTTAAATTTTTCGAATCTAAAAAATATTGTTAGAGAATTACCCCTAATATAATACAATTATGTTCGACTTTAAAAATAAAAAATCTTATTTAAGTCCAACTCAATATAAAATATACCATAAAAAAATTATCACTAAATAAAATTCTGTAATTTTTTATTACAATTATTCAGTGATATATTACCTGCTTGATATAATGACGAGTGGACACCTTGCAATTGAATCTACCACTCAATTTAAACCACTTTATTGTTTCTCATATTACAAAATGTGATCCACAATACCTAGCCTTTGCACATGGCGTTCAAAACTAGTAGCACCACGACCATATAATAATTAATTTTTGAATTTTTTTTCATATTATTTTTTATTTTTAATTAATAGGATCCTAATTTTCTTCTCATCCGATCATTGCATATCTTTCCTCATACGTAGACAATATCTTGAGATTTCTTCTGTAACCCCAAGGTTGTGGCAAGTATATGGAAGATCAAACACAACTATTGACGTGCATGCAATTTTATGCGATTCGACGATAATCTATCAATTTTAATAATTATCACAGAGAACGATGTTTAATAAAGAAAGAAAACATGTCCATTTTGTTTTTTAAACACATCTATATCCATGAAGTTGGTTCGTGTGCTGTCACTAATAGAGTGAGCAGCACTATCCGAAGTACAATCTCGACCGTTGGAGGGGGTAAGACCCGCGTGGTTTTAATCATACGGTTGAGATTCACTATGATTTTTTTTTTGTATTTTACTTGAAATTAGACAATGATACAACATGTGACATACAAGTGTACTTCGACATTAGATAATGATGCAAAATACGACATACAATGATACTTCAACATTAGACAATGGTACAATATGCGACATATAGTGGTGCAACATGGGACATATAGAGTGGTACTTAGGCGTTAGACAATTGTGCAACATGCTTTATATATAAATTTACAGTGGTTCAACATACAACGTGAGACATATACAATGGTGCAATATGCGACATGCACTAGTACTTCGGTGTCAAACAATAATGCAACATACTTTAAATATAAAATTTTAAAATTGTTCATATGTAATTTTTGATATTACTAATTTACCATCACATAGATTCACGTTGTCTGTACTATGCTGCTGGGCCACAAGAATCTAGCCCCTAATCCATGTTTGATTTGTTGAGTACAACTAAGCATTAATCTCATACTAATATCCGGTACAGAAATCTGATTCTAATTAACCAACGTAATCTACGTTCCATCATCCAGCTATTTCTGCCGGAAAATATTCCATAGATTGCTTTTCCCTAGATTTACAATTTTAAGATCACTTGATTAATTTAATTTGCTTAACGATTTTCTTGATTAATTTAATTTGCTTAACGACCATATATAAACACACATTAATGGGCGGACACGTCGTAAAGAACAAATTGAAATCTTGAAATTAATGTTCTCGTGGGACCCGCAAGATCTTCACTATGCTTCCCTTTAATGACAACTTTAATGTTCCCGAAATCAGAATCATAATCTTATCATCGAATTAGTATCTTTGTCAGATCTTCAAAGCCCAAGTCCTAACCACTATTGGATCTCTGAAAATCTTCTCGTGACATACGAAGATATATTCGGTCGAGGATTAATTTTGATGTTCCGTTAATTACATTTACTTGAACTATCACGTATGACGAAAACTCTAAAATGAGGAATTTGTACCAAATTAAGGACGGAAATGATCGACTTCTGCAAGTTGCGAATGTGTACAAATTGAAACAAGTAAGCGATGAGCATGAGCAACGAGTGGAGTATTGTTATATTTATGGGGTAAAGGAAGTAGATATGCAATAATTAATAAGACGTATATTTGCATATAAAAAAATTTTTAAGTTCGACGCCCACCTCCCTTCAACCACCGTATATACTCCGAGTATGGATCGTATTATGGAAATCAAGATAAACAAAGAGGATGACGGAAGCGAACAGTTGTCATTGAGATTAAAATCTCATCCCACTAAAAGACTAAAATATTTGCCATAGCTTAATTAAGAGATATCAAATTCATTTTATTGAGAGTGCAATAATGAAAAATATTTGTTTGAAAATTTTTATCAATTTTTAAAAATTATACATGACTTGAATCTGATTTAGACGGTCAATAGATGTATAAAAATCGTGTAATGTAAAAAGATAAATATATAAGATTATATACTTTGATGTTATGCTTATCAATCATTGATATTTTCCCTCACATTTTTTAATATTCAGCAAAACAATGCAACTTGTGGGGACCTAGCTATATATATATATGTCAAAGCCTAACGAGACTTGACTACAAATATAACAGCTAATTCACATTGAGACTGAAAGTTCCCATCCAACAAATTCCAATCTCTCTCCTTTTCTTCCCACGCAAGCAAAGACCATAAATATTTATATACTAGCTAGAGACAGGCAATTCTTTGTTGGGTCCAAAATTAGAAGGGTATTATTTATCAAGGAAAAAAATTGTAACTTAGTTCTATGGCCATTGAGATAGAGAAACCTAGCGTTGTTGGGCTATCTAGAGTTGCGGTCTCTGAGACTCACGGAGAGGATTCTCCTTATTTCGCCGGTTGGAAAGCGTACGAGGAGAATCCTTTTAATGAAGAAAGTAATCCATCAGGAGTCATACAGATGGGACTAGCAGAGAATCAGGTAATTACACGAGACGTCGAGCTATGTCGGGCCCTATTTAGGCCCCATCCATAAGCTTGAATTCATTACCTTCTTAACGGAGTCCATGTCTCTTACCACTTTGATCAACTTGAATAGCCGGAACCTGATGTTGGTGATTAATTTTTTTGAGCAGGTTTCTTTTGATCTACTAGAAGAGTACTTGGAGCAGCATTCTGAAGCATCCAAGTGGGGAAAAGGATCACCTGGTTTTAGGGAGAATGCCTTGTTTCAAGACTACCATGGACTTTTATCTTTCAGACAGGTAAACATAGTTTCTTTTACACTTGTAGGATACTACGCTTAATGTCATTACGCCAAATGCTCAATAATTTATATTATTAAATTGAGAAAGTGGTGAGTCCTTACGTGAAAATTGATTTCCCATCCACAGGCTATGACAAGCTTCATGGAGCAAATAAGGGGAGGAAGAGCAACATTTGACCCTCAAAGAATTGTCATAACTGCAGGCGCAACTGCAGCCAATGAGCTGCTCACCTTCATTCTTGCTGATCCCGGAGATGCTTTGCTTATTCCCACTCCATACTATCCAGGGTACAAAACGAAACAGTCTCGACTCTGAATTAGTCGGATACGTAACATCTAGCTAATCGTCACGTTCAATATTATGTTTTCTCTCCAGGTTTGACAGAGACTTGAGGTGGCGAACCGGGGTGAACATCGTCCCGATCCACTGCGACAGCTCCAACAACTTCCAAGTCACCCTCGAAGCGCTCGAAGCAGCCTACAGCGAGGCAGAACTCCGCAACCTCAAGGTGCGAGGCGTGCTCATAACCAACCCTTCAAACCCCTTAGGACTAACCATCCCGAGCTCCATCCTCGAGACCATCCTCGACTTCGCGGTCAGAAAGAACATCCACCTCGTCTCCGATGAAATCTACTCAGGCTCCGCATTCTCCCCTCTCGAATTCACAAGTATCGCGGAGGTCCTCGAGGCGAAAGCCTACAAGGACGCGGAGCGAGTCCACATAGTGTACTCCCTCTCCAAAGACCTCGGCCTACCTGGGTTTCGAGTTGGAACCATCTACTCCTACAACGACAACGTCGTCACGACCGCGAGAAGGATGTCTAGCTTCACCCTCATCTCGTCCCAGACACAGCAGCTCCTCGCTTCGATGTTGTCCGACCAAAACTTCACCTCGAACTACATTAGCACGAACCGGGATAGGCTAAGGAAGAGGCACGAGATGATCATCCAGGGGCTGAGGAAGGCCGGGATCGAGTGCTTGAAGGGAAACGCCGGGCTCTTCTGCTGGATGAACCTAAGTCCGTTGCTCGAGGAACCCACAAGAGAAGGAGAATTGGAGCTCTGGAAATTATTTCTCCATGAAGTGAAGCTTAATATATCTCCGGGTTCTTCGTGTCACTGCAAGGAACCAGGTTGGTTTAGGGTTTGCTTCGCTAACATGAGCGAGGTGACGCTGGACGTTGCACTGGAAAGAATACACAAGTTCATGGATCGAAGGAGGAGGACAATTGGTAATTAATTAATTAATTGCCAATTTAATGGTTAATTTTTGATGGCTCACCGCCATTTTGATTTGAGGACCCTTTAAAGAATTGGGTTTTCGTCACACTCGATTAATTATTGATTTTTAGAGGCTGGGATGCCCAACAATTGTTGTAACTTTTCTTGCTTAATTAATAAGCAAGTTCTCCGCAAGCTCTATTTTTCTCCATGTATTGGAACTCAACTGGTTTTCACCTATTTAATTAAAGTTTACTTTTTTCTGCCATCTTTGACTTGGCCGATGTTGTGTGACTTTTCCCTTAAAATGTCAAGTTTACTCCAGTAGTTATTACCTAGTGTTATGGGTATTTTCCAGAAAAACCGAAAATATTGACAATAATAAATTTTAAATATCTGTCTACCTAGAGACTATTGAAATGAAGATTTTTTTAATCGGTCAAAGATGATTGAGATATTATTGAGAGGCAGTGGTTTGTGTAGCCGGCCGAAGAAAATAAATGTGAATTGGACTTTGATTTTTCTAATAAAAATTTTGACAATAACAAAATTTAAATACACAAATTTGATGCGAACATATTTTGTTTTTTTCCAAAATTATCGTAGCGCGATAGCTATATTCCGTATAAAGGTGCCGCGGTGATTAATTATGTAAATAATTGTCTATACATTCTTCGGCTAAATTAAAACAATTGTTTATATCTGCTCGTTTAAGAACATGTAACTAGAGGTTATGTCCTAAAACGTTAGAGATTACAATTTTACTAGTTATTAGTGATTGGATAAATTTGTAAGTGTGAAAAATTTTAAAAATTTATTGTCTTAATATTTTGTATTAGATACTTTAACATGTATGAGAGTATGTTAGCATATTATCCTCGCACAATCATTATGTCATGAAATGTAAGTAAAGTCAAAATCCATGTAAATTTTGGTCCATGAACTTTGCTTAAGGAGGAAGCATTTGAAATTATCACAACAAACATTATTTCTGGTAAGACAAGAGCATAGATTATACAAAAAGAGTTGAACATGATAAATGATTTCCAAAAGGTAACCATCAAAGTTCAAACCAGTTGGCATGAGTCGTCATATCATATCACTATATATAGCCTTTACTTTCAATGAATTCCCTAAGAATGTATATTTACTTAAGAGTTAATAGTATGCTCTGGCTTTATTTGCACGCAATACTAATTAATAGTTTTCAGCTGTACTTTGCTGAAAATTTCAATGAAACACTATACACACATACAATATATTTTATAAGTGTTTCACAAGTAAAGCTAGCTTATGAATAATTAATAATTAATTAATGGTATGTTATATGAATAATTAATAATTAATTAATGGTATGTTTGGGATCTCACCATACATGCCTTCGTGTTTGAAAATTTATAGGACTCTACAATGTCAACTATTTCTTTATTCTTAGGAAAGATAGTCAACTCGAAATAGCTTAGCTATTGGTGATAGACTTTCTTAACTAGGGCACCTACTCAATCAAGACGTGACGGAATTGGCACTCTACGACAACTTCAAAAGACTCGGGGTAGTATGGGAGGAAAACGTAACAACAATTTGTAAGAGAGAGTAATATCGATTTTTGAAGTAGAATTATTGGGCTAGGTTACTTATTGATGCTAACTACCAAGATGTTCTTCTTGCATTTTTTGCTGGGGGAGGTCGATAGCAATGTAATTTTTATGGCCGGAGCAATTTGCAATTGGAGTTCTTTGCCTTTTTTTTGGTGAGTTTGTAATATTTTTAATGATGTTATTTTTTCCTGTCATAGTTTTTTCCAAGAAATATTTCTCACGAGCGAGTTGAACATCTCCTAAGTATTGGGTGTGCACGGATATAGATTATACTCTCTAGGTATTTTGTGCTTGATTACGGCCTGTGTAACCATGCGCTTTATGTATTTTGTATTTTTCCTTTTTAATGGTAAAATATACATATACTTTTTCAAAAAAAATTGTAAGACATATCGCCAAATTTTTTTGGGTAAGACTCTGTGTTAAGTTTACAGCTACAAGCCAAAGAAAAATTAGCCTACCAACATAAATCAGAAGACGATATGACGAAAGTTCAGGGTTCAAACCTTGCGATGTGTATTTTTGGTATAATAAAAATTACGTTTCAAAAAAATTCTAATGCTATAACCACGATTGTTAACTGCAACTGGAGTAATCGATTTCAAACCAGAATTGTTAATTAATTGACTCACGATTTTATAATTAAAAATTGGACCATGGGCAGTCATACGGCTCCATAATGTTATTCTATGCACCGATTCATAAAGGGTATTCTATTAACGAATGCTTCGCATTCAACAGTTACTACCCAATGAAAACTATGAGTAAACTGGTTTTTTGAGGATTCTAACTTCCATAAATCGATCTAACAAATTTTTGAATAAGATATGATCTAGACTAAAAAATCAAGAACAATACAAGAATGTGCCGCCCATGCATAATGCTTACCTGATGATTGAGATTAATTGCTCGCTGGTTCCAGTTTCCAAGGAAGTATTTTGTATCACTTATTATCATGGTTTTAAAAAACAACCCGGAGGCCGACCCGGGATTTCTCCCGTCCTCCGGGTCGGCCGGTCGGACCGGGCGAATTACCGGTCGGACCAAAATTTTTTATTTTTAAATATTTTAAATAATATATATATGTAGGTTAAAATATACTTATTTTCCATACAAAAAAAGTAGAATTAATATTTTATCTCTCCACTCTATAAATCTACTTTTATTTATTTATTTATTACTTTATAAATTTATCAAATCAATTTTTTTCCTCGAAAACTACAAAAAAAGTCAATTTCACCCATTTTTGTACTAACCGGGTTCGACCGGTCAGGATGGACCTCAAAATTGGCCAGTCCGACCAGATTTGGTTCGGTTAGTACATACCCCGGTCAAAAGCCTAAAAACGACCCAGTCTAGGGCCAGTTTCGCGGTCCAACCGGTCGAACCACCGGTCGGACCGCATTTTTTAAAACCATGCTTATTATCTCACTAAATCCATAATACATAATACACATTCGAGTGACGCCAATGTGAACGTAGTACCAGTCTTTTGGACGCTGCAGCTACGATACTCGCATGATGATGATGATAGAATTACAAAATTATATATCTGCTCTTACAGTTGGTGGTCAAAAGTCAACGACGCCAATGTGCCGGTTGACAACTGTCGAGCATACAGATAGATCCCAGCCATCCAAGAGGGGACCCCGTGTGGCACACGAGTTGCCACGTAAGCTCAGTGATCCATGCGCGCTATTTTTAATTCCGTCGAGCTTCATTATTGGAAGCCAAAAGAAATTCCACAAGAGTAGGTGGAGTCAGTATTGTCTTATATGGGTCCTTTTCCCCGCAAAAGATGGGAAAAGTTGTCACCAAAACTTGGTCACCACGATCAACGAATAATTAAATCTAAATATTTTTAAAAAATTCCATCCGGTTCGAAATCATTTATGTGGTATAAAAAAACCTTGGATATCACAATCCGAAAGAAGTCAATTTGTGTTGGTCCATTTTTGGTACTACGTGCATGCAGATGCAACAATGCATCATCCTCTGCAGTATTTGAATTTATTGAGCGCCTTTCTCTAAGGCAATATTTAGGTTGGGCAATGATCAAATTTGAATCGCGGCCCATATTGATTGTTTTGGCTGGTTGATTATGATCAAGATGTTTGGAGCTCGAGTTTGACGTGATAATTTTTTCTCATAATAATATCTTATTTGGAAAAGAGAAAAGATGAATTCGCGCCGGTCTATCACATAAATAAACTCAATAACTACGTATTTAAAACTATTAAGCTCGTTGCGTGCATACTTTGTACATTAAATATTTTGTATATTATTACTAAAGAAAAACTCAATAATAAGACCCTACTACGGAGCCCAAGGCCCCATGCCTTCTTAATCGTAGTCCAAAGAGAGCCAATGGGCCCTGAGAAACCGAGAATTTTTCTAAACCACGAAAAAAATTGGACGTTATGCATATTTTTCTGAAACTGAAATACAAATTGTTTTCTTGCATTTATCCCCGTAACATTAAATTCTCGATTTCTGATTAATTACCATACTAAATAACATGTAACCTTGGAATTTATTGCCTCCATCTGTTTCAAATTCCGTAACTAGTTACTCCAAAACGAATTTATTGTCTCCATCTCCCTTTATATATGTCTCCATCTCCTCCTTGATCCTTCCCTGCACTTTATTCCGATTCCAATAAGAAAATTTTAATACAATGTCCAAGGCAGTCAAAATCGACGATATTAGAAGGAAAATCGTCCGGCCATCTTCTCCAACTCCCGAGGCCAAAAAGTACGTGAAGCTCTCGCTTCTCGACCAGATGAACTTCGCATTGTCCACCCCAATCATCCTCTTCTACCCATGCAAGAATCCCAACCAAGACATGTCACAGGTCTCCCACCGGCTGAAGTCCTCGCTGTCCGAGACCCTGTCTCCCTTCCATCCGGTGGCAGGTACGATCAGGGGAGTTGAGTGCGACGACAAGGGAGTTGAGTACATTGAGGCTAGAGTTGGCTGCACCTTATCGGAGTTGCTTCGCTGACCAGAAATTGGTACGCTTGAGGAGCTGATCCCTATTGATCTCGACCCTACAAAAGCTGTCACCGGGCTAAGATCCAAGTGAATTATTTCCATTGAGGTGGATTGGCTATTGGTGTTAGCATGTCTCCTAGGATTGGTGATCCTACTGCCTTGTTAACGTTTATTTTAGCTTGGGCTAATTCGTACAATCCCAATTCTACGGGTACTCCACCCGAGTTAGTCCCACATTTTGTTGGTGATACCATAATTTCGGCTCTAAAGAGTTCGATAGGTGTGCCATCGTCTCCATCAAATCCGCTAGCATCGCAGTTCCCGATTGATCCTACACGGAGAACGTTAAGATTGGTGTTCAGCTCATCCAAGTTGGAACTCTTACGGCATCATTGTTCAAGCGACGTCGTAACAAAGCCGACACGTGTCGAAGCTATAATAACAGTACTCTGGAAGTCCCTTATCAGAATAACGGTATCAAATTCCGAGGCTGTGACAAGAAATTGTATCGTCTCCCATGCCGTGAACTACCGGAAAAGGTTCGTGCCACCCTTGTCGAGTAATTACATTGGGAACTTGTCCGGTCGATACATGGCCGAAGCCAATGATGCCAATTTTACGTTACAAGATTTGGTCGCTCGTTTGAGACACGGGCTAAAAGAAACGCTCCAGTTGATCACCGACGGGGTCGCAAACAATGACATAATGTCACCTATTCTCGAATATACCAAGACATATCTAGACGTATACGGAGGCGAAAAAGTTGATTTCTCCAATTTTAGGAGCTTGTGCAGGTTCCCATTGTACGAAGCTGACTTCGGATGGGGGCGCCCGGATTGGGTCATTGTCACAAATCGTGTGTTGAAGAACTATGTTCTAATGGTGGATTCTAAAGATGGGAAAGGAGTGGAAGCGTGGGTTTCATTGGGAGAGGAGGAAGCTGGCTTCCTTGAGATGGACCAGGAATTGCCCTTGAGATGGACCAGGAATTGCTTGCTTTTGGTGATCTGAATCCTATTGTTAAGGATGTTGATACATCTACTAGTCTCCTGCAATGCCGTATTCGAATAGTTATTAGATAGATAATCCTCAAAATGAGCTAAGAATTTTTTTTATAAAGAACTAACGAGATTAGCTCATGTATGACTACCACATTTAATTATGACTACCATATTAAATCAATAAATACCGTATTCTAAATTGGACCTATTGCTGTTTTTGAACTCATTACGGTAATCCCATGCTAAATTAGAGTAGCTCATCGTTTTTCTTTTGCAAATGTAATTTCCCGTGCAACTCGTGACGAAAATTTTAGTCATTGCATTAAGTAATATATATAATTTATCAGCCGGTAGACAGTGTCCAAAGAAATCCTAAGAGCCCAACGGGGCGGCCGGTCGTTTAATAATTTTTGTCGTTGGTAAGATTTTTTTTTTGGGGTAAATTGTTGTTGGTAAGATTTGAATCCTAGATCTCTTAGGTCACTTGAACCAACTAGGTATCAAAATAAAACTTTGGCCCAAAATAGGAAACACGAAAACTGTTCCTTCGCAGTCTCTGCCGTACAGAACCGCCGGCAGCCACAGAAAGGAGAAGGTCCGCTAGGCCTCCGCCGCCGAAGACCGTCCGCCGCCCGTGGTGTTTCGCCGAACGCCGCGTGGCTCTCTCTTTCCCTCGAGCAGTCGTCTTCTGTCACCGATCTCCGGCTCTCTTTTGGAGCGCCACCGTCGTCCAAAGAAGGTAAGCCGTCGTGACCTCCAGCGTAATGTCGTGCGTCGCCCATTGAGGCAGTCTTCTTTTGCTCGAGCAAGCTCTCTTGTCGTGCGTATTGTCTTCTTTTGCCTGAGTTGTCATGGACTCTGGCTCGTGCGTTCTTTCGGTTTCGGAACCTGTCGGCGTTCGTCGTCGTTCCGGTGATGTAATTTGGAGGGAGATCGGGGAACAACTTTCCATTTAGGTTTTTCCGAGAATTGGGGACTTTTTAGACAAATTTCAAAACAACGCAACAACTTTTTCGGATGTTCACGAAAGTCCGGAGTTCGTAGTGCGAACAGCATGCGACAATTGCAGATAAATGCCTATAACTTTTTATTTTATTTTCTCCAGGATAACAAAAACCTTTTTTTTTCTCCTACAAGTCGGGTTCTTGAAAAAAGTGATTTTAGGAAAATACATTGGAAGCCTTTTTTTTTCAAAATCTATACCAAAATTGAAGGACAATTTCAACCTACTCTGATACCAATGAAAGTTCCATATAATTATAATAGAAATACTCTAATTTACGATAAAGAAAGTTGAAGTTAGGAAACCATTCATGAAAATACAATCATGCATCCGGTTAATAAATTAATTAGGAACATCAGAAGAGCCATTGATTTTAAGCAAAGAGATTTTGACATGTTGCTGCTTAATTTAGTTAGTTTTAAATTTTGACTTGTCATTTATATTGTTTCTTGTTGGTTTATGAACTACTAGACTCAAATTTCATTATTAGGTACGGGTCTATGTTTTCTATATCTTATCTGATCCTGATCCTGTTCATTATCATTCCTAGTTAACACGTACTTCGTTGGTTTTTGGTGAATATTCGCAAATAATTCATTAATTCATGATGAGTTCCTAATTTTGGCTCATCATTTGTATTAGATTTCTTGTAGTTTATGAACGGTTTATTATGGTTCAATTTTATTATCTAATTTTTTAATCACAAAATTACTTTATTCTATTTCAGATGGAAATTGGAGGGAATCCATCTAAGAAAAAGAAGGAAGCAGGGGGGAATCCATCTAAAAATAAGATGGAAACCGGTGAGAGTTCAAAGGTTAGAATGTTCAAACAACTATAATCATATTTTTTTAGGTCTTTATTTAGTAGATTAGAAGGATTATTCTATTGTTATTGTAAAGTGATTAATCGTATTTTTTGTTAGATTTAGTCTGACACACATTTTATTATTATGATTTCTTTAAAACAATCAATAGAAATTTGAATGTTTCCTATAACAGTCGCAAGATCACTAGAGAATTATGAATGTTCCTTGTAGTAGATAAGTGTTGTGGTTATTTTGATGAATATGAATGTTTCCTTGTGGTACTTGCCATAAATTAATCCATACTATAGGTGTAACAGGGGCGTTGCGCTGATTACATCTTGCCAGGTGGTTTCCATTAATATACATGCGTGTATTGTGACTATTGTTTTTAGGATAATCCCCTTTTTGAGAAACAAAGTGCTCTGCTTGCTTCGGCGGTTGCTGATGTGGCGATGATAGTGGGTAGTTATTAGAGAAATATTAATGGAAGCATTTAGTACCACTATTTAGGTTTTCAGGACAATTTTGATAGTGTGTATTTAATAAACATTTGGAGTTGTTATTATATTTACTTTTCGGGTATTAAAGTTCAAAAAAGTTATATTTTTAATGTCACCACAAGTGACAGACCATATAATACGATTCTCCATTTTATTCAACTCATATTTCTATCTAACTTGGTTAGTTTTTAGATGGGAACCGAAGGGACTTCAAAGAAGGTTGTTTTTAAGGATGAAGAGGTACTTTTAGCACAAATATATAAGTATATATGTATTTGAATATTTTAACAGCCTCAAATTGAAAAATGTTATATTTTTTTTGTTGATTTGATTATATATATTTTTAAATAGAATTGGAGCACTAAAGAGTCGCCAGTGATGTTATCTCCCGTTTATTCTCAGCCTGGAGGTAATTTGAGAACTAATTTTTTAATCGATCTACATGTGATTAATGTATATTTTTAATGTGACTAACATTTTTTTTAGACACTTGTGTTGCAATCTCTGTTGCAGGAGTCACAGAAACTATATACAACCTTGATAAAGATGAAAATGATAGAGTCATTCTATCGGTGGAGAGTTTGGTTAACTGGTATATCGAAAATAATATATTTGATTAGGGTGTTATATCGGTGGATAAAGTTTATAAAGAGATTAGTGAAAGTGGAGGAATCGCCAAAGCCAGTGTTCCACCTCCTTTTGATTCTCTTAAAGTATTTGCGGCAAGAAGGATCAATGAATTTGAAAAAAATGCATCCAATCGAAAGGGAAAAGGAAAAGAATACAAGGAAGAAAAGAGATGGGTGAGCAATTGACTCCTACTTAGTACCTTTTTTTTTTTATCTTTTCATGTTTCTAATTTTTTGTTATGTTTCAGGTGACTATTACAAGTTTTGAAGATTTGAATCCTAGGGATGAAATGGGACTAGTTCGTATATTGTCCAAACATCCCGTGGTGGGTGTTATGAAAGTGTACCCGTCGTTCAAAGTATTAGCCAAAGGACAGGTGATGTTTGTCATTGTATGCGTGTATATATATATATATATTTTGGGAGAAACGTGTATATATATTTTTACATGAATACAATAATTTTATTTAATTATGTCATTCCAGATCTATGCAGGCCCCACAAAGGAGGAAATAGAGACACTAGTCCCTGAACATCATGCTATTCAGATTGTTGGGCTCGGAAGTAAAGGAAATGAACGGTACTGGATTGTGAAGAATTCGTATGGGCCAAAGTGGGCCGATGATGGATATGGGAGATTGTCTAAGAATATAAGGTTCGAGTCGCTAACCTATCCAGTCGGTGTACGCAAGGCCTCATAGGTAAGTGGTTTTCTGTCAAGTATTGACTGCTTCTACTCTCTAAAAAAAAGTGTTTTGACTTTTTCTCAAATTTGAAAATTTGTCAAATTTGATTCATGAGAAATCTTTTTTAAATAGTTTAATAACTTTTGGTGATTTTTTCGGTTAGGTTAATAATGTACCACGATGTACTTTTTGATTTTTTTTCTTGGGGAAGAACGATACTGCTAGCTTTGTGTCTCAATAGTGATTGGATGATATATGCCTTACGGTTTAAGGCCATAAATGGTCGTGAGCTGACATCTTTCTCTGATGGTTCTGCCTTAATTTGTCATCTGTCTGGGAAGCACTCTCGTTATCATGGAAATGATATGCAATCACATTACTCTGGTGCTAGCGCAATGTGGGTATTTAAATATCTTCCAATTGCAAATCTGAATTGCCGCCCTTGGATGTTGCCTTTAGACTGTTGGGACTCTGGTTTGATAGTGGACGATGGTATGTAATATGATAGCAAAGTGATTAGTTAAGACTCATTAGTCATTGCACCTTTTCAAGCATGGCATCTGTGATCTCTGATTCCGGAAATCTAGTCACTTGTACAACTGATGTTAACCCTTTGATCGTAAGGTAACCTGAAGTTGGCATGGTACTTGTGCTTTCATTTATTCAAAGACGTTCATATCTTCTTATCTGATCTCTGTTATATTCATCTTGGGTGCAGCATTCCGAACCGCTATGAACCATTATTAAGTAGGGAACTCGAATAAGTGAAGAACTTGTGGAAAAATAGGCAAGATCTGAAGGTTGAGGATGCTGGCGTTGCCACGCTATTTGGGTTGGAGAGCTTTGCCTGGTACTGTGCCAGTGAGATTGTTGGAAGGGGACTGGTTATTATCCTTGAAAAAAGAAATTGACCGCCCTTGGGAACGTGTTAAGGGATTGTACATGTAAGCGCATGCTGTTACTTCCTGATTGACTCTGGGAGAATCTCTTGCAAATTTTCGTTTTTCAGCAAAAGTTTGGAGCTGAGAAATTATACGATAGGTGTCAAGTGAAAGTGCAGTGATGTATGCAGCTGAGGTATCGTAATAGACCGGAATCAGTTACTGTGATAGCCCAACAATCTTACACTGGAAGTGGTTTGAGACTTTGTACTGGTTTTATCACCTGGTAGACATCCTGGCTGCTCGTATATTGATAAAATTGCTCTGATATGTTTTTCATTTAGTCGGTTATATCGTGTTTCGCATCTATAATCTTCCGTCTGTTTTGTCAGCCAGGCAGGCACATGGGGTTGGCCTCATCCAAGATAATACAAATACACTTCTCAGAAACTGGTGTTGATTACATTTCAAAGAAGGCAACAGAGTTCAATGTTGGTTCTTTCCTTGTGGTCCTCATGGTGACTTCAAATTTCTTGTCCTCAAACGAAATGGAAAATATCTATCAACTTACTAGGCACTGTAAGATGAGGTTCTGCATTAGGCCTAACCGAAATTAGTACAAAGACTAATGCGACAAAACGCCCACTTGGCTTCTTAACCAATTCGGGTTAAGAAATATCCGTTATCACTTTCTTCCTCGATGGTCACCTACCTTGAGTATCCGATGACCACTTCAATAACTTTTTGGCCAAATTAACCGGACTGCTGAAGTTTATTTACTTTATAGAACAATCCGATCCAATTACATCTTAATCTAAGTGTATTATATATGCATAATAGTGTAATTAATGACCCAACCTAACTTTTAAACATTATCAACGTCTATATAACGACTAGTTGAGATTACATTGTAATCTTGATTATACAGCTAACTAATTAATGTACAAACTGTTGACTAACTAATAGCTAACAACAACCTCATAAATGCTAGCTAATGGACAGAAGGAATGTCCTGCTATGCTGCATAATACAGCAGCAGCAACACATCTGCAGAATTCTGCAGATGATCATCTGCAGAATTCAGAGTTCACCAACAATTGCTAATGGCAGTGCTGCTGTGTTTATACGTCCAAAAAGGGTATAGAGTTTCAGACTGTGCAACATTTTATAAGCCATACAAGACCATGGAGGGACACTAAATGCTTACTTGCAGTTATGATATCAAACACATCCCTAACATCGACGATGAAAATATAAAACAAGTAGCTGAACTGGAGCTTGCGGAGATAAATTGTGTTTATGCAACACCAGTGGCGAAGAGAGACACAGGACACAAATAGGGCAATGCTTTAAGGCTCAAAAAACTCAACAAGAAAACAAGAACCTGACAAGAAGTGAACAAGCAAAATAGCCAATATTTCGTATCTTATAACTGAAATAACATCAACACTTTGCCCAGGCATTAACTATAACTTAAGAGACATTGAACACGCATTTGAGCTTTTTCCAGCTAGCTTTTCCATGGCTTTCTGAATCTTCAGCACCAAGGCACCTTGTCATAGGATTTGATCATGGCAATCACAAATGACCTTCAGGTTTGGGCCTGAATAGGTAGAGGAAGAGGTCCTCGCCGAAACCTTCGACACGTGCTTGGTAAATCTTGATATTCCCTGTGTCAATAACTCTGGCATTCAAGGTTATGAAGAACGACCAGGAGCAACCTCTAATAGCCTTGATGACATCCACAAACTCAAGCTTCTCAGGCTAGTAGTCCAAAAAGAAATTAGTCAAAGCTATATTCAAAAAATCGATCAAAAGAAAAGGACTGACTCCAAAAACAAACAAACAAACCTTTTTTGCGTTGTGACGTTTAATAGCATACTTTGCACAATTTGTGACAGCCTCCCTATCACGCTCATCCTTCAAATCCACCGGACGCAGTCCTCCAATCCGATTCACAATAGGAAATATGTCGATATCAAAACCCTATCATAGCCAAATACTATGAAATTAAAAAAAAAATCGCACAGAAGTTTAACAATTTGTATGTTTGGGTATGTAGAATTACACAGATATCATCAATAAAATTACATCAGGATTTTGAAGAGCCCGGCAACCATGAGATCGCGAGTTATTCTTTCTTCGGACAAATATCATCAATAAAATTACTCTTACTCAAAAAACATATAGAAGTACGCACATTAGATTTTCTGTATTGGGTGAGATGGCGGCGCCAGGCTTCATTATCTTCCTCGCTAAGTCTGTCGTCGATTAACTCGGGGCTGCGAAGAAATTCTTCGATGTCCTCGTCGGTGCAGGGTACGTAGTAGCGGCCGTCGTCGTAGCTGCAGTCGCTGTCGTTGTCGCTGATGTCGCTTTCGAGTGATTCCTCCAGCTCTGGTTCTTTAGATTCCCTCTCGCTCATCACGTTCGTGAATTGCAGCGCCTTATCCTCCACAATTTCGCTCACACAAGCCATGATCCGATCGGGAGATCGAAAACCCTAAAATTGGCACAAAGGGGAAAACAATTTTTTTTAAGGAGAACGGGTAATGGAACCTTCTAAAAAAAAGAACCTTTTTTTATCTGAAGGAATGGTAGTTATATTCGCTCTTCCTGTGGATTATAACAGATTAGTCCTTTCTCTTTTTGTCATATACAACTTAATCTTTTCATTTAAGAGTCTATGCGGGTTAATCCTTGAACATATGGGTGAGGAAACGTCGGTACTTCTTGCCGCCGACACCGACATTGCCAATTTTCTCAAAATCCAGCCGACGGTGTAGGGCAACACCGATGGTTTCACAGTGCGGTGGTGTAACCAATTGATGATCGGTTCGGCGGTGTGAACTGAAGGGAGGAGGAGCAGCGGCGGTCGGAGATGTAAGGAGGAGCAATGACTGTCGGAGATGTGAGGAGGAACAGTTGTGGAACAAAAAAGGGAGGAGGAGCAGTGATGATTGATGGCCGAACACCAGCTGATAGTTGGGAAGGGAAGGGAGAAGATAGGAGGAGCAGCAGCGGCCGGAGATGGGAGGAGGAGCAGGGGCCGCCATAGATGGAAGGAGGAGCAGCGATGGTCGACGTCGTCTCCTTCGGTGCTTTGGTGTCATGGTGATGTCAGAAATTGACGCCGACTCACACACCGAGTCGGTCGGTTTATACCGACACCGACCTAAATACTAATCGGTGTAACGGTTTACCTTTTCCAGCCCTTCGGTTTGCTTTCGATATGACGGTTTATCGGGTTTGGTCAGGTTGAGACTCACCCCTACTTGAACATTGTCTTTTTTAATTTAGAGGACTTTTTTTGCTTTTTATAGATATATATTTTTTTTGAATATGGTGAGTATTGATAAATTTTATGAAAGATAATTGATAGAGTGGGAAGTGGAGAGTAGGAGTAATTGTCTCCTTGAAATTCTCTCATAAACTGTTTCGAGAAGATTACAATTTATAATGCTAGAGCTGAACTAATTAGCTATATTCTAGGTTCCACTACTAACTAATTATTTACACGTTGTAACTGAGCAAGTGTGGAGGTAGTGCCGCAATCTTCTCCAACTGACTTGAAGGAGTCAAATCGTAGATTATGGAGCAAGGAATTGCATGTAGTTGGCAGTTGGACTTCGTGATCACGTGGGAGAGAATCACGAAAATTAGGTGTAGACTTAGTCATCGGAGGAGGCTTTGTCAAGTATCTCACACTCTTTCATTGAATAAAATCTACATCCGATAAGTCTTCCCGTGGCAAGCAAGTACAAAAAAGTTGGAAGGCTATCTAACACATGAAGTCTTTTCGGGTTTGCGAGTGCAAAATTGGACAGACAATCAACTACCTAGATCACTTCAACCTGTCTAAAGAGCCGAATTAGGTGTCGACAATTATCACAAGGATATACAGTGTGTTGTGTTGGGTTTGAATGAAAATTCAATGCAAGCCCAATAAAGGAAAGGCCCAAAGGAAAGGCCCAAAAGGGAGATGGAAGGTTGCAATCCCACATTGAATAGAGCAAGGAGGATTTCCTTGTTTATAAGGAATTCCCCTCCTTGCCTCTCAACTTGATTGACCTCCTAAAAGGCTGACTCACCGCTAGCTTCGCACTGTCCGAGCACGAGCACGCGCGTGCGCAATGGGCGCTTTGTGGCGCACTTCGCACGTGCGCATCGTCGCGAGGAGCTGGAGGAGCCTTAAGTATTTTGCCCGGGTCCGGAGGCAGCTGCGCAGCTACCGAAGCGACGAGGAGCGCTCGCCAGAATTATCATCCCAGCAGCAAGTGCACCTCCTAGCATTGTTGTCTTATCCTCTCCCCCCGTTCACTGAAATATACGGGGCAATCTCGTCTTATGGAGAAAGTGTCTAACGCTTGCCTCGACTGAAGTAGATCCTAATCAAGTACACCACTCCGACAAACAACATGTTGCTCCTTGCTACACCCTGAATAGGTATTTCACAGCCTACGGAGAGACTGTTTCTTCCATTAGTTGGGAGAATTTCCTTTCTCTTGCTAGACGGAGGCCATTCCAGATGACCCATAGTTCTGCTGCTTTTTATAGATAGATAAAAGATGAAAATGTTAATGCATTACTACAAATTGAGTAAAGCTAGAGAGAAAATTCTAAAATATACCAAGGTATATACAACTCCATCCATATACATTTTAGGGGATCTATTTGATTTCTAAATGAGACATGCAAAATAAAGCAAAAAAAATATTTTTTTTTCTTGTTTACAAAAAAAAAATATATCTGTAGGGATGACAATGAGCAGAGTTCGGGTAGGATCCATAGAACTCCTCTTTTTGAATGGTGGATCCAGATCCTTATCTTTTATCCTCTTTAAAAATAAGGACTCGGGCAGGATCTGGGTCCCAAAAAACTGGACAGGATCAGAGCGACCCGCGGGTCCGTGAATTTTTTTAAAATATGAAAATTTTAAAAAATTAAATTTTCTTTTGATAGTTTTCAAATAGTAATGTGCCATTTTCATTCATTAAAGAAATCTATACAAAGAAACCACACGATCAAATTCCAAAAAAATTGAAGCCGGGTAAGTTAAAATTGAAAATTTTGTATTATGTCATACATATATGTTATTTTAATGTTAATTTAAAAAATTTGGGTAGGATCATGGCAGGATCTTATAGATCCATATCCATGCCCTTATCTTTTTAAAATATCAGAATACAGACAGGATCAAAGTCTAGACCCGGTCAAAATTACCTTCGAGTCTGGATCATGGTAGACTCTCAGGATAAGGATTTAATTGCCATCCCCATATTACTGCGTACATTCCAAGGACTCCATGCTCCCATGTATCACAATTACCTATGTATATACGACTACCATCCTCGCATTTTAAATTTATTAATATTATGTTAAATAGGTTAACGCGTAAAGAGATCTAATAGAGAATGACACGTGAAAAATTGTTTACTGTTAAAAGAAATTAATCTGCTCCTATCCGGAAAATTGAACGTTGTTTCCTTAAAAATATAAATTCACTTTAGTACTTTATGACATGTGTCTGTCATGAAAGATGTGTGTCTTAGTCGGACAATTATGGAATTTGAATTTAGAGTCTTTGGTTGTAATATGATTTAGTTTTGAACACTTACGAGATTTTGTTTGCAATTGCTTTTGGCATTTGCAACTGAAATGTCCTTGAGTGTTTGTAACGAGAGACAGTTTAATGCTGTTTCTCCCGGGTTTTTCCCATGTTTATTTATATACACATCTATTTACCAAAAAAAAAATTAATAATCAAATATTTGAAGGAATTTTCCGAGCAATATTCAGGTCGGATAATGACAAAATTGGGATTGCGGTTCGACGAGATGGTTGATTATGATGAAACTCGAGATTTGGAGAACAGAACCAATGGGCAATGTTCCTTATCAATCGTAGTCCAAACAGAATCATTGGACCCGAGAAACTGATATTTTTACGTCGCCTAATTAATTAGCCAAAAAGGGAATCCAATTCTCCTTTCTCTCTATATCTAATACTCTGTCAATCTGAGAGAAAATATCTAATACTCTGTCAATCTGAGAGAAAACTTAGGGTGAAATACTCTTTCAAAACTTCCGGCCGCCAACTTTCCCTCTCTTTCTCCTCCACAGATCCCTTTTCTTCCATTCCTGATCTCAGCCAAGCCCTGCTCCTTTTCCCTCCGGTGACCTTTTTGCTTCAGATAAATTGAGTTAGTAATATTAATTCCTTATATTATTGAAAGTCCGTAGTAAATTACTAAATTGTACAATTAACCATAGTGAAATGCTCGAATAGTTTGGGCCAAGATATTCTGTTTCTTTGGGCCCTAATCTTATCAATGTAACTCGTTCACCTGAATCAAATGCAACATCGGAAGAAACAATAAAACGATACAGAGTTATTTTCTTTTATATTCACTTATTAATCAAACCAAATTGCGATACAAACATGGTCATATCTTTATATCAAACCGAAATCCATTTAATAAGCTCATTTTCAACATATCATGGCGATCAACATATCATGGCGATCACAAATTACTTTCACTAAGTTTGGGCCTGAATATGTAGAGGAACAGATTCTTGCCAAATCCTTCAACGTGTGCATGATAAATCTTGATATCCCCTGTGGCAACAACTCTGGCATTCAAGGTTATGAAGAAAGACCAGGGGTTGGAGCAACCTCCAATAGCCTTGATGACATTCACAAACTCAAGTTTCTCGACCTAGTTAGTAGTCCAAAAAAAAAATTAGTCAAAATTATATACTAAAAAATCAATCAAAGAGAAAAGGACCGGCTCCAAAGGCAAACAACCTTTTTTGCGTTGTGGCGTTGAATAGCGTACTTTGCACTATTTGTAACAGCCTCCATATCGCGCTCATCCTCCTTCAAATCCACTGGACGGAGTCCTCCAATCCGATTCGCAATAGGAAATATGTCGATATCGAAACCCTATCATAGCCAAATACTACGAACAAATAAATTCACACAGAAAAACAAAGAGTTTAATAACTTGTGTGTTCTGGTTATGCATATATAGGACACTGGTGTGGTCTTTTGGCAACAGATTTTGCCCATCAAGATTTTGAAGAGCCCGACGGTCATAACATGGTTTCTTATTCTTTCTTTCGACAGATATCATCAATAAAATTACACATAATCAAAAGAATATAGAAGTAGGCACATCAGATTTTCTGCATTGCGTGAGATGGCGGCGCCATGCTTCATTATCTTCCTCGCTAAGTCTGTCGTCGATTAACTCGGGGCTGCGGAGAAATTCTTCGATATCCTCGTCGGTGCAGGGTACGTGGTAGCGGCCGTCGTCGTAGCTGCAGTCGCTGTCGCTGCCGTCGCTTTCGATTCCTTCCTTCAGCTCCGGTTCTTCAGATTCCCTCTCGCTGATCACGTTCGTGGATTGCGGCGCCTTGTCATCCACAATTTCGCTCACAGAAGCCATGAGACAGAAAACCCTAGAATTGGCACAAAGGAGAGAACGTTTTTTTAGTAGAAGGGGTAAAGGGTGAATCTTTTTATACTCGCTCAACCTATGGATTATAACGGGTTAGTCCTTGCTCTTTTTTATTATATACTGATTAGTCTTTTCATTTAAGAGACTCTGCAGGTTAGCCATTGAACATTGCCATTTTCTTCATTTGGATGACTTTATTTATTTTTTATTAGATAGATAAACGTGAAAAATTTAATGTATTAATACAAATTGAGTAAAGCTAGATAGAAAGTTCTAAAATAATCCAAGGTATATACAATTCCATTCATACATTTTAGAGGATCTATTTGATTTCTAAATGAGACATGCATGTTGGTTTTAACATGTAATTAACGAGTAATTACATGTTAAACCTGATTAATTAACAAACTAATTCGTTAATAATAAATCACTTACTTGTTGAAGCAAGAGGTCCACAGGTTCGGGTTGACTATGTCTTCGTGCCAATCGAATTACGATCACGTTATAACAGATTCGTAATTAATTTTCACGAGATTTCCTCTATTGAAAATCTGATCAAAACTCAGGGACTATTCCAAAGTTTTGCCTTTCTATTGAGTGGTTGTCGGGAGAATTATCTTTTTGGTTCAGCCGGATTTCTCTTTTTGTAGGAAAATCTGGCCAATCAAAACGCATGGCTGCCACGTGGCACTTCTGGGCTGTATGTCAGCCATGTGGCATGCCACGTGGTGCCACGTCAGCGTGCCACGTGGACCGCCAACTCTGGTGGCAACTGCGTCAGCACCACGTCACGCTGACGTGGCGTCTGGCGTGGCCCCAGGCCAGTCAACGCGGATTGACCGGCCCATTCCGCCCAACATTTGGGCCTGATGGACCTGAGCCCAATCACGCACAATAATAATTGCCTAATTGGGCCTAAAGGTCTAACATCTCCCACTCAATTATTATTGACCTTGATCAACAGCTATCAGATTTCTTTAAAAGATTTCGTGCGACCAGCATACGTCGAGTGTGTTAAGCCAAATTCAAGAGCACAGACACTCAAGCTACTTGAATAGTAGCATCTCGACAACCTTCTTGTATAATGCATGCTATTACCCCAGGACTCATGTCACATTCCATTGTTCACATTAGTGATTTCAAACAATTATATTCGGGTTCACTATTGTACTTTTCAATACAATTGGTGCACCTGAACCACGAAACTCAGAATGTGATGAACAGAGTTCCTTCTCCCTTATTTATATTTTTTTCATAATGATACAGCCTGCTTTTTTGGTCAGCCTTGCTAGGTCGTATCGCTATGCCATAACATTTTCATGAACTTTCCAAGCTAGCAGCACTGGACCATACTTCCAGAATACTTTTTCACCAAATTTCTTTAATGATGCCAAGAACGCATTAGCCTCGCCTTCGATGTCAAATCGTCGGCGTGGTATGCTAGTTCTGCTAGACTTACGGTATTCTCGGTTTTGATAAACATCTCTCATATATTCATCATATCCAGGAATCGCACTTCCACTGGGTGGAAATATCGTACTCCTACTGGAATAAGGAATTACCTCCCTTTCAGGACTCAGATCACGACCTTCCAGATCATTTTGAGTTAGAAAATCTCTATCTTCCTCCTCAATTCTTCCACTCGGAAGAAGTGATCCAGTTGATTCTGGTTCAGCTGTCTCATAAAGAAGGTTATTACTAACCTCCTTCAACCTTGGAAATTTATTTTCCAAAAATGTGGCATCGCGTGATTCAAATTATGTTACATGTCCATGTCCATCGTCTAGTTCACCTATGAACACGTACCCTTTAGATACCTCTGGGTATCTTATAAAGATACTTTTTTTACCTCTCGGTCCTAATTTAACGAAAGTACTTGAGGTAGAATGGACATAGGACGCACACCCCCATGGCTTAAAATAGGATAGATCGGGCTTCCGATCTGTCCACATTTCATAAGGAGTGGCTATAACAGACTTGGAGGGGACACGGTTTAGAACATATGCGGCAGTCAGGAGCGCATCTCTGTAGAATGATATAAGCAAACTTGCCTCTGCCATCATCGATCTAACCATATCAAGAAGGGTTCTATTCCTTCTTTCAGCAACCCCATTTTGCTGGGGTGTATAGGGAATGGACAACTGATGTTCAATCCCTTTTTCAATGCATAGAGCTTTGAACTCATCTGAAAGATATTCACGGCCACGATCAGTTTGTAAGGCCTTTATCTTTCTGTCCTTCTGATTCTCAACAAAATGCATGTACATCATGAAGCAGTTTAAGGCTTCAGACTTGTGAGAAATCAGGTATATTAGACCATATCTAGTATAGTCGTCAATGAAGGTGATGAAGTATTATGCTTCATGCCTTACCCTCACGTTCATTGGACCACAGATGTCGGAATGGACTAATTGTAGTAGAAATTCGGCTCTAGCCCCAATACCGAAAGATTTTCTTGTACTTTTTTCTTCTAGACAGGATACACATCTGGGTAATATAGATTTCTCTACATTTTCCAGTAGTCTTGCCTTAGCTAGACGGTTTAAATGATCCTGACCGATATGACCTAGTCTAGAATGCCAGAGCTTAATATCATCATCCGATGAGTTTGAACTAGTGACTAAGGAAAAACTTTCACAAGGATCAATATCCAGAATCAAAAAACCTTTCGATATATATCCAAGGCCAAAATAGGCATCATCCAAATACAATCTAATAATGTCGTCCTTAAACGACAGCAAAAAATCTAAAGACATCAAGGCCAAAACTGAGATCAGGTTTCTTCGAATGTCTGGAGCAAACAACACGTCATGTTAAAGAAGGGTACACCTAACACGAAGGTGCAATTTACAAGTGTCCAGGCCTTTCACATCTACACATGAGTTGTTACCGACAAAAATAGTTTTTGCTCCAGCCGACAACTGCTTGTATTCAACGAACGAACAACGGTCTCTAGCTACATGGTCTGTCGCTCCTGAATCAATCACCCACATAGAATGTGACTCAGTTAGAAGGGTACATGAGGATACGTACAACTTACTCACACTTGAGTTTAGGTGTACCTGCTTGGGCATCTTGCAATCTTTTGCAAAATGTCCCTTCTGTTGACAGTTGAAACATTTCACTTTTGAAATGTTAAACCGCTTTTTCTTTTTAGCCTTGGAGCCATCTAACTTGGTTCCTAGGTTTTTAGCCTTTGGAGTTTCCTTACACTTACCCTTCCCTTTACCTTTCTTCTTTTTCCCACTACTCCCAGTTGAACAAGTCGAATGGGCTTCAGGGTAGAATTTCATAGCTAAGAGGCGATCTTCCTCCAGCTCAAGATGTCTGGCAACATCATCAAATGTTACCAAATGGTCAGAATAGATAAGATTCATCTTCATCTGTTCCCAACTTGGTGGTAGGGAATGGATGATAGCTTGAATCTGCTGCTCGTTGCTAAGTATGTGACCAGCCTCCAGTTCACTAATCATATTAGACATCATTCTCAAGTATTTCCTCATGGTAACCTCCGGATGTTTCTTAAAGGTGTCAAACCTTATGGTCAAAGCACGCAGCTTTGACACTGAAAGCTTTCTGAATTTTTGTTTGAGAGCATCCCATAACTCTTTCGCGTTGTCATACACGCAAAATTGTCGGGTGACATCATCCATCATCGAACTCAACAAAATCAACCGAGCAGTAGAGTTCTTTTTCTTCCAAATAACATAAGCTTCTATGTCTCGCTTATGTCGAGCAGTTGTACCGTCATCAGGCTCATCCATTATCACATGTATGTGCTCCAGAACTTCTTGTTCCTCAAGCACATATTGGATTTTTATGCTCCAGTTCTCATAGTTTTCACTGTTGAGTTTTAACTCACGGTTTAACTCAGCTATGATAGATCTAGAAGCAACTGACATCTCTATAGGAAAATTTTAATATGAGAACATATTAAAAATTTGATTTAGCAATATGATTCAATTTACTAAATACTCATAATTTTTAACGATACGAAGTCCTTGATTAACCTTAAAATCGAAGTGGGTCGCGGGCATGCTTCCCCTCACCATTCAAGTATTAATTTTAAACTTCAACCGTTTAAAGTTCATCGATAGTAAACTCAAGTGGTAGCAACGAAACAAACATCTTTGTTTAATTACATGCATCACATATGCATTTGTACATTCTGAGTTTACACGCACATGCATAAAAAAAACTCAGACAAGGTCTCAACCTATTGTACAAAATTTCCCCAAAAACAACATATGTATATGGGCACAGTTAAACATAACATGTAATCACATGGGGATCGGGTGTCCAGGCGACCCGGTAGGAGAATCCAGATACATATCTGAATCCGGGTCCGAGGATGATCCTGTGCGGACCGGGTACAAGGACGATCCGAAGGAAGGTTCCAAGTTCACCACCGGAACTGGGATCGTATCCATAATCCAGATGACCAGGAGCAGAGAAAAATTGTCATAGTACTCCTTAGCGAGGTAGCGGTTCAGGACCAAACCGTTTCGCAGCTCCAGGACGGGAGGAGGTATCATCTCTCTGAGAAGACCTCTCTCCTCGAGGTAGTGGATCAGACCATAGAGGGCATCTCTATGGGTATTGATCTCGGGTTCCGAGAAGACGCACATATCTTCTTGGATCTTCAGCATGACCAGGAGGTCTCGAAACATGGAGGGCCAGTCCTCTCCATAATTATAGCCTCCGGCCCAGATGCAGTCTTGCATCTCCCGGTGAATAGCCTCGATATGCTCAACGATGACATACATGTCATCCTTAGGCACTTGCAGCGGGAAAGAGTGGAGTTGGCTGTAGTTGAGACACGTTTTTCGGATAGACGATATGGAGTTTTTCGAGATGGTTAACCACTTTTTTAACCGTGAGAGGGAGGTCATTCAGAATCCGCTGGCTCCAGAACCGGCGGAAGTTCCCCACCCACAAATATGAAACTTGTGATTGGTAATAAAAGACCGCTTCCCCTGTTGAGACTTAATTCGATCTTCTTTTTCTTCTCCTCGGAGTTTTCTTTCAAAAAGACATCCCATGGTAAGGAAGAAGGGGGAACAAGCACACTTGGAGAGCGCAGTACAACAGAGAGTTGTATGCTGCGTTCGGGAAGGATGAATCGCTCCCGAAAAAGAATCGCGTTGGAATGAGGGTCCAGACTTGCGTCGACTTGATAGAATGGAATTCCATAAGAATGATATGATAGATCCTTTGTTCCTCTAAATAAAAGATACAAATGAGGGATTCCTCCAGCCTATCCTATTTCTATTCATCACGAATCGCGGGGAATGGAAATAATGATTTCTTTTCTGCTGTCCCAACCGCCGATCTAAACGAGTCGCACATACGTCCTAGTACACCTTCCTCGTCGCTGAACACAGCCCGAGTGGGCCAGGCGCCCGAAACTAGAATCCGCCGGGGCAAAAAAAGTGCGGCGCTTCATGACCTTTTTTCGAAGTTCCGTCGCACAAAAGTTTAGATACCTCTTTCCAGTAGCCATCGAATCCTATATCAATTGCAAGTCAATTTCGGGTTAATTCTCATATTCTCCAAAAATAGGATTGAAAAAACTCATTTTTCAATCTTTTGATGATCATACTATGGACCAATCCATGTAATCTTAGTTAAATTGAACATATCTCGGAACTCGTTCCCAAAAATATATTTTTTTATTAAAAATATCGTTATAATTTTAATAAATATAATTGACAAAAATTTCTCAAATTTTTATCAATTTATTAGATTTTAATTGAATAAAAACTGATTTTGACCAATTAAAAGAGAAAACCCAATATTTTTAAGTCCAATTTTGACTTAAGTCAAAATTAACCATAAATCGGGTTGGGTCAAACCAAGAAACTAGGCCAATTCGTCTTGTTTTTTGATTTTCTTGACCCGAGTATAAATATTTTCGGGAAAAAATCGCAAAATTATAATTTTGCCCCTCGCAGATTTTTCCCTTTCTCTTTCTTCTCCTGCGGGACCCGAAGAGCTCCGAAGCTCCGGCCACGACCACGGCCTAGAGACGGCGAACTGACGGCCGAGACCGCTCGCAATCGGCTCGCCGTGGGTCAAACCAAGAAACTAGGCCAATTCGTCTGGTTTTTTGATTTTCTTGACCCGAGTATAAATATTTTCGGAAAAAAATCGCAAAATTATAATTTTGCCCCTCGCAGATTTTTCCCTTTCTCTTTCTTCTCATGCGGGACCCGAAGAGCTTCGAAGCTCCGGCCACGACCACTGCCCAGAGACGGCGAACTGACGGCCGAGACCGCTCGCAATCGGTGTGGTCTCGCGAGCTCGTCGGTAACAGCCTCGCGAGCCGTCGTGCCTCCGTTCTCCGCTGATGTCGTCTTCTCCTTTCTGCGATTCTCCGGCGTCGACGGCTTCGTTCTTTCGATTTCGTCAACCTCGATCCACGAAAGTGGTATCGAGACGTCGAGGACACGCCGGAGATCGATGAATCGATCTCCGGCGTCGAAATCGTCGGATTTTCAACGAAATCGACGAAAATCGATTTGGGGGAAAATGGCCCCCAAATCGTCCGATTAGGGTTCCTCGGGATTGTTGAAGTGGCAAATTTTAGTTTAGTCTTAAAAGTTTTCTAAAAATTGCACCAAAGTCCATGACACGCAGTTGCCACGTAAGTGGTCAAATTTCAGATTGGTACTTTAAGGTTTCGTGCGTGCGCGAATTTGCCAGCGTTGTTAGGCAAAAATCAATTTAGTCCCACTGGTTCTAAATTAATTACATTAATATCCAACATATTGTAATTTTTAATAAAATCACAATTCATACAATTTTTAACCTAAAAAATCACATAATTACTTGAATTAAAACATCATATCATCATCAAAACATGGTTTGAACCATGCTCTGATACCAATTGTTAGTTTTAACATGTAATTAATGAGTAATTATATGTTAAATCTGATTAATTAACAAACTAATTCGTTAATAATAAATCACTTACTTGTTGAAGCAAGAGGTCCACAGGTTTGGGTCAACTATGTCTTCGTGCCAGTCGAATTACGATCACGTTATAATGGATTCGTAATTAATTTTCACGAGATTTCCTCTATTGAAAATTTGATCAAAACTCAGGGACTATTCCAAAGTTTTACCTTTCTATTGAGTGGTTGTCGGGAGAATTATCTTTTTGGTTCAGCCGGATTTCCCTTTTTATAGAGAAATCCGGCCAATTATGCCACGTGGCGTGCATGGCTGCCACGTGGCACTTTTGGGCCACATGGCGCCACGTCAGCGTGCCACGTGGGCCGCCAACTCTGGTGGCAACTGCGTCAGCGCCACATCACGCTAACGTGGCGCCTGGCGTGGCCCTGGGCCGGTCAACGCGGGTTGACTGGCCCATTTCGCCCAATATTTGGGCCTGGGCCCAATCAGTCACAATAATAATTGCCTGATTGGAACTAAAGGTCCAACAATGCAAAATAAAGCAATACCAGAAGCAAAAACTGAAATATATTTGTCTTTTTTTCAACAAAAAAAGAGAGAAATATATCTTTGTAGTTGCCAAGGAATCCATGGTTCCATGTGTTACAATTACCTATGTATATACAATCACCATCCTCGCTTTTTAAATTTGATACAATATATTAATATTGTGTCGAATAGGTAATATATTACATTATTATAACACAACTCTAATTTATGAGACAGAAAGTCAAATTCGTGCAATCTTTAACTCTCAAAGAGACCTACAGAAAGTTGAACGACGTTTACTTAAAAAGTACAACTTTACTTTTGGTATCTCGTGATATTAGAAATTTTTGCTTCAATGTTGTAGTTAAAAATATATTAATTGAGTCAATTTTTTAAATTATATTCAATTAAAAACCTCGGACAATTGATGGAACTAGAAATTTATATAATGACCAATTTGATTTCGCACCCCAAATTGAGTGTTCTATCCAAATGGTTGACTACGGTTGAACCAGAGATTTGGAATTCGAGGTTGGAGGCGGACGGCCGAGTTCGTGGCTTAGGTGTTACTTTTTTCTCGTAGCAATACTCTACTTGAAAAGAAAAACAAAAGATAGAATTCATACCATTCTATCGGTTAAATAAACTCCATAAATATTATTTTAAACTCATAAATTTATTTCGTGAAGACCCCATAGCGAAATAAATATCACTTGGTCCAAATAACAAGAACAATAAATTCTATCAAAAGAACGTCTTATAAATAAATAGCACGGTTAGAAAGAAGAAGTAGAGTGCTGGGTTTGCGAAGACAGGTTCAATGAAAGAGGGCCATATGTTATATTTATCAAGTAAGACGTAACCTACTGCGCGGACTGTTTGTGTATATTTTCTGAAACAGACAAGCATTTAAACCTGCAACATTAATTAGTACATAACCTTAGAATTTAATGATACCATCTGTTTCAAAATTCCTAGCAAGTTACTCCAAGACGAAGGAAGATCACCAATTGCCTCCCTCTCTCTATAAATCTACATCTCCTCCTTAATCCTTGCGTGCACTTTAGTCTAAATCTCAATAAGAAATTTTTAATACAATGTCCATGGCAGTCAAAATCAATGTTATTACAAGGGACATCGTCCGACCATCTTCTCCAACTCCTGGGGCCAAAAAGTACGTGAAGCTGTCGCTTCTCGACCAGATGAACTTCGCCTTGTCCACCCCAATCATTCTCTTCTACTCATGCAAGAATCCCAACCAAGACATGTCACAAGTCTCCCACCAGCTGAAGTCCTCATTGTCCGAAACTCTCACGCTCTTCTCCCCAGTGGCCGGTACGATCAGAGATAACATCGTGATTGAATGCGACGACAGGGGAGTTGAGTACATTGAAGCTAAAGTTGGTTGCAGCTTGTTGGAACTGCTTCGCCGGCCGAAAATTGGTACACTTGAGGAGCTGATCCCTATTGATCTCGACCCTACTAAAGCGATCTCCGGGGCTAAGATCCAAGTGAATTATTTCCATTGTGGTGGACTGGCTATTGGGGTTAGCTTGTCACCTAGGATTGGTGATGCTACTGCATTGCTAACGTTTATTTTAGCTTGGGCTAATTCGTACAATACAAATTCTACGGGTAGTCCACCTGAATTAGTTCCACATTTTGTTGGTGATACCATAATTTCATCTCTAAATGATTCGATAGGTGTGTTATCGTCTCCATCAAACCCACCACCATCACAACTCACGATTGATCCTATGCGGAGAACATTAAGATTGGTGTTCAGCGCATCCAAGTTGGAACTCTTACGACATCTTTGTTCAAGCAATGTCGTAACGAGGCCGACACGTGTCGAAGCTATAACAACATTACTTTGGAAGTCCCTGATCAAAATCTCGGTATCAAATTCCAAGGGTGTGACAAGAAATTGTATCGTCTCCCACTCAGTGAACTACCGAAAAAGGTTCGTTCCACCCTTGTCGAGTAATTTCATTGGGAACTTGTCTGGTAGATACATGGCCGAAGCCAATGACGCCAATTTGACGTTACAAGATTTGGTCGCTCGTTTGAGACATGGACTAAAAGAAACGCTTCAGTTGATCACCGACGGGGTCGAAAACAATGACATAATGTCGCCCATACTCGAATACACCAAGACATATCTAGACCTGTGCGGGAGCAAAAACGTTGACTTCTACAATTTTAGGAGCTTGTGTGGGTTCCCATTGTACGAAGCTGACTTTGGATGGGGGCGTCCGGATTGGGTAATTGTCACAAATCCTGTGCTGAAGAACTATGTGTTAATGGTGGATACTAAAGATGGTAAAGGAGTGGAAGCATGGGTTTCAATGGGAGAGGAGGAAGCTGGTTTGCTTGAGAGGGATCTGGATTTGCTTGCTTTTACTGATCTGAATCCCATTGTTAAGGATGATGATACATTTACTGCTGTCTTGAAGTGTCGTATTTGATAAATTAATTTTTTATAAATAAAGTTTATTAATAGTAATATTTTTAACCTATTTAATATGGATTCTCTCATTAAAATTCAATGGCTATAAAATCCAATAGAAAAAAAATCGTGGTTGAGAAAATTATCTCGATAGCGCAAGATCATATCTTGCTGTTAGATATTGCTAGATGTGGTAAATGAGACTATTAAATAAATTTTGGTTTGATATAGAGATATGACGATGTTGTATCGCAATTCGATTTGATTAATAGCCAAGTAAATATCAACAAAAATACATTTATATTTTATTGTTTCTCCCGAAAGTTAGATGTTGCATTTGACTAAGGTGAACGAGTTACACTGATAAGATTTGGGCCAAAGAAACTGAATATCTTGGCCTAAACTATTCGAGCACTTCATTATGGTTAATTGTACAATTTACGACGGACTAATATTGTTTACTAACTCAATTATTTGAAGCAATATATTGAATTCAAATTTTATAGATAAAACAGATTTTCTAAGACCCCGTTTGTTTTGTCCATGAATATTTTCCGGGAAAATGCTGTCGGTATACTTTATGGAAAATTATTTTCCATTATAGTTAAGTAGTTTTTTAATTAGAGAAGATATTATTGAGTTTGTTTGAGCTAAAAATATAAACGTTTTTCGGTACTGGGCTGACAATTGATTGTCCTAATTCAATTAAAATTTCAAGTTTAATTTAAGAGAATATGTATATTCCTAAAACTTTTATCAAGATTGGATTTGCTACGATTGCAAAAAATATATTTTTCGGCGAAAGATAGGGAGTCTAAAAAATAACCACATGCCAAAACTCAACACCAACACTTTGCCCGTTCATTATCCTAATTTTTTTTCGAAAGGTATAATTTTATTACTTTCAGATTAACGCTCGTGTAGTGCGACCGGTTGTACAACAGACACAAGCTGAACGTAGATCGACAACATATACCAGTGTACAAAATTGCAGTCGCATTGTACACACATTTTAGCTTTTTCAACTTTCTGAAATTTCAACAATTATTATTTGATCATGGCGATCACGAATTACTTTTAATCTTGACCAGTTTTGGGTCTGGATATATAGAGGAACAGGTTCTTGCCGATACCTTCGCATGTGGTTGGGAAATCTTGATATCCTGGCATTCAAGTTTATGAAGAACGAACAGGGTTGGTGCAACCTCCAATAGCCTTAATTTTTTTTCGAACACGAAACCATGAAACTAGGCTTTTGATGAGGTGATGACAGCGATTTATTATGTTTGGTCAATAATGTGGGTGTTTCGTACCCGTACGCGAGGTACTTCCATGAGGTGGATGAGGAGTTGTCGAACAATTTGATCGAGGTGAATGTGGAGGGTACCAATAAGGTCACCCAGGCTGTGTTGCCAGGGATGTTGAAGAGGAAGAAGGGCGCGATTGTGAATATTGGCTCGGGTGTTGCAAAAGTCTTCCCTTGTGATCATGCTGTATGCAGTTTATGCTGCGACTATAGGGTACATTGACCAATTCTCGAGGTGTATTTATGTTGAGTACAAGGGGAAAGGCATTGATGTGCAATGCCAAGTACCCCTCTATGTTGCCACAAAGATGGCATCAATCAAAAGATCTTCCTTTTTAGTTCTGTCAACCGATGGCTATTCCAGGACCGGCATCCATTCAATCGGCTATGCACCTGTTTGCACACCGTATTTGCCACACTCCCTTGTATGGGGTCTATTAGAGCTAGTTCCAGATGTGTGATCGATGTATGGAGACTATGGTTTTGCCTCGACATTTAGAAGAAAGGGAAGCTTAAAGATTCTAGGAAGAACGAATGATGAGGCGATGATAGCAATCCAGAAAAAGAAAGATTTAGACCATAATGGTGCCACATGCTAGAATTTTGGAGCCATAATAATCTTTTTTTAGCAACCAACAAAAGTTTGTGGAAGCTCAATTTTCTGAGGCTCAATTAGCAGGTAAAAAAATAAAATGCAAACATACTCATTATGTAGATATATCCCCATCATATTGTTCTTCAATGTTGAGGAAGCACAAGGGAACGAGGCTCACTCAACATTGTTATTGCCATCATCTTGTGTACATGAGCTTTTGCCTTCTCTTTCTTGTCCTTCTCCATTTGTCCACATATTCATAATAAGCTGTAAAGTTGTTGAACATATCTGTCTTGCCGAGCAGTGTTATTCAGAGGACGTTAGTGTCGAACTCTTATTTTTTTGCCATCTCAAGAACTTGGAGATCCAGGGAGAGCAAGCAATTTTAGGTGTCGATCTCCAATAGCCTTGATGACATCCACAAACTCAAACTTCTCAAGCTAGTTAGTAGTCCAAAAAATTAGTCAAAGCTATATTCAAAAATTGATCAAGAGAAAAGGACCGACTCAAAAGGCAAACAAACCTTTTTGCGTTGACATTTAATAAAGTACTTTGCAAAATTTGTAACAGCCTCCATACTTCTCTCAGAAATTTAATCTTAATTTTCCCTATTTGGAGCACAATTTTAGTGTTGGGACAAATGCGGCTGGTGCAATTGATACCAAATTTTTTACAAGGTATTACATAGAATAGCGAGAATTTTGTTGCTCGGGATGTTGTTCTATGTTAGAATTTGTGTATTCAATCAAATCTTGAAATTTAATATTCATACTCTTTAAATAGATGATAATAGTTGGGTCAGAATGGAAAGAATTTAGGATGAAGAATATACCTAATAAATTTGACATTTTTTTGACTATCTTATGATTTTTTTTAACTCTAACGAACTTATTGCATTTAAAATATTGGCGGGAAACTAAAGCAACTTCCAAACGTCTATTAATGGTTCTATTAAACTAAACAAAAACCAAGATTTTTGTTTTTTTTTGGGAAATCCAATTACAAAGATTTTTTTTTTACACTCTGGCGTTAAACTTTTATCACTTCAAGATTGAATCCTCACATTTCTCACTTGTCTCTTAAGCTATAATATTCTTACACCTTTACATAAGTAAATTCACATAACATCTAAAGATGAAAGCAAAGACAAAGGTTACACACTACTTGAAGATAACAATAACAATAACAATGGTCCATTTTGGTCATGCATTCAACTACAAGTGAAAGACCGAACCTTCAAACTACTAACAAAAATGTCAGCTTGGTGAAAAGTTTATATCAAAAAATGTTAGATGGATTTCAAATTGCATCTCCATATTTAACCTGGTTCTTTACAAAGTAGATAGATGAAGTGACAAGAATTACATAATAAAAAATTAAAAAAGAACTAATTTTCATTTTCTTTAACCAACATCAAAACACTCTCTCCTTTCACCAACATCAAAAAGCTTACCCATAATTTTTTTAGAGAACTACTAGAAAAAAAATCTCATTAGTTTCTTTGGTTTCCCAATATAATAATCTAGATTTGGTGCATCTATAGCAGGTATTATGTTTGAAGATCCAGAAAGCATGATTCCTATCAAACCGGGAAAGTTTTTTATGAAACGAATTGCTACCAGTATCTCCTTCTTGTCATAAAAAATAAGTTGATGTAATTCGATTACTCTCGGCTATGGGAAAGTAACCAAAAATGTTAGCTGGTGATCAATATGCTCAAGTACTTGCTGAAAAATGTGCTACCATAAACCTTTAAAGCTTTAGGAATATCGCCGATGAATTTGATAAAGTTGCTGTTTTGACCTTGCTCAAATTTTTATGCTATCTCAAGAGTCATTTACATGACAAATTTCATTACAACCAGGAGTGACGTAATGTCCAAAACTATTTATCTGAACTCACCATCCCAACAAAAGTATTTTAGCTTCAGAGTAAATATTCTTGGAGTCGGGTTGTCAAAATACGACAATGAAAGAGTTTCGAGAAGAGGGCAACTCAAAATAAGTCCTTCAAATTAGGAGTTTCGAGAAGTGAGTGATTGACTCCTTGTTAGTCCTTTTCTATTTATTTCATATTTCTCATTTTTATGGTTTTAGGATTCAAATTTTCATATAATGTAGTGGTGGGTGTTCTAAAGGTGTACAAATCGTTCAAAGCATTAGACAAAGGACGTGATATTTCTTATTGTCTATATGTATATATTTTTATGCAGATACAATAACTTTATTTAATTCAGTCATTTTAGATCTGCACAACTATAAGAGTCGATGTTAGCTTCCTACAAAAAGTGAAAGACCAAACCAACATACTACTAACAAAAATGTCAACTTGGTGAACATTCTATATCAGAAACGTTAGATGGATTTCAAATTGCATCTCCATATCTAACCTGGTTCCTTACAAAGTAGACAGATAAAGCGACAAGAATTACATAATAAAAAACTAAAAAAGAACTAATTTTTCTTTTCTTTAACCAACGTCAAAACATTATCTCCTTTCACCGATATCAAAAAAGCATACCCATAATTTGTTTAGAAAACTACTAGAAAAAATCTCATTAGTTTTTTTAGTTTCCCAACATAGTAATCTAGATATGGTGCATCTACAGCTGGTATTATGTTTGAAGATCCAGAAAGTATGATTCCTGTCAATCGTTATGGAGAAAAGATGCAGACTGTGCGTGTATATTTCCTGAAACAGACAATTAAATATTTTCTTGCATTTAAACCTGCAACATTAATGTTACCATCTGTTTCAAAATCCTTAGCAAGTTACTCCAAAACGAAGGAAGAAAACCAATTGACAAATGCGGCTGGTGCAATTGATACCAAATTTTTTACAAGGTATTACATAGAATAGCAAGAATTTTGTTGCTCGGGATGTTGTACTATGTTAGAATTTGTGTATTCAATCAAATCTTGAAATTTAATATTCATACTCTTTAAATAGATGATAATAGTTGGGTCAGAATGGAAAGAATTTAGGATGAAGAATATACCTAATAAATTTGACATTTTTTTGACTATCTTATGATTTTTTTTTAACTCTAACGAACTTATTGCATTTAAAATATTGGCGGGAAACTAAAGCAACTTCCAAACGTCTATTAATGGTTCTATTAAACTAAACAAAAACAAAGATTTTTTTTTTTGGAAATCCAATTACAAAGATTTTTTTATTACACTCTGGCGTTAAACTTTTATCACTTCAAGGTTGAATCCTCACATTTCTCACTTGTCTCTTGAGCTATAATATTCTTACACCTTTTTTTTATAGAGGAAAGTTACTCATAGGTCATTCATTAAAATAGAAGGTTACATGACATAGACAATGAAACTAATACATAAGTAAATTCACATAACATCTAAAGATGAAAGCAAAGACAAAGGTTACACACTACTTGAAGATAACAATAACGGTAACAATGGTCCATTTTGGTCATGCATTCAACTACAAGAGTCGATGTTAGCTTCCTACAAAAAGTAAAAGACCGAACCTTCAAACTACTAACAAAAATGTCAGCTTGGTGAAAAGTTTATATCAAAAAATGTTAGATAGATTTCAAATTGCATCTCCATATCTAACCTGGTTCTTTACAAAGTAGATAGATGAAGCGACAAGAATTACATAATAAAAAATTAAAAAAGAACTAATTTTCATTTTCTTTAACCAACATCAAAACACTCTATCCTTGCACCAACATCAAAAAGCTTACCCATAATTTTTTTAGAGAACTACTAGAAAAAAAATCTCATTAGTTTCTTTGGTTTCCCAACATAGTAATCTAGATTCGGTGCATCTATAGCAGGTATTATGTTTGAAGATCCAGAAAGCATGATTCCTATCAAATCAGGAAAGTTTTTGATGAAACGAATTGCTACCAGTATCTCCTTCTTGTCATAAAAAATAAGTTGATGTAATTCGATTACTCTCGACTATGAGAAAGTAACCAAAAATGTTAGCTGGTGATCAATATGCTCAAGTACTTGCTGAAAAATGTGCTACCATAAACCTTTAAAGCTTAGGAACATCGCCGATGAATTTGATAAAGTTGCTGTTTTGACCTTGCTCAAATTTTTCTGCTATCTCAGGAGTCATTTACATGACAAATTTCATTGCAACCAGGAGTGACGTAATGTCCAAAACTATTTATCTGAACTCACCATCCCAACACAAGTATTTTAGCTTCAGAGTAAATATTCTTGGAGTCGGGTTGTCAAAATACGACAATGAAAGAGTTTCGAGAAGAGGGCAACTCAAAATAAGTCATTCAAATTAGGAGTTTCGAGAAGTGAGTGATTGACTCCTTGTTAGTCCTTTTCTATTTATTTCATATTTCTCATTTTTATGGTTTCAGGATTCAAATTTTCATATATTGTAGTGGTGGGTGTTCTAAAGGTGTACAAATCGTTCAAAGCATTAGACAAAGGACGTGATATTTCTTATTGTCTATGTGTATATATTTTTATGCAGATACAATAATTTTATTTAATTCAGTCATTTTAGATCTGCACAACTATAAGAGTCGATGTTAGCTTCCTACAAAAAGTGAAAGGCCAAACCATCATACTACTAACAAAAATGTCAACTTGGTGAACATTCTATATCAGAATTGTTAGATGGATTTCAAATTGCATCTCCATATCTAACCTGGTTCCTTACAAAGTAGACAGATAAAGCGACAAGAATTACATAATAAAAAACTAAAAAAGAACTAATTTTTCTTTTCTTTAACCAACGTCAAAACATTATCTCCTTTCACCGATATCAAAAAAGCATACCCATAATTTGTTTAGAAAACTACTAGAAAAAATCTCATTAGTTTTTTTGGTTTCCCAATATAGTAATCTAGATATGGTGCATCTACAACTGGTATTATGTTTGAAGATCCAGAAAGTATGATTCCTATCAATCGTTATGGAGAAAAGATGCAGACTGTGCGTGTATATTTCCTGAAACAGACAATTAAATGTTTTCTTGCATTTAAACCTGCAACATTAATGTTACCATCTGTTTCAAAATCCTTAGCAAGTTACTCCAAAACGAAGGAAGATCACCAATTGACTGCCTCTTTATAAATCTACATCTCCTCCTTAATCTTTGCGTGCACTTTAGTCTAAATCTCAATAAGAAATTTTTAATACAATGTCCATGGCAGTCAAAATTGATGTTATTACAAGGGACATCGTCCGGCCATCTTCTACGACTCCTGAGACCAAAAAGTACGTGAAACTCTCACTTCTCGACCAGATGAACTTCGCTTTGTCCACCCCAATCATTCTCTTCTACCAATGCAACAATCCCAACCAAGACATGTCACAAGTCTCCCACCACCTGAAGTCTTCATTGTCCGAGACCCTCACGCTCTTCTCCCCGGTGGCTGGTACGATCAGGGACAACACCGTGATCGAGTGCGACGAAATGGGAGTTGAGTACATTGAAGCTAAAGTTGGCTGTAGCTTGTCAGAATTGCTTCGTCGGCCAGAAATCGGTACACTTGAGGAGCTGATCCCTATTGATCTCGACCCTACGAAAGCGATCTCCGGGGCAAAGATCCAAGTGAATTATTTTCATTGTGGTGGATTGGCTATTGGGGTTAGCTTGTCTCCCAGGATTGGTGATGCTACTGCCTTGTTAACGTTCATTTTAGCTTGGGCTAATTTGCACAATCCCAATTCTACGGGTACTCCACCTGAATTAGTCCCATATTTTGTTGGTGATACCATTATTTCGTCTCTAAATAGTTCGATAGGTGTGCCATCGTCTCCATCAAGTCCATCACCATCGCAGCTCCCTATTGATCCTACACGAAGAACATTAAGATTGGTTTTCAATGCATCCAAGTTGGAACTCTTATGAAGTCGTTGTTTGAGCGACGTGGTAACGAGGCCGACACGTGTCGAAGCTGTGACAACATTACTTTGGAAGTCCCTTATCAGAATTTCGGCATCGAATTCCAAGGCTGTGATAAGAAATTGTATTGTCTCCCACGCCGTGAACTACCGGAAAAGGTTTGTGCCACCCTTGTCGAGTAATTACATCGAGAACTTGTCCGGCCGATACATGGCCGAAGCCAACGACGCCAATTTAACATTACAAGATTTGGTCGCTCGTTTGAGACGCGGACTAAAAGAAACGCTCCAGCTAATCACCGATGGGGTCGAAAACAACGACATAATGTCGCCCATACTCGAATATACTAAGACATATTTAGACCTATACGGAAGCGAAAACATTGACTTCTATAATTTTAGGAGCTTGTGTGGATTCCCATTGTACGAAGCTGACTTTGGATGGGGGCGCCCGGATTGGGTAATCGTTACAAACCCTGTGCTGAAGAACTATGTTCTAATGGTGGATACAAAGGATGGGAAAGGAGTGGAAGCATGGGTTTCACTGGGAGAGGAGGAAGCCGATCTCCTTGAGAGGGACCTGGAATTGCTTACTTTTGCTCGTCTGAATCCTATTGTTAAGGATGATGACGCATCTACTGCTCTCTTGCAATGCCGTATTTGATTAATTAATTAATTAATATTATTATTATTATATGATTTATTGAAAATGGAGCAATAAATAAGTGTCTATTTGATTAGTGAGCTCTCGTTTTATTTTTTCTTCCGAAAATTGAAGGTTGCATTTGAAGGAGCCACAGTGATAATATTTGGGCCCAAAGAAACGGAATAACTTATATGGACATTTCATTATGGTTAATTGTACAATTTCCTACGGACTTTCAATAATCTGAGGAATTAATATTTTATTATTTTTACTAAATAAAACTTATTTGAAATAATATCTTAAAATTCATATTTTACAGATAAAATAGATTTTCTGAGGCCCGTTTTTTTTTTTATGAATATTTTTTTCCGATATACTTTATGGAAAATATAATCCATTTTATTTAAGTAGTTTTCTAATTAGAGAAGATATTATTTTATTTGTTTCAGCTAAAAATATATTTGTTTTTCGGCTGACAATCGACTGTAATAATTTAATTTAAAAATCCAACTTTAAGTTGATAGAATACACCCAAAACTTAAATCAAGATTAACAAAATAATTTTTGGTTTAATAAACGAGAGTGAAAAATCTTACTCGACTCGACCCGACTCGACTCGAAAACAGAGTAAAAACCCCACTACTTCACAAGCGGCAGTAAAACCCATCGATGCCCTTACGCACATAGACCCCTCTGGCTCTCTCTCCCTCTTTCAATTTCCCTTTTCCTAATCAGAAGCGGCGAGAAGCGAAGACCCACCATTGTCTTCACCCAATCCACATCTTTTCCAAGGTAAATATCCATCTCTTCTTCGCATTATTAACTCCTTTCGCGCTCGGATCTCGTCCCGGTTGCCCTCAATATAGGGTTTTTGTTTCGCTTCGTTTCGGATTCACCGCCGGTGAAATCAGGGACTATTCATTCAGCCAATTGAAATGACGTGTTTCGTTTGTTTAGGGTTTAGTTGGTGGAAGCGCTCCGATGGCGTCGAGGTTGAAGCAGCTGCAATCCAAGGCGTGCCAGGCGACGCAGTTCGTGTCGAAGCACGGATCTGTTTACTACAAGCAGTTGCTGGAGGAGAACAAGAAGTACATCCAGGAACCCGCCACTGTCGAGAAGTGCAACGAGCTCTCCAAGCAGTTGCTCTACACCCGCCTCGCTAGGTCTCGATTCTTACTCGCATTTGATTGATTGTGAAATGTGGCGTGTTTTCAGTCATGGCTTTCTTGGTTCATCGGGGTTTTCACTTGTGGCTTTGTTGACTTGTGGGAGTCTGCTTTTGATGATGATGTGCTTTTTGATTTGTTCTTGGGGAAGAATGATCCCGCTAGCTTTGTGTTTCAAGGCGGTTGTGATTGATAATATCTGCCTTTGGTTTAAGGAATTAGCTGGTTATGGGCTGGCATCTTTCTCCGATGGTTCTACCGCGTTGTAGGTTTTTAATTATCTTCCAACTGTATCTGGATTGTTGCCCTTGAATGTTGCCTTTAGACTGTTAGGACTCTAGCTTGATAGTGGATGATTGTCTGCAATAATCAGTATGACGGCGAAGTGAGTTCGAGTAGAAACATCTCACCACATTGTTGGTCCTTGATCCTTGAAATCTAGGAACTTATAAACTGATGTTGACCCTTTGATCTCAGCTTAACTATAGGGAACCTGAAGTTGGTGTAGTGCTCGTGCTTTCACTTATTCAAAGATGTTTGTATCCTCTTTTCTGATATATGTTATATTCATCTTGGGTGCAGTGTCCCAAACCGCTATGAATCATTAAGGAAGGAACTTGATTACGTGAAGAACTTGTGGAAAAACAGGCAAGATGTGAAGGTTGAGGATGCTGGCATTGCCGCATTATTCGGGTTGGAATGCTTTGCTTGGTTCTGTGCCGGTGAAATTGTCGGAAGGGGATTTACTTTCACTGGTTATTATCCTTGAAAAAGGACTGCCTTGGCAACATGTTGGGGAATTGGACATGTAAGCTTATGCTGTTACTTCTTGGTTGAATGTGGGCACATCTCTCGCAAATTTTCTATTTTCTGCAAAATTTTGGAGCTGAGAAATCAGTTACTGTGATAGCTCAATAATCTTACACTGGAAGTGGTTTAGGACTTTGTACTGATTTTATCACCTGGTTGACATCATGGCTGCTCGTATATTGATAAAATTGCTCTGACGTGTTTTCCATTTTCTGAAGCCAGATTACCAACACACTAATAGTTGCTTCCCCGCTTTGCACTATTGATAATATCCAGAGTTCTTCATTATGGATCCTTCCTGTGCTTATGATGTACTTTCGTCACAAAAAAGTTAGTGCATTGATTGATCCAGTGATTTTCTCGAAAATCGCTGTCGAGGTTTGAACCGGGAAGGAAAGAAACTGGAAGTTTCGGAGGCAGAAGAACTGGAATGTAATGTAGTTTCATGACCAAAAAAGTGATCCGGAGGAACTGTCCTCTTTCCTGTTGGTGGTGGTGGTGGTTTCTAGTTTATATTAAAAGAGCCGATGTTTTTCCCTATCAAATACCAATGTAAAGTAAAGACCACAGAGACGAAATTGATCTAAATTAGTGGCGTGAAGAAAAACAAACGGGTAGGCCCAAACAAAACTCAAATCAAGGTAAGAAATAAAACGGGCCCACTCAGCCCACTGCCAACGTGTCACGGGGGAAGGGGCTCCTGGTAGTTTGGACGCAAGGCCACGTCATAACCGCTGTTTATTACGCTGGCGGACCAATAAGCGACCGACACGTAAGAAGAAGAAGAGAGAGAGACAAATAAGTAGAAGAGGGGCAGCGGGGAAAAATTGAAAGAAAGACGAAATAAGCGAGGATGGAGGTAGGATCGCGCGTGGGCATGGCGGCAATCGTCGTCCTCCTTCTCTCCTCCTCCTCCTTCCTCTCTGTTTCTACCGCCCAGGTTATCCTCGTGAATCCGAGTCTCTTAACACTTGAACCGAACTTCTATTCTATTCGTATCAATTATTAACCTGTTAAATTATTATTCTTCTTTCCCCCCCAAAAAAAAAAAAAGCAGCAGAATATCGGTGGGGAGGCGCAATGTAGCCGGTCCTGCCTGGCGATCAACTGTGATAGTAAGGATCTGAACCGTTTGATTTGTATCTGTTTCTGTTTTTATTGTAACTTTTTTGGAATTCCGTTTGGGGAATTTTATTATGTGTGTGTAGCGTTTGGGATTAGGTACGGGAAGTACTGTGGAGTAGGCACACGGGTTGCTCCGGCGAGAAGCCTTGCGACGAGGTCGACGCCTGTTGCAAGTCGCACGACGACTGTACCGGCATGCACGGTACTCTTCCCTTTTCATCATCATCATCATCATCATCTATAGATATATTAGCTCACAGAGAGGAACATTGGAAATTGACTTGTGTTTGAAGCTTGTATGTGCTTTTTCGCTCGTGTTACTAATGTTTGAACATAGTAATCCGGAATTCTTGTCGAACCCTTTGCCACTTGAGTCGGGTCGAAATTTGTTGCTGGACAAATGAGTAGGAGCAACTTGCTGTTATTAATAAATGAGGATATGCCGGATTTGTTATAATCCGCTAGTTACAGTTGAACGGACTCTGTTTTGAGGGTTTTGGTTTTGGGTGTATGATCATTGCAGGCGTGGTTGGTGCCGGATCCGAGTGCCACGAGAAGTTCAAGAAGTGCCTGAGGAGAGTGCACAAATCTGGCAAGGCTGGTTTCTCAAAGGAATGCCCTTACAGTACCGTCATACCCACAATGGTACAAGGGATGGACATGGCCCTTCTGCTTGGTGGTCTGGGAGCAAATTTTGGACTCTAACTTGCTTGCTTCTGTTAGAAATCGACACCGAATCTTTAAAATTAATATGGAAATTGAGATAGCCGCACCTTATATAGTAGTGTTAGACAGTGCTCGACTTTGTTTGTGGGCATTATGTGCTGCAGTTGTTGAGCTTGTTCGGCGTCTTCTAACCTGCAGATGTAGTCGAGGAATGGCCTTAGTTCGGTGATGAAGTACGTAATTTAACTGATCTAAGAGGTTATTCTTTACTAAGTTGATTGACCAAGTGGACGAGGATAAATATTTTTTGTGAAGTTGTTTATGACTTTTATATAAGTTCGATTATAATATCATTCATTAATACGATTTTTTTTGCATTTTTAAATAAATTTGTCTCACACATAGTTAACAATTTTATTATAATAGCTTAAAATATTCTTTCACATTATGTATAACATATCCTCCTCTTGCTATCAAGTTGAATTAGTATAACTTGCAAAAAAAATTGATTTCACTTAGAAATCAATTTTAGTATTTGTAGTTAATTCTATTAACAATTATTTGACCAGCTATTTTACAGAAGATATTTTTTTTCTGGAGTTTTAATTATTTATATTTGATAAAACGCTGTCCCATGAACGTTGAAGAGACTTGTAGGGCTAAACCTTTACCTCTCTTCAACCATCAACCAACGAGTAGAATTAATTCTCAAAGAAACGAACGAGTAATCTTGAAATGCCGTATTAGAAGAATTTTACTAATTTTAAAAAATATAATGACTCGAATCAAAATTATTGAATCCGGGAGTATCTAGATAGTGGTATTTAAAAAAACGTCTCTTCAACAATAGAGCTGGACTGTATATGATACGAGGGCTTCAACGCTCCGAATTTTGGCGGCTAGGGTTTTTTGAGTCTTGAGGACTTGCAAGCTCTCTCTGTATGAATATAGTAAAGTCTAAAGTTTAAAACTTTAATCTCTTCCTGAACCATAGACATCAGCCCAATTGCTCCCTCCCAAATTAATCTCGGTTAACCGTATTCTTGATCATTTGTCTCAAGTAAGATCCAATTTCCTGCAAGTTCAATTTTTGTTTTGATTGTTGATCGCCCTTGAGTTCATCTTGGTATAAGCTTGAATCTGGTTTGATGATGTTTTATTTTGGAAAAAGGCGGCGTCTTTTTGGTCAATTTGGCCTTGCATTTGTAAAGATCCAATATTTATTCTGTTTCGAGAATGGTTGATACGTTCTTTGGGGTTTAATTTCAGTTAAGAGGAATGAAACATGAGCTACATTGATTCTAGGCCGCCTCTGATGCCTCAACAAAATCAATATATACCTGGCAGCGATGCCATTGGTATCCGGCCACAAGTCCAAGCCAATGGCAATGAACATTCCGAATCGTCGTCGAAATGTGATCATCAGCTTCCACTAAAGAGGCCGAGGATCTTCGACGACAGCCAATGCATCAGCAGCGTTCCTGTCAATCGAGGGACGGCTAACATCTTTTTCAAGACTAGATTGTGCGCCAAGTTTAAGACGGGTACTTGTAGGAAAGGTGAGGATTGCAACTTTGCCCATGGAATGCAAGACCTGAGACAACCACAACTTGTGGGCGCGAGTGTCTGCAGCGAGGAGGATAGGCCGCCGGGGAATTGGGATGATGATCAAAGGATAATTCACAGGATGAAGTTGTGTAACAAGTATTATAATGGGGAGGAGTGCCCTTATGGTGATCGGTGCAGCTTCCTGCATGAAGATCTGTCTAACTTCAGGGACAGGGAGAATTCCAGGGAGAGCTCTGCCATTAGTATTGGTACTTCAGGGCCTCCAATGGGACATGATCTTGATGCTGCTAGAGCAAACATGAAACCACCCGTGTATTGGAAGACCAAGTTGTGTACCAAGTGGGAGATTACTGGTCACTGCCCATTTGGTGATAAATGTCACTTCGCTCATGGACTAGCAGGTCTTATTTACTTGAACTGCTTCTTGCATTAGGGTTGGTGTGCTGTCTGTTTAATGGTTCTGGTCGTCTTGCCTCTTTTGATATTGTTAGTTAGTAGAGCATTTCTCTCTGTCCTAATATGAGTCATGGATTGGTTAATTCAAGCAACTTCAATTGCAACTCTGGTGAAATGCAGAATTTTGACAATTGTATGCATCTTTGTCAGGGGTTTTTTTTGTTTAGGTTGGTCAATCTGTTTGTGTGTGCACGAGGGTTTTTACTGGCTGAGTCCTTATGTCAATTTGTGGGATTAAGGGGATTAGTGATCGAATCAGTTGATGCAGAAAGTATAACTGAACTATGCTCTGCAAAAGACAAGCATAAAGCTTTGTGCTTCAAGGAGAAGCCTACAAACAGAGGGTTTTTCTTTGCAGAAATAGATTTTGTCATGCGTTTGTCAATCCTGCACTCGAGTTCTTAGTAAGCGGTTAAAAGGAAGACAAGAAACTGAAATCCGAAGTGCCTCTGCATCGTTTCTATATATCTTAGTTTGTGTTCACATTCATCTTCTCATTATCTCTGGATTGTAGCTTGTGTTGCTTCCACCCTTTAGCTTGTTTTTGGCTCCAATTCAATGGTCAAAAGCTTTCTTTCACCAATACTGACTCACTGGTGGCTTTTGTCTTTGTGAAAAGCAGAGTTGCAAGTTTGCAGTGGGGAGGTAGGAAATGCAGGCTCAGTTTTGACCAACCAACCTTCTTTCCCTCCCGGTTGTACATCTCCAAGGAAGAGAGTGAACCTACCTACTTCAGTGGAAGAAAGTTTGAGAAACAGGTGCTTCCTGAAGTTGAAAGACCACAAGAAGCTGAATATGATCTATGCCGATTGGCCTGACGATTTCCCGCTTATGCGAATCTCCTCGAACCATGCCGAGAGCTGAGGTTCGAGCCGTATTCAATACATTAGTGTTCAATACAGTCCTTTGTTGTTGTCTTGTAGAGATAGGGGTGTGCATTCATTCATTTGTGTCAATTTACTTCTCAATTCATTTGGCCACAGGGGAGCTGTTACTGTTACTGTTACTTCTCAATTCATTTCCACCAGGAAATTAATTGTAATCCTGTATTTTTATGGAAAAAACTATAATGCCTTTCAAGGAAATGAAAGAATTGATCAACCAGATCATCGGTTTCCTGTTTGAACTTGCTCGATGTCCCTAACCCACTTTCTGTAGTTCTGAGATTCTAAGGATCATCACATGCAATTGCCTGCGACCTTGTGGTTCCATCTCAGTTCAACCAAAAACGATTCAATTACTCACCTGCGACTATTGCCTTGATCATTATCAGAAAGAAAAAGGTTAACTGGCACTGTGAATTTAAGAAATTTCAAAATTTTGTTGGTCGACCAAGTCATACTTTTCAGAGACCGAAGAGTATTCGATGATGCGACCAAATTAATACGACCAAGTGTAAACTATCAAGCATTGGAGTGAGTAATGGTTAAGATTAAACAAGATAAAATCATTCTGCAATTTTGTAGGATGATCGAGTTCTTACTTGAAACGGAGAGAAACCTGAAACCCAAAAGAAGTTTTTGTGTTATACATTCTGAAACGAATGTACTTTAAAAATGTATGACATTCGAAGACTCGAATTCTTTCGAAAAGTCTTGATATGAAGTGAAAAATGAAATTAATATAATAATTTCTAAATTAAATTTGACACAAGTAGGATCCCGGAAATTTTAAAAAATAATTCACGTCGAAAACGGAAAATGGAACAGAAGCGAGAAAAATAAAATCTGTCTCAACGACGAAGTTTGACAGGTAATCTGTAAACACTGACAATTTGTCAGAAGACAGACAGATGTCAGTTTATTAAGCCCATCAAGCCCATCTTCTTCCAAGGCCCAGGCAGCACCACCGGCACATGAAGATAAGGATGAAAGCAACGCAGTAGGGACCACACAAACAGATTGCTTTCAGGTTGGGAACGTGTGGGTCCCGCTCCCGCGTCACAAGGAAAAATGCACTCGAATAGTTTGTTAGCCAGCTCACTATACAGATCCTTTTCTCTGTTTTTATTCTTTCTCTTTCCTTACGTGTAAATAGATCCAATACAAATAGGTGAACACTTGTATAGAAAAAGTAAGAGAAAATGATGGAAGATTAATTTCTTCATCACAATCCCCTGTCTCCTTCTCTCCTCTACTTTAATTTTTCCGCCATTAACAAAGCTCCCTAAGCTCAAAAACTCAAAATCTATCATGGTATCAGAGCACCCCAACTAGATCGTGGGGTAGATCCTTCGTAGCTGTGCGATGGAGAAGAATCAGAGCTCAAGCTGGACCACAGATGAGTCTAGCCCCTACTATTTTCACTCTAGTGAAACTCCCACTCTGGTTCTTGTTTCTCCTCTCTTGAATGGGGGAAATTACTATTCATGGAGTAAATCCATGCTCCTTACTCTTGGGTGCAAGAATAAGGATCAATTCATTGATGATTCGGTTAAGGTCCCTCGCCGGAGTGATTCGGACTACTCGGCTTGGAAGCGATCTAACAACATGGTGCTTAACTGGATTATCAGGTCTGTTGAGCCTTCTATTGCCCAGTCTCTTCACCGATTTGAAAGTGCATCTGCTGCTTGGAACAATCTGAAGCAAAGATTTGGTCGTGGAGATGCGATCCGTATCAGCAATCTTCTCGAGGAGATCCATAACTTTCACCAAGGTGCGCTATCTGTTACCAGTTATTTCACTCAATTCCAAACTCTCTGGGATCAGCTAGAGGAACTCCAACCCATTCTCAGTTGTGAGTGTATTAAACCTAAAGACGGTGAGGACATGGATGATGATGCTTGTGCCGCTATTCGTGTTGTCAGGGGATATTATGATACTAACCAGGTTATTAGATTTCTCAAAGGTCTAAATGATAATTATGCTAGTGTGCGTTCTCAGATCTTGCTAAGTGACCCACTCCCTACGTTGACTCGAGCTCTGTATCTAGCTCATCAACATGAGCAGCAGAGTGTTCCATCTGCTTCACCAGTTCACATGACTCATGGAGTTGTCCACGAATCCGGGCGAAATTCTACTGGTTTTATTGCTCAGGGTGCAGGTACTTACAAGAAGAATTGGAACTCCAACGGGAAAAAGCCTCAATGCACCTACTGTAACTTATTTGGTCATACTGTTGACAAGTGTTACAGGAAACATGGCTTCCCACCTGGCTTTAAGTTCAGAACTCCAACTCGTGATGGCAATGGCCAAGGAGATGTGCGAATGGCTAACTGTTTACCATCTGAATCTCAGCAGGGCACAACTGATTTGTCTCAAGATCTCTCTAAGTTGTGCTTGACTTCGGAGCAATGTTCTGGCCTTATTCAGTTCTTGCAGCAGTCTTCCATGTCTAGCAACAATGTTACTAGACAATCCACAAACTGTCCCACTGGACGTTTGCCACAGGTTAACTCAAGTTCTTCCAATATTTCTTCCTCCTCAGGTACATTTATAACCTCCTTTATAGGTGCCCTTTCCACCTTCCCTAGTCACGCTTGGATAATTGACAGTGGTGCCACTGACCACATAGCTAGTTCCCTTGATTTATTTGTTGATCATAAATCACTTCATGATACCCATATTCTTCTGCCTACTGGATCACGTGTGCAAGCCACTCATGTGGGCACAGTTCACTTGAATGGTTCTCTTGTCCTTAAAGATGTTCTATTTGTACCAACCTTCACTTTTAATCTCCTGTCTGTTAGTCGTTTACTTGAATCATCATCGTATGCAGCTCACTTCTCTGCTACTTCTTGTCTGATCCAGGACCCTGTCACCCTGCAGATGATTGGTAAGGCTGAGGCTACAAATGGGCTCTATCTTCTATACACAGGACATCCCACACCCTCTCCACTCATTCCCTCCCATACCACAGCCACCTTACAGCTTATTCGTAACGACTTAGCCCTTTGGCATAGTAGATTAGGTCATTTACCTTCCCTTAAGTTGCAGGCTATGAAGCACTATGAACCTAGTATTGATCCTTTAGTTCCCATACCATGTGAGGTGTGCCATCTAGCCAAGCACAAGTATTTACCTTTTCCTCTTAGTGCCAATATTGCTCATCATATATTTGATCTTATTCATATTGATATTTGGGGTAAATATAGCATTCCTTCATATGACGGCTTCTCATATTTTTTAACGATTGTTGATGATCATAGCAGAGCCCTATGGACTTTTCTCATGAAAACTAAAGCAGACGCTCGGTCCATTATTGAGCATTTTTGCATCATGGTAGAAACCCAATTCTCTTGCAAAGTTAAAACTATCCGTACTGATCAAGGTCAGGAATTTGTCATGCATGATTTCTTTGCTAAAACAGGTATTCACCATGAAATTTCTTGTGTGCAAACTCCCCAACAAAATGGGCGAGTCGAACGAAAACATCAGCATATACTCAACATTGCTAGATCACTTTGCATTCAAGCTCATTTGCCACTGGTTTTTTGGAGTGATTGCATCTTGTATGCTACCTACTTAATTAATCGGACTCCTTCCATCGTTTTACAAAACAAATGTCCATATGAGGTCCTGCACAACCAGCTACCAAAGTTGATTCATATTCGCATTTTCGGATGCTTATGTTATGCATCTACTTTGGCTGCTGGAAGAACAAAATTTGACCCAAGAGGTGCACCTTTTTTATTCCTTGGGATATCTCATCACATTAAAGGATATAAACTTTACCATTTGCATAATCATACCATTGTTTTCTCTAGGGATGTCACCTTTTATGAGGATGTGTTTCCTTTTCAAAATCAACATGTTTATGATCCTACTGTCTTCCAACCATTCATTCCAAATGATTTAGTTGTTCCTTATGCTAGTCCCCTCACCGATCACTTTTCTGATTATCCTGTTTCCCCAGACCAGCCAACCATACCTCCCTCTTCCTCACCTGTACCACCTCACCCTATTCCTGGTAGATCACACGTCTGTCTTGATGAACCAAATGCGAGCTCCCCACCACCTACTTCCACATTGCCTCCACCCTCACCCGATGTTCCTGTCCGAAGATCTCAAAGAGCCAGAGCTCCTCCAGCTCATTTAACAGATTATATCTGTAATTCAGCTCAGTTTACCAATCTCTCAGGCCAGGTTCCATCGTTATACCCCATCTCTTCCTTTTTTGGTGTCACCAATTTCTCTAGTTCTCATCGTGCTTTTACATTAAGTCTGCTAGCCTCTTTAGAACCTAAGACCTACTTAGATGCTGTTAAACATGACTGCTGGACTGATGCTATGGCTGATGAACTTACTGCTCTCGAGTCAAACCGTACTTGGGAGTTAGTGCCTTTACCTGCTGGCAAGAAACCTGTCAAGTGCAAATGGGTCTATAAGGTGAAACATCGTGCTGATGGCTCTGTTGAACGCTACAAGGCCCGGTTGCTTGCTAAAGGATACACCCAGACCTTTGGTGTTGACTTCCTTGACACTTTTTCTCCGGTTGCCAAATTAACCACTGTCAGAGCTCTTCTTGCTTTGGCTGTGCAACGTAGTTGGCATTTGCATCAGTTGGATGTGAACAATGCGTTTCTAAATGGTGATTTGTTGGAGGAGGTTTACATGATTCCACCACCGGGTTTGCAGCTTGCTCCGGACCAGCAACACTTGGTTTGTCGCCTCCGAAAGTCTCTTTATGGTCTCAAGCAAGCAAGTCGTCAATGGTTTGCAAAATTGACCTCTATCTTGCTCCCTTTTGGCTTCACTCAATCTCAAGCTGATCATTCCTTATTCACCAAAGGCTCTGCTGACCAGTTTGTTGTCCTACTAGTCTATGTCGATGATATTGTTCTCGCAGGACCAGATTTATCTCTCATTCAATCAGTCAAGGACTTCCTTCACCAGCACTTGAAACTCAAGGATTTGGGCCAGCTCAAATACTTTCTAGGCTTGGAGATTGCTCGCAATTCCTCTGGTTTCCTACTTTGCCAGAAAAAGTATACTTTGGAATTACTCCGAGATACTGGGTTCCTTGGTTCCAAACCCGTTTCCACCCCTCATGAAGCTAACTTGCATCTCGCTGCAGATTCTGGTGTTCCTCTTGATGCAGGTGCCGAATTTGATGAGGACGACGACTGGGATTTAGATCCTAACGAGGTCATCACTTCCTCTACATATCGTCGTCTCATTGGTCGATTGATCTATCTCACCAACACTCGCCCTGACATCACATTTGCGGTCCACCAGCTCAGTCAGTTTCTCTCTTGTCCCACTGATGTCCATCTTAAAGCTGCGCATCGGGTACTCAAATATCTCAAAAGTTCTCCTGGTGCTGGTCTCCATTATCCTGTTGATTCTGAGCCTCAGTTGAAGGCTTTTTGTGACAGCGATTGGGGCAATTGTTCAACCACCCGTAGATCCATTACTGGGTACTCCGTCTTCCTTGGTCATTCTTTGCTTTCATGGCGTTCCAAGAAGCAACATACTGCCTCTCGATCTTCATCCGAGGCCGAGTATCGCTCCATGGCTGATGTCACATGTGAACTGCAATGGCTCCGGTCTCTCCTCATCGACCTTCAGGTTCCTCATCCTTCTCCGGCTCTCTTATTTTGTGACAACAAGAGTGCCATTCACATAGCCGAGAACCCGGTCTTCCACGAGCGCACAAAGCACATAGAAATTGATTGTCATGTCGTCCGGGAGAAGATTCAACGCGGACTCTTGAAGGTTTTTCACATCGGCACCGACTTCCAGGTTGCAGACATATTGACAAAGGGTCTTGTTTCTTCTCGACATCAGCTTCTCACCTCCAAGCTTGGAATGCTCGACCCTCACCTTCCAGCTTGTGGGGGGGTATTAAGCCCATCAAGCCCATCTTCTTCCAAGGCCCAGGCAGCACCACCGGCACATGAAGATAAGGATGAAAGCAACGCAGTAGGGACCACACAAACAGATTGCTTTCAGGTTGGGAACGTGTGGGTCCCGCTCCCGCGTCACAAGGAAAAATGCACTCGAATAGTTTGTTAGCCAGCTCACTATACAGATCCTTTTCTCTGTTTTTATTCTTTCTCTTTCCTTACGTGTAAATAGATCCAATACAAATAGGTGAACACTTGTATAGAAAAAGTAAGAGAAAATGATGGAAGATTAATTTCTTCATCACAATCCCCTGTCTCCTTCTCTCCTCTACTTTAATTTTTTCGCCATTAACAAAGCTCCCTAAGCTCAAAAACTCAAAATCTATCACACCCGGATCTCCGGCTTTGGATTGAGTACGGAGTGAAGGAATTGATTTCGAACAGTTTGGAGTGAAGGGGGACCGCAGCGGCAAGCGTAAGTATGTGATAATGGCAAGTGCAGTTATGTGATAATGACATTTGTTTTTGTGAAAACGACAAGATGATAATGGCACGCGTAGTTTTTCATTTTGGTCCCCCATATTTTAGCATTTTTGCAAAAAGGTCATACTGGCATGTGTAGTTATGTGATACTGGCATACGCGGTTATGTGCTACTGGCATGCGCGGTTATGTGCTACTGGCATGCGCGGTTATGTGCTACTGGCATGCTCAGTTATGTGATAATGACATTTGTATCCGGCCTGTGTTTGTGCATAATTGTTTTCATTTTGGTCCCTATATTTTAGCACATTTACAAAAAAATCCTCGCATATCTTCATTCCGAACGATTCGAAATCTGAACATTCCGTACTCAATCCATACCCCGGATCTCCAACGACCTTTACTCTTCCACTTTCTGCCGCCAACGAAACAAAACAAGAAAAAGCCCGAAAAAGTCCGAGCCTTTATCCACCCAACCAATGGGAGAAGGAGAGCGATGCAATCCCTCCTCTCTTCTCTCTCCAAGAACCTCTCTCTCTCTAGAAGCTTAGCTAAATCTCTTCACTTTTTCTCCTCCTCCTCCTCCTCCTCCTCGGCCACCGCCACTACTGCCATGTCCATCAATATGAAAGTTCATGCCTTTGCGGGCAATTCTTCCAAGTTAAAGACCCCTAAACCCAATGACCCTTTTTCACCAACTTCAGCCCTCGAGACCCTCAAGTCTCGGCTTTTAGAAAGTACCCACCTTTTGTCTGGTTCTCCCAGGTTTAAAGTTCTGCCCTTTAGAAAGGGGAGGCCTTTGGCTTCTTCTGGGAGTGGGGATGGTGATTTGGGTCCAAATTGGCACCTGGGTTGGATCAGTTTGGATGATTGTAAGGGGATGATGGGTAGTTCTGGGGTGGAGTTCACGGAGAATAGATTGGTTTATTTGGGTTCGAGGGATGACGAGGATGTGGTCTACTGGGCACTTGATGTGTCTGGTGAGGGAGCTTTGGTTGCTGAATTGGGTAGCAAGCAGTATTGTTTTGTCGAGCTTAGGACACTAATGGTGGCCACTGATTGGTCTGATGTCCAAGCAATGAGTGATTTGGCAATTGCTGGCCATGTAAGTTCGTTCCGCGGATCGCCTTTTTTTCTCTATCGGAGAGGCCGATGTTTGATGTTTCCTCTAGGTGCTTCATTGTGCGATGTTTAGTGTCTTCAATTTGTCGTTGTATAGTCTTTTGTCCTTGTAGAAAGGCTGCCAGGGGAATTTGGTTGTAATTGCTCTCTAGTTTGCATTTTGCCTTGAATTTACTTTAGTTGCGGTGTTGTGATTGGTTCTGCTGTCTGGTGTGCTAAAACTAGTGAAATGTGTTTGTTTCTTCCGGTGGCTAGGCGAGAGCTTTACTAGAATGGCACAACATGTCGCGTTACTGTGGGCATTGCGGAGGGAGTACAGGTCCAAAAGATGCAGGCAGGCGGAAGATTTGCACTAATGAGCTATGCAAAAAGACGATATACCCTCGAGTTGATTCGGTACGTCCAAGTAATTGGTCTGGCTGGTGCAAATTCTAATGCTTTTCCAGATAGTTTTCTGAATGCTTGCTGTGCTCATGTTCTTGTTACAGGTTGTAATCATGTTGGTTATCGATCGAGAGAATGACCGCGTGCTTCTAAGCAGACAATCTCGGTTTGTGCCTCGGATGTGGAGTTGTTTAGCTGGTTTCATAGAGGTATATGTTTTTCCTAGTTAATCTACTAACCAAGAGATTATGATCTCCAAAAGATGAACTGCCCACAATTTGGATCTTCGTACTCTCTTCTGTTCTCTCGGACACAGACAAGATCTCTAATATTACTTAAATGTACTTTCCAGCCTGGTGAAAGCTTAGAGGAAGCTGTAAGAAGAGAAACATGGGAAGAGACTGGTATTGAAGTTGAAGAAGTTGTTTATCATAGTTCTCAGCCGTGGCCTGGTACTTGTTTTGCTTCATCTCTTTGTATAATTTTTGATACCGGATGGCCTTATAACTTGGGAAGTGGAATTTATTGTTTAGACACATACGGAATAGTAGAAACGCTTTGGAAAAATGGATTGTCACTGCAACATAAGTAGGCATCCATTGATGCTGTAATTGATGACTAATTTTTTCGTTGCCAAATTCTCTTTCTTCTCGTTGCCTTCCCTTTTAGTTGGACCAAGCAGCATGCCGTGCCAGTTGATGGTGGGCTTTTTTGCTTATGCAAAATCACTTGAAGTGAATGTGGACAAGTCGGAGTTGGAAGGTACCCGAATCATCTATAGTTATTCTTCTATTCTATTTCTTTGTGTAGAGTAGAAGCAACAGCAATGCTGAGATCAGTTGTCTATGTTCTACCGAGGATCAAAACTCCTCCATAATCGGTAGAGTGTACGATTAAAACACCCATCTGTAAATATATGAACTCTGGTGGACAAGATCGAGAAGTGCCTCTCTTGCTCAAGTTGACAACGGGATTTTGTTTTATCAGAATGTCCATTAGTAAATATATGAACGGTGGTAGTAACACAGAAGTTTTCTCATGCAGATGCTCAGTGGCATAGCAGAGAAGACGTCCGAAAGGCGCTAAGTTTTGCCGAATACAAGAAAGCACAGAGAACAGCTGCTGCAAGAGTAGAACAAATGTGCAAGGGCGTCGAGAAAGGACAGAACTTATCAGCCGATTTCAACGTGGAGAGCGGGGAACTCGCTCCGATGTTTTTTCCCGGCCCCTTCGCCATAGCTCATCACCTTATCTCTTCTTGGGTTGGTGGAGCTTCGACTATCGGCGGGGGAAAACAACCAAGCTCTTCTCTTTCAAGTTTATGACAGTATAGTATAACACCTTATCATTTCTGAGTAGAATGCTCCTTTTTACTTGCAAATGTTGGACGGATTCATCTTGTATCATATCCAAGAAGCGGATTCGTTGTTATACTTGTTTTTGTTATGGGTTAAAATTCGTAAAAGATGAGTGACCATGAGCGTCTTTTAACCCGTTGTTTTCCTTAACGTAAACGTCGGACTAGGCCGAGCTCGAGCAAGCCCGGCCCAAGCAGATCCGCGCTCCAGTAAAAAGCCCAATCGGGAAACTGAAAGCCTAATAACTCCAATTAAATCATCTGGAACCAACGGTCAAATTAAATCATAGTTTATTAATAAGAGTGAAAATAGAAAGCTTTCATGTAATTCAGACTTGCATTTTAAATTTAGTTGAATTCAATATTTATGTCTCACGAAACTCATTTTTGATTTACAAAATAATTTTAATATTTCATCATAAATCATATAAAAATTATACTCGTATTTACAACACTCAACCTTATAAAAATATCAATGTCTAATTTTAGGTGAGAAGTAATTGAACTTGCCTTTTTCATTTTGCGGAGAACATAATATTCATTTGTCAATTTAGATAAGTCTAAATATGATTTATTAGGTATGATTTTATTTATGAGTCCATATATATACGGATGTTATTCAACTCAAATTTTAATTATAAAAGTTTCACACTTTCACTGGTACTTACTATAGACACAACTGACTCTATACTACCGACTACGGGTGTATTATTTTTTCGCCATCATATCTTATCTATTAATTAATAATCAGTTAATCACTCCACCGGCCCACAAATTATCCAAGTCTATTATTTTTATTTTGGCATCCCTATTTAGTAATTACCTCGATTAGTACTGGACTACTGACTCGGACAAGGAAAAGAGAGGAGAGTGATCAAAACACGAACAAAGGGAAGGAAGAAAAAAAATGGCATCTAATTTCTTCAGGCGGTTGGGTTCCGTAGGGTTTGGGGCCCAAGCCAGGTCCGGTTTCCGCCTCCCCCTGGGCGCCGCCGCCGCTGTTTCCGGCGGAATCTCCTACCTCTGCTATTTCTCCTCCCCTTATTTGGTACCCCCCCTTTCTCCCTCTTTTTGTATTTTCTTTTTCTTTTTCCATTTGTTTTCGTTATTTGGAGTTGGACAAGGGAAATGTGGCGTGTCGGTTGCTGTGGTTCGAGGATTAGGGTCCGGATAGCTGAAAGATGTTGTTTGGCAACGCCGATTGCTCATCAACAACTAGCGGGTTTGGCGGATTTTGGAATTAGCGTAATGAGTGTGATTTTTCGGGTTGTGTTGCTGTTTTTTTGATGACATTGGGATGGATATGCACATCAGGGGGAGGCGGAATGTGTATTCTCATGGTTTTTGTTTGGGGTTATGGTCTGAAATTGGTTAGTTTCTTTGCTACTGGATACTACTAGGGTTTAGCGGATGGAGGGTTGTTTTGAATCTTTTCCTACTTGTGCTGGGTGCTTTTCAGTTTGGGTCATTGTCAAGTGCAGCAGCTATCATTATCGATAGTCACTTCGACTTTCTGTGTTCCATTCGGCATTATTTTTTACGTGAATCGAAAGGAGCGTCGAGTATTTTGGCAAACTGTTCACTATTTGGTGAACTTTGGCACTACTCACTGGAAAATTGTGCAGTTCTGTTTTCGTGAGACCCGGTCATTTTGTGTTTATTCTTAACTTTCCTATTCTAACCTATGCTCATCTGTTTCAATGCTTTTCTGATAGGCTCATCTTGATGAAGCCAAAGAAGAAGCTAGGCCAAATATTGGTGAGCCCCTCTCAACTCTTACAGATGCCCTTTTTTTCATTCCAGAGGAATCTTAAATTAATATGTGATGAAAATTTGATCTATAAGTCAAAATATATCCTCATTTGGCATATAGACTGGTTATGAGATAATTCTCTTGAAACTGCAATGTGATGCTCTCCATATGGATTCTTGGTTGTCATGCTCACCTTTTCATTATATGTTATCTTGCACAGCACTCATTCCAGATAAGTGGGTTGAATTCAAGCTTAAAGACACTGCAAGAGTGAGTCACAACACACAATTGTTCAGGTCCGCTTCTGTGCATGTTGAGTAATCTTGTTCTTCATGTGTTGGATGTTGCGGACTTGTGAGATTTGTATCAAGAAATACCAAAACAAGAAGAGACGTCTGTGTTGGAATGTGTGTGCCAATTGAGATTTAATAGGCTACCTATGTCATTACAGAAGTAGGAAATGTTGAGTCATTCAGAGTGATCAATGCTGAGTCAATCTGATTCTATTGCTGAATGAGATATTTCATCCTCACTACTAATTGTGTGCTCCACAAAAATTGCAGGTTTTCATTTGATCCCTCTTCTAAATTGGGATTATATGTTGCTTCATGCATTCTGACGAGGCAAGTGTCAATTATATAGTTGTAATATTTGTTCTAATCTTGCATACTTTTCCTGGAGGGTGTTCTTAGACCAATACAAAGATGCCCAAAACACATGTTGCTTGATGTCTTCTTGCAAATGCAGGGCTCCATTGGGTCTTGATGCTGAAGGGAAAACAAAATATGTCGTACGGCCGTAAGTCCTTGCTCGTAATCTCATCTATCATTTGACTTGAGAATTTCCACACAAATTATCCTTTTATGAAGGTATGTGCCAATAGTGGCACATATGTGTGTCTATTATGCTTTTTAGGACCATTGTCTAATTTTGCTTTTCCCAACGGTATTCAGAGTAAAAACAAAAAAAATCAACATCTTATGCTTTTCTTTTACTTTGAATTTAAACTCTCTTTTTTGTTTCGTTTTCCAAACTGATGGTAGTATAAATAGTCTGACTATCTAGTCTTTTTTCATAGCAAAGAAAAGAAGAACACATTTTTGAAGGATAAACTACTTTGTGACAGGTATACACCTATATCGGATCCTGATGCAAAAGGTTTTTTTGACTTATTAGTCAAGGTATTTTTGCTAAACTCATAGAAGTATATAGTCCTTTTAAACTATAGCTACAGCCATCTATGATGCTTCTGCTACTTGTACCTTTCATATATCACTACAAATATCTCAGGTATATCCGGAAGGACAGATGAGCCAGCATTTTGCTAGCTTAAAACCTGGAGATGTTGTTGAAGTGAAAGGGTAGGTTGCTTACTCTTCTATTTAGCATCAATTTGGATATGAAAATTTGCTCTTACTATCTGGATTTGCTCATTTCAGGCCTATTGAAAAGTTAAGATACTCGGCCAATATGAAGAAGCACATTGGCATGGTAGGTGCTGTTAGAATCTTCATATCCAACCCAAAACCTTAAGGTAGTGAGTAGGTGGATCATCCACACTTATAAACAGGCCCAACTGTTACGTATTAGAGTCTTATTTAGGAGTCTATTTACCTTTACTAGTATTTCCTATTTTTATTAGTTGTATTTTCCAATTCACTAGTTGAGTCCTAGTAGGTATTTTCCTATTCCGATGTAATCGTTTGGCTATATAATGTCACAATGCCTAGGGTTTATTCAGCCAAGAAATAAGAACAAATTATTTACAGTTATCTAGTTTTATCGTAGTTTAACAAGACGGCGCGAGGACGAAAAGGCAAGAAGCCTTCGAGTCCCACCGCGCACCGCTACAACCTTCGTAGCAACCCGGTTCATACCAATTTGGTATCAGAGTCGTCTGCTGCCATGTCAAGCTCCGGAGAAGACATCGGCGAAGTTTCCACGCTCGCCCAAGTCCTCAAAGCCATGGAGAAGCTTACCACAGAGATTGGAGGGCTGAGCCAGCGTTTGATGGCCGTGGAGACCAAGCTGGAAGACGGGTCGAACAAGCATCCACCACTGCCACCACCGCTGACGAACCCAGACGATCCCCCTGCCCCGTCGTGGCTGCCTGTGGCCACAGCTCAGAGCGACACGAGCCTTCTGCCGCCACAACAGCAACCCCCGGAACCGGCGACCCTTCCAACTCCTGTGAACCATCTGGAACAGGCGAGCCCTGAGCTCCAAACCTGGAACTCCACGCGATCAGCTGCAGCTCAGGGAGTTCGATCCCCATTGCCGAGCAACCGTGGGTATCGTCACGGGACTTACCCGCCGCGTTACCCAGAGCCCTACGCGGGGTACCCACCCTCGCAGTCCCATCTGCAGGCGGCAGGGTCAAACCCACGGGGTTACGTAGGGCAAAACCAAGCTGCTCTCCCTTTTGTCGAAGACAGGGAAAAGCAACACCCACCGCCACACCAAGGAAACAACACAAGGGGATATGGAGGAAATCTGGCCAATAATTATTTTCAGGAGGAAGGAAGAGGGGACAGGGGACGATTCCAAAATCAAGGGGAAGGAAGAGAAGATTGGGGCCAATTTCGAAACCTAAATTATTATCCGGAAAGAGGAAGAGAAGGTAGAGGCCGATCTCGTCATCCCAATTCTGAATCGTTTAATTCAGACAGGGGAACAGGAGTCCCAAAGTACTACAAATTAGAGTTTCCCAAGTTCGATGGCAAGGAAGATCCCCTGGCGTGGATTAACCGATGCGAACAATTCTTTCGAGGCCAACGCACAGCGGAGGATGGCAAAGTTTATCTAGCCTCGTTCCATATGACTGGCACTGCGCAACAATGGTTCTACCAGTTGGAACGGCATTCAGGAACGCCGTCATGGGCAGCTTTTGTCGACTTATGCCACCAAAGATTTGGACCACCATCCCGGAGCAACCTGATGGGCGAGCTAGCCAAATTAACTTGTCAAGGGTCGGTAGATCAATACCAAGAGCAATTCCTCGCCCTGATTTGTCGGGTAGATCCCCTCACGACAGCACAAGAAGTCGACATGTTTATGTCTGGTCTTCCCAACCCGCTCCGTACTGATGTCGAGCTCCAAAATCCGTTCGACCTGCAAGATGCTATGAGTCTGGCCCGAGCCTATGAGCGCTGGATGGGTACTGCTAATCCCCCGACTACACTTGCCAAGGCCATTGCACCCTTGTCGGGAAGGGTCGTGACCGCGAATAAGTCGTCGGAACCAACTATCCGCCGTATGTCTTCGGCGGAGATAGCTGAACAAGAGAGAAAGGGGTTGTGCTATCATTGCGACGAGAAGTATATGCGGGGACATCGCTGTCAGCGACTTTTCTACATTGAGGCTGAGGACTGGGTGGACGATGATGGGACGATCGATGACACCGACAAGCTGGGTTAGCACGCATATTCGGATTGCCAGCTCGAGGACGAGCTGTCTCGCGAATGCAGGAGAAATGTTACGTATTAGAGTCTTATTTAGGAGTCTATTTACCTTTACTAGTATTTCCTATTTTTATTAGTAGTATTTTCCAATTCAGTAGTCGAGTCCTAGTAGGTATTTTCCTATTCCGATGTAATCGTTTGGCTATATAATGTCACGATGCCTAGGGTTTATTCAGCCAAGAAATAGGAACAAGTTATTTACAGTTATCTAGTTTTATCGTAGTTTAACAAGACGGCGCGAGGACGAAAAGGCAAGAAGCCTTCGAGTCCCACCGCGCACCGCTACAACCTTCGTAGCAACCCGGTTCATACCACCAACCCACTTGCAACTTCCGATGTGAGATTCTCTCCAACACGCCCCCTCAAACGAAGCCCATCGGACTAAAGTTTGCACGGGCTTCACACTGCCTCTCGTGCTTTCAAAGGCGGGCCGTGTGAGCACAAAGGGCTATGAGTCTTGTTAGAGCAATTGGCTTTGATACCATATAGCAATTGTGCTAGTTTGGTTCGTTTTGCTAGCAAGTGAATAAATTTGGTTTAGAATAATCTGATTATGATCTATGTTTCCTACCCATAGTTGTCGAGCTTTTATGTGGCCATTTCTCCTGTCAAAGCTTGTCCTTGATAGATTGGTTAAAGTGGAAGTGATTTTTAGACACTACTTTAAATTTTAAAATCCATGACCTTTTTTTGGTGGAAATTAAAATCCATTACCTTACACCAAGAGTATTGTGTGCCTTTGTTTCTTGGACAACAATAACACCTGTTGGGAAATAACCCACTTTCCCGTGGACCCAAACAACGCAGCGAACAAGATAGGAGCAAGATCTACGAAAAACAAGAACAACAGATTTGGTAACCCGGTTCGATCTTGACCGATCTACGTCCGGGGGCGTACCAAGCCAGGAGATTTCACTATATCAAGCTCGATCTACACTTTGGAGCTTCACTTGCTCAACAATGGTGTTTCTCTCTCCTCTTCTCTCTCTGTCTCTCTCTAGAAATGTCTCTCTGTCTGCCAGGAAGAAGAAGGAAAAAATACAGGGAAGGTGAAGCGGGTATTTATAGTACCAACAAACCTAGGAACCAAAAACACACACGCAGGTCGATCCCAGTTCTGGACGGGGGCTACGCCCCCCCGCGGTGTCCGAAGTCTCCATACCCAACAATCTCCCACCTGGAGACTGACCTCAACACCTGCCGCCATTCACTTGATGACCCTTCTCCTCTTCACTTCTTGGTACGCCGGGTCTCTTCTCTAGTTTACTAGACCCGCTGAAGCCATGTTGAGCTTCAGCTTCTCTAAGGTAACCACCTTAGTCAACATATCCGCGGGATTCACTTTCCCGTCAATCTTTTCAAGCCTTAAGATCTTCCTTTCCAAGAGATCACGTATGTAGTGATACTTCAACTCAATGTGCTTTGTCCTTGAGTGGAAAGCGGGATTCTTTGCCAAGTGTATCGCACTTTGGCTATCACTGTGGAGCACACTCTCACTTTGCTCTTTCCCCAACTCCACCAAGAAATTCTGCAACCATACCATCTCTTTACTTGCTTCCGTCACAGCCACGTACTCACTTTCCGCGGTTGACAAAGCTACTACCTTTTGTAGTCTCGAGGCCCAAGATATCGCTGTCCCTCCCAGCGTAAAGACATAACCACTTGTGCTCCTCTTCTCATCATGGTCATTGGACCCCAAGTCCGCATCACAATAGCCTAGGAGCTTCACATCTTTGCCCTCAAAACAAAGACACTTCTCGGTGGTACCTCTCAAGTAGCCAAGGATCCATTTCACTGCAATCCAATGTTGCTCACCCGGATTGCTCATGAACTTGCTCACTACTCCCACCGCATGTGCTATGTCTGGCCTCGTACAAATCATAGCATACATCAAGCTACCCACCGCCGATGCATAGGGAGTCTTCTCCATTTTAGCCTCCTCCGCCTTAGTCTTAGGCGAGTCCTTCTTGGACAATTTGAAGTGTCCAGCTAAAGGAGTCAACTTGGGGTTGGCATTTTGCATGCTAAACCTCTGCAGCACCTTCTCAATGTACTCGGCTTGTGAGAGAAATAGCTTCCCTGCAGCTCTATCTCTCTCAATCCTCATTCCAAGGATTTGCTTAGCCTCACCCAAGTCCTTCATGGCAAACCTTTCGGATAATTGCTTCTTCACTTTGCTCACCTCACTTGCACTGGTGCCTGCTATCAACATGTCATCAACATAAAGCAGGAGGATGATATAGCCATTATCCAGCTTCTTCATATAACAACAATGATCCGCTCCACAACGAGAAAATTCAATCTCGCAATGAATCCATCAAACTTCTTGTACCATTGTCTTGGAGCTTGCTTTAACCCGTACAGACTCTTCCTCAACCTGCACACAAGCTTATCGTTACCTTGCAAGAACCCCTCTGGTTGCTCCATGTAGATCTCTTCCTCTAGATCACCATGAAGAAATGTCGTCTTCACATCCATTTGCTCTAGCAATAGATCTTCAGCAGCCACCATACTTAGCACCATCCGGATGGTGGTCATCTTCACAACAGGAGTGAAGATGTCAGTGAAGTCAATACCATACTTCTGCTGAAATCCCTTTACAACCAGTCTTGCTTTGTAACGTTCGGTGCCATCCGCCTCTTTCTTCACTCTATAGACCCACTTGTTATGCAATGCTTTCTTACCCTTGGGAAGTTCAACTAACTCCCAAGTTCCATTGCTCCTCAAGGACTCCATCTCATCATTCATGGCAAGTTTCCACTCGTTCACTTGCTCACTTTCTTGAGCTTCTTCAAAATCCTCAGGTTCTCCTCCATCGGTCAATAAGAGATAGTAGTTTGCTGGCGAATATCTATCCGGAGATCCACGTTGTCTAGTGGACCTCCTCAATGGAACCACTGTTAGTGGTGATCTTGGCTCCATCTCCACTTCGGCCTCTTGGCCATCAAGTATCCTGCTCCCACCCGAGTTTGAGATGTCTAACTCGACCACCTCACCGGTAGGATCCACTTCATCAGCTAAATCCCCCTTGTCCTTGTACATCACCTTCTCATTGAATATGACATCCCGGCTCCTCACAACCTTTCGGTTCTTCTCATCCCAAAAGCGGAACCCGAACTCATCTCCTCCATATCCAATGAATGTGCACTTCTTGGACTTTGCATCAAGCTTACTCCTATCACCTGCATCCACAAGCACATAGGAAACACAACCCAACACTCGTAAGAAAGTTAGATCAACCTCTTTGCCACTCCACACCTCCTCCGGTATCTCATTCCCCAAAGGAGTTGATGGCCCTCTGTTGATCAAGAATGCTACAGTGTTTACAGCATCTGCCCAAAACATCTTCGGGAGGCCACTCTTTAACCTCATGGCCCTTGCTCTCTCATTTAGTGTTCGGTTCATCCTCTCAGCTATGCCATTTTGCTGGGGGGACCCAGCTACTGTCTTTTCCATGCGAATCCCATACTTCGCACAAAAGTCTTTGAACTCTTGAAGCTCGTACTCACCACCATTATCGGACCTCAAACACTTCACCTTGAGATTCGTCTCGTTCTCCACAAGAGCCTTCCACTTCTTGAAGGCATTGAAAGCATCAGACTTATGCTTTAGGAAGTAGACCCACACCTTCCTTGTAGAGTCATCTATGAAAGTCATGTAATACAAGGAACCACCCACGGATGCCACCGGTGCCGGTCCCCACAGATCACTGTGGACCAATTCAAGCTTCTCCGGCTTAGGAGTTCTACCACTTCTTGAGAAGCTCACCCTCTTCTGCTTCCCAAATACACAGTCTTCACAAAGACCCACGTCCACGGTCTTTAGACCCGGTAGCTTCCCCTTTGAACAAAGCACCCGCATCCCCTTCTCACTCATGTGGCCAAGTCTACTATGCCACAGATCTGCATCATTGGTTGCTCCTACAAGATCAATACTTTCATGAGTGTTCCTTGTCATGTACAACGTACCTTCCTTCTCACCACGAGCCACCACTCTAGCTCCCTTGGTGATCTTCCATGTCCGACAACCAAAGGTTACATTACACCCCTCTTCATCTAGTTGTCCCACGGAAAGCAAATTTCTTCTTAACCCTGGGATGTGTCTCACTCCCTTCAACAATAACAATGATCCATTGGGAGTATTGATTCTCACATCTCCTTTACCCACAATTTGCAATGGCTCATCATCGGCTAGATAAACCTTGCCAAATTCTCCTGGGGTATACAATTCCATTATCCCCTTGTCGCTACAAGAGTGGAATGATGCTCCTGAATCCAGTACCCAAGCCTCCAACGGGCTACTAACACTCAAGATCAATGCATCCCCGTGGTCCTCTGTTATTGCATTTGCCGACTTGTCCTCCTTCTTCGGTGCCTTGCATTGGGTTCTAAAGTGGCCAAACTTCTCACAGTTCCAACATTTAATGGAACTCATGTCCCTCTTCGAACCATCCTTCGATTTGGACTTGGACCTGCTCCGGTCCTTCTTCCCCTTCCACTTAGATTCGGACCTCCCTCTATTGCTAGCATTCAAAGCCGAACCCGAGGCTACTCCGGACTCTTTCCTACGAATCTCCTCACTCATAATCAAGTCCCTCACCTCATCCAACTTGAGTACTACCTTCCCCGCCGAGGCACTCACCGCCGTGACCGTGCCATTCCAACTATCGGGTAAGGAACTTAGCAAAATTAGAGCTTGTACCTCATCATCGAAGTCAATCTTCACCGAGCTCAAAGAAGCGATGGTCGCATTGAACTCATGGAGGTGTACCGATACCGAGGTACTCTCCGCCATCTTAAGGTTGAAGAGCTTCCTCATCAAGTGAACTTTGTTGGCCGCCGATGGCTTCTCGTACATCTCGGACAACGTCTCCAACATCTCCTTCGTGGTCTTTGACTTTACTGTGTGCAAGGCCACGTTCCTAGACAAAGACAAGCGCACCACGCTCATCGCTTTCCGATCTAGGAGCTTCCACTCCTCTTCCTTCATGTCCTCAGGCTTCTTCCCATCAAGCGGCAAGTGCAAATCTTTGCCATACAAGTAGTCCTCTACTTGCATCTTCCAGAAGCCATAGTCGACGCCATCGAACTTCTCCACGGGCGATCTCACATCACCCATCGTGATTGCTCCCACCACGCCCTAAACCCAGGTGCTCTGATACCAGTTGTTGGGAAATAACCCACTTTCCCGTGGACCCAAACAACGCAGCGAACAAGATAGGAGCAAGATCTACGAAAAACAAGAACAACAGATTTGGTAACCCGGTTCGATCTTGACCGATCTACGTCCGGGGGCGTACCAAGCCAGGAGATTTCACTATATCAAGCTCGATCTACACTTTGGAGCTTCACTTGCTCAACAATGGTGTTTCTCTCTCCTCTTCTCTCTCTGTCTCTCTCTAGAAATGTCTCTCTGTCTGCCAGGAAGAAGAAGGAAAAAATACAGGGAAGGTGAAGCGGGTATTTATAGTACCAACAAACCTAGGAACCAAAAACACACACGCAGGTCGATCCCAGTTCTGGACGGGGGCTACGCCCCCCCGCGGTGTCCGAAGTCTCCATACCCAACAACACCAACATATGAAACGGGAGGTCTACTAACTATAATATATAATAGTATTACATGACCTGAAGATGCAAAAAAAATCCAAATCTGCATCTACATTGCCCCTTAACCATGCTGCTATCATATATGTGATCCATTCCGGTCTCTTTTAGCCAGTTCTTGCACTCAAGGCCTACATAGTTTCTTGGGTACTGGTATTCAAGGAAAAGTCATATGCAGCTCCCTTTAGTTTTTTACTGCAGTAGAGTTTTTTCTGTTGTTGCTCTGCAGCTGTGCATATTATTCCGAAGACAAATTAATATCTTCCTTTTCTTCAGATTGCAGGAGGCACGGGTATTACTCCGATGCTTCAAGTGATTGAAGCTATCTTGAAGAACCCAGAAGACAACACTCAGGTGCGGCTGTGGTGAAATTATTGCACGTTATGTTGCCACCTCGTGCTATTTGTTAGAGGATTATGTATCGGTATATCTTTGAGACATATAAAGATCGTCTCGTTTAGGATCATAAAAGTGATATCTACTCTAGTTTACACACGGCGTGAATAGATGTAGGTGAAATATGGCATGTCAAAGAAAAAGTTGATAGTTGTCTCTCTCTTGACAGGTATCTTTGCTTTATGGAAATGTCTCCCCAGACGACATCCTCCTTAAACAGAAGCTTGATTTTCTTGCAGCTAGCCATCCAAACCTAAAGGTACGACATATCTGTTTTCCGATTAAAAACACTTGCAATCCTCTCCTCCTTGCATGCGAGATTGCTTATTTTGCTAGGCTGGTGTGCCAGGTATTTTACACTGTGGACAATCCAACTAAGAACTGGAAAGGAGGTTCAGGTTTCATATCAAAGGATATGGCTCTGAAAGGCCTACCCCTTCCGGGTGATGACACACTCATATTAGTAAGTTGCCACGAACTTAGATTGACTACCAGTATACGCTTAGTTCTCATTAAATCCGTCCAACCTCCTCTTCGGCCTACGCAAACAACTTACTCGATGTTAATTGAATTGGTGCAATGACAATTCAGGTATGCGGCCCTCCTGGAATGATGAAACACGTATCCGGTGATAAAGCTAAAGACTGGACACAAGGAGAGGTAAGCTTTCTGTTAATCTCCCCCCCTAATCCTATCAACATTTAGCAGTTGCTTTGATGCTGATCTTTTCCGTTCTCCACTTCGTTGCAGGTCTCGGGCATTCTCAAAGAACTCGGATACACTGAGCAAATGGTCTACAAATTCTAATCGGCATACCCTCGAAATCATACTGCCTACTCACACTTGAGAGATCTCAGATGTCATGTAATAAACCATCTTCTTTTACTTCGAGGATGCTTTCCGGATGATTAATCGAGATTCAAGACAGGCATCCCATAATAATGTACGATGCTCAAAAGCCTACACACTTGAGAGATCTCAGATGTCATGTAATAAACCATCTTCTTTTACTTCGAGGATGCTTTCCGGATGATTAATCGAGATTCAAGACAGGCATCCCATAATAATGTACGATGCTCAAAAGCCTTTCGCCAGATTTTTGTATGCGCTTGTGAGTATCAATTCCAAAACAGAACGGCACTAGAATAAGGATCATATTTCTCCAGTGTACTATTTGGAATAGCTATGATTTGGATGCTAATGTTATAAAAATTGTTGCTGACGCCTTTTACTTCGTTTACCGGTGAATTAATTCTCATCCTTTGCGGGAAAAGAAAAACCTTGTTTGGGAAGAAAACAAAACCCAAAATTATTTACAGTTCGAAATTTAGTCAAACTAATCTAAATTTAAATTAAAAATAATGTTATAGCAAACTTTCCATTCAGTGGACATCCCTCACCCATGAGTCGTAGCGTTTAGCTTCATCGTCGATAACGCTACATTACACTTGCACCGAGTAATTCAAGTTTAACGTGGTAAAAAAAATTTTATTTAACACATTTCAAACAATTTCAGTTAACTGGGTTCCGGTGTCCAGAAAACCCAAGCAAGAAATTGCTCTGAAACCAAGGTCGGCCCGTAGCCGAACAAGTCAGTTTGAAAGAGCCCAATGTGGTAAAAGTAAATCCTAAAAAAAAGTGGTAAAGTAAGTAGAACGAAGGCAAAAAAAAAAACCTCCGTAAATCAACTGTCAAAGAGAATTAAACTGTTTAAATTAAGATATCAAACCCTAAGCATGTAATTACTCAAAAAATTCAAGAATTTTTTCGATAATATTATAGTCGGTCCAGCAAGTATTCGAATATAAGATGGTTGTCTTCTCGCGGTGTCGTCTGCCCCAGTAATTTTCGTAGTGCGGGGGCTCCTCATTAGGAACGGTCGCGCGAAACTAACACCCAACGCGCCCCTCTCTTCTACGAGACGATCCCTTTCTCTCTCTATAACCACTCGCTCCGAGGTAGAGAGAGAGAGAGTATAATAATATACACATGAGCTCTCTTCTTCTAGAAACTAACAGGAAACCGGCGACAGAGGCGGAGGAGACGATGGAGGAGGAGTTGGATAAGCGGAACACCGACTGCGTCTACTTCCTCGCTTCCCCTCTCACTTGCCGCAAGGTCTCCGCCTCTCTCTCTCTCTCTCTCTATTTTTTGTTGTTTTTATTAGCTTCGGAAGATTAGGTAATTGAAACCCTAGCTAGCCAGCTTGTGTGTTAGCTTCGGCCGCCGGTTCTCTAGGTGGATCTTAATTGGAGCGCGTTTCTTTCTTGTGTCAACCCTAATTCTTCGGTTTCATTGCGTCGGGATCTGCAGGGAGCTGAATGCGAGTACCGCCACAGCGAGATAGCGAGGCTTAACCCTAGAGACTGCTGGTACTGGATGTCTGGAAGCTGTCTCAATCCCACCTGTGCTTTTAGGCATCCTGTTAGCCTCTCTTTCCCGTCTTTTCTCTCTTTCGCAATGTGGATTTCGCCTCGTGGTTAGGGTTTCTTTAGTTTCAGCCCTTAGCTTCGATAATGTGTTATGCATGGCTGTGATGTTATTTGCCTCGGTTTGGTGGGCTGAAAGTGCCTTCTGTTTGGTCTTGCATGTGAAGTCCGTACCTGGCTTTTCGGTTATATACTTATTTTGGGACTAGTTCCTTGTAAGTTTTGGTTTCCATGAAAGCTTCTGCTACTCTGCAGAAAGGATGACATTTTTTTTCCTATTCTCGTCTTTCCATGAGACAGACAGTATTGTTTCGGAATTATCTGAGCCAGGAGTTAGGTATGTTTTGTTCTCTGAGCATTGCTCGATAATTTGTCCTGATGCAAAAGGATTCCAGTCCTCCTGATATTCAAGTTCAATCCTTACCTGCTCTTCGCTCGAAAGAAAATACTACTTAAGATCACTTTTGACGTTAACCTCTACCCCACATTAGCCCAAAATCATTACCTTAACAGTTCCCTTTTTTCAGCTGCGTGCACAAACCTGAGCCATGGAGTGTTTTAAAGGGTTGTTTGACTTTGTTGCTAATTTGGTTTTGAATTCCTTTCTTGTTTGACTTTGTTGCTAATCTGGTTTTGGAATTCCTTTCTTGCTCTATGACAGCCCTTGGAAAAGCCAACAGAATCGGCATCAGAGTCGGATTCATTGCAGAATCAGACTGCTGCACCCTCAAACAAGACTGATGTTCCTTGTTACTTCTATTTCAATGGCTTCTGCAACAAAGGTGACAAATGCTCATTTTCCCATGGCCCTGATACGTTCATGGTGAAATCTGTGAAGTCATCCTCAGCAGTAGCAGGAGTTCCGCCAGGAAAGAAGACCTCTGTCGGAAATGAAGTTGTGCCAACTTTAAAGAAGGCTCATAGTAATCCTCCTGAGGTAGCGCCAAAGATAGCAGTTGATTCAAAACCGAAGCACGTGGTGGATTCTCACCAAACAATTCCTAGAAGAATAATACAGGATCGTTCACCACAAGTAATTGTGCCGCAGCAGGAGGATGAGTCTGCAGTTAATTCCAGTTCTGTGCTTCTAGAAGGTGACTTGGTTCAAAGAACAACTTACATGCCCTCGTACCAAAACTCAGAGGACCAGGTTGATGAGTATGTGGAAGCTGAAGAGCGCTTGGAATCAAGCCCGGAAAATTTTGATGTTCTCGTGGATGACAAATCAGAATATTTGGCTTATGAAGATGATGATGAGTATCTACAAGCCATTGAGAGAGAACGCAGAGAGCTAAATAGCCACTTCATGGGAGATGATTTTGCTGACCGAACAGAATATGATCCTGCATATCCTGACCCTGAACATTTTTTTGAAGGTGAGATGATTGGGTCTTATAATCGTGTAGACAATATCCGTATCTGTGATGATGTTGGAAATGATTCTAGAGACAGAATGCTAAATTCTGAGTCGTCCAGGAAAAGAAAATTCCACTCTTCTGAAGTGGTGATTAATGGTCAGAGAGGTCAGGATCTTCGAGACCACTTGAGAAAGCGCAAAACAGGTGATGGTTATGGCTATGGAGCTGATCGATTAGGTAGAAGTGGGGATTCATTTCGCAGGACTAGACGAAGTGAGGAAAGGCATAGGCATGGCATAAGTCAGCGGCTACGTGAAAGATTGGTATTACATGCAGGAAAGGCTGGTACCGAATCACATGGTTATAATGGAACCTTTTCAGATGGTAGTATTCAGAGTGGATGGATCCACGACAATCCGCCGAGCATGTCCAGGCAGCGGTTTGTTGATAGAAGACCAGCCAATCGGCAGTTTCTTCCACCTGAACGCCAAAGGAGGTCTGGCTCTCAAGATAGAAGATCTTCCGAGGAACGTGTTGCATTTTCGGGACCCAAGACTCTTGCTCAGCTTAAAGAGGAAAAGAAGAAAGCTGGTGAAAATGGGGATTGCATAGGGATTACGGGGCAGTCAAGTCATATGGAATCAGCAGACTTTGAGGGTCCTAAACAGCTTAGCACGATACTCAAGGACAAGAGAAGGCCGAGCTCTGTCGTTGCAGGAAATGGAAGTTAATACCTCGAGGCATCAAGGAGTCGCGTACATCTGAGAAAGATGTAATTTTTTGTAGAGGATAATAACATTCAACTCAGGATACCACTGGCTTACCATCTTGTTTCTTCGCTACGTCGGATCCTCTTTTCGGCCGCCCGGACCAGAGAAGATCATGACGGTATTTATGAGAGCTTTCCCTTTCCCTTCCCCCTCCCCAGGATTTTAAGATGTAATCTCCGCGTTTTTGGATGCTTTAAAACTAGAGCAGTTTACGGTTTGGCTAGCTCCTCTTCACATTTCGGAGGTACCCCAAAATTAGCTTCATCTTGGTGTATTTTGGATTGAGAAAGCTTATTGGTCTTGCTTCTCTTCGCCTAGTGACGATGAAGTAGCAGAAAAACGGTGCGTTTGATCTCAGATAGCGATTCTACTTGGTAGTATGTTGCTCTAGTTGAAGCCAAACTTGCTCCTTTATGGGAATCCAACAAAAACACAAACGAGCAAGCAGGCGGATGTTAAGAGGGGTATGTTTCCCTTTATCTGTTCTGTTTCCATTTTGTCACTACTTTCGAGTTTTGTTTTTGGGTTCAGGTCTTACGAATAAAAAAAGGGCAAATTATCTTCTAGTCTCTGACCTATGGTCACCCTCTTCCTAGGGTCTTTGACTTTTGGAAAATGATTGTCCCGTCCCTAGACTCTCGGGTCCTTGGAGTCGAAATATTCTTTTTTCTCCGGCGAACCTCCACTTGAAATGACGAAAATACCCCTCCCACTTAAAAAAAAAAAAATTCTTCTTCCTCCCACTTATCTTCTTCCTCCCACCTCATCCAAAACCAAAACTTAAAGTCAAAACCAATTAACATCCAAACCAATTAAATCGTGTGCCCTCTGCTTCGACATTGTTTATAATGATGGCAGAAACGCAGATGAAGGAGGACGTTCGACAGTATGAGGTAACCGATGGCCGAAGGAGAGAGAGGACGGTGATGACCAGAAGGAGGAGGAGCGACACGTTGAGTCGACGAGCTCCGGTGTCCGACGTTGTCGGCCTCCTGCCTACAAACCGTCGCCGGGCCTATCGCCGTTGGTGCCCGACGTCGTCGTCTGCCTCCTCACGAACAGCTTGACCAGAGAGATTTAGAGGAACGAGAAGGTGCTGCTGCGTCCAATCGACCCCTCAGGTGCCGCCGCGAGACCCATGCCCTCTCCCTCGTCTCCGACGGCATCCAATCGACCCCTCAGGCGCCGCCGCGAGACCCATACCCTCTCCCTCGTCAAAGGAGTGGGACCCCGCGGTCCTCTACCACCGCCAAACCCTCCTCTTCTGCCACGCCCAAACCTACCGCCGCTGCAGCGTCGACGCCGTTGCATTTGTCGAAAGATGGCAGCCACCACGGTCTATCCTCGTCGGGGAGTGCCTGTTGACGGAGCCCACCTTGCTGGACAGGATAGCGCAGGAGCTCTGCTAGTCGGCTCGGCTCGTCCCGACGCCATTGGGGCGGTACAGGCACTGGTAGATGTCGTCTTGAATCGAGGGAACCCGAAGCGATTATCGTCGAACACAGTGGGTAGGGAGATGGGAAGAATCCTCCAATTTGGGGTTTAGGTTTCTTCACTGAATTTGTTTAAATTGTGTTTAAGCTTTCACTGCGATGGATGCTCGTTCTTATTTCCCGGCTTGAACTCATTTGGATTTCGTCCCACCATAATTTTTCCCCAATTGAAGAATTAGGGTTCTTTTCTCTTGGTATTATGTTCTTGGTTATTTAATTTGGTGTTATTGATGTTTAGTTAATTGGGTATTATTGATTTTTAATTTGGTATTCTTGAGTGAGTTTAATTGGGGATTGAGGATGAATTGGGGAAGAAGATGAAGGGAGAAAGAGAAATTTTTATTTTTTTAGTGGGAGGGATATTTTTGTCTTTTCAAGTGGGGATTTACCGGAGAATATGGAATATTCCGGCACCAGAGACCCGAGAGTCTATTATCATCAAAACTTAGGGACGGAACAATCATTTTTCAAAAGTCAGGGACCCTAAGGGGAGGGTGACCAAAATTCAGAGACTTGAGAATAATTTCCCCATAAAAAAATCATAGAATAGAAAAGAGTTAATTGGTAACTAGACTGCTCTTGGATAAAAGAGTGGTAAACTGATTTGACTTTGAAGGATCCAATTTATTCCTGGATACACAAACTAAACAGATTCCATAATTTGTTATTTCTCCATATTCCTCGTTTTGTCACTTCCCTTTCGCCATCTCCCAAATCTCTACCGGGATAATTCCAACGTATAAATGGTTTTATCTAGGCTCCCTTAGTTTCATCCACCACAAACAATCATCAGCTAGACATTTCCTTTCTAGGTAAAATACTCTAATCTCTCTACTCAAAGATCAATAGAGAGAGGGAGGGAGTCATCAGATGGATCACAACGGTAGTTTGCCAAGGTCGGTGACATCCTTCAGGAGACACGGGTCGTCTGGAGTGGTATGGGATGACGATTACCTTATTAACAACAAAGATACCGTAGACGTAAGAGAGCTCCGGCCGTCCTACAGTGTAGGGTCCATCGGGATGATGCAACGTAGTCGGTCGACGCATCCGGGAGGTGGCCGCGGCCGTAGTGGCGGCCACGGCGTCGTATACCAGACGGTCAAGGTTGCATCATCACCACCGAAGGGGGACCCTCCTTCTCCTAGGGTCACAGGTTGTGGGCTATGCGGGATTTTTGCTAAACCCGTACCCAAATAATCAAAATAAAATATTGATACTTCAATTATATTTTGCTTATGAAAAACTCGATTGCTTGTACTCCATCTGGTTTGCTTGGATATTTCATAATATATGTTATAGTTTTTTGTGTTAATTTGTACAATGTGTGATTCTATGTGCACTTTGATTTTGCTTTCTTTAGCTTTTCGGAGGTGGGATATGAATACTAATGTACAAATAACTGCTGTTTATTTCAAATTATTAATTTAAATCTTCATTTTACAACGTACCGGAATTACGTAGATAGTCTGAGACTATGCAATAATTTTACAACGTTAAATCATCTACAATAACGAAAAGATAAAGCACAACCCAAAACCAAAAGTAGAACTTATAAATCTCTCCTTTCTCAGTTACATCAGGTAAGAAATGTGATGAATATGTCTACTCAAAATTTCAATTTAATCCATGGCTCTCTGGACTTTAGTTTTGAAGACTAGGATGTAAAGCTTCTCCATGGTGAAGTAGAGGAAACAACCTGTTGAGTGAGTCACAAAGGATCCAAAACTTGGGCCCACAATGCAATGCCAGGCCGGCCCATATACTTTATCGAATTCCTGCATCCAACAGACAATAATTCAACTCCATGTCCAAAATTGAAATTATGGGATCCTAAGTTAGTGGAATGAAACAAGAAATGATCACAGGATAATAATGAAAACTCTTGGAAGTTACCTGGAATTGGTTCTCATCAAGGGTTCCATTAGGCAACAATATTGAAAAACTTGGAACAAGACAATCAAACTTATGGTATATTGCAGAGAATCACATGGGAAGCCGATTGGGTGCGAGCAACGCGTGCCCCGCAGTACAATATTGGTACTCCACATTTTTATGCAATTTTATTTTAGTACATTTTAATTTCAACATATTATAACTTTTGATTCGTTTGGAGTTTTTATTATTATAATATATTTTCGAAAAAGGATTTTCAATGGCAAATCAAGTTTTTCAACGGCACATCAAGTTATTCAACAGAAAATTCATGACGGTACATCAATTTTTAATAGCAAATCAAGTTTTTCAACAGCGCATCAAGTTTTTCAATGGCAAAAATCACAACGGCATATCAATTTTCAACGGCAAATCGAGTTTTTCAACGGCACATCAAGTTTTTCAATGGTAAGATCACAATGGCACATCAATTTTCAACAGCACATCAAATTTTTCAACGGCAAAATCACGAATTATGGCTTCGCCTTTTGAAAATCGATGTGCCGTCGGGTTTTACTTTTGGGATGATTTTGCTGGTTGGATTTTTTGTCATTGGGATAATTTTTTCGTTGGTATTTTTTGCCGTTGGGATGCTTTTCCGTTGAAAAACCTGATATTCCAAGACATAATTTGTTGTTTAATGTTTATTCTTTGTATACACGTACAGACAGATAGACAGAGCTATCAAGCTCAAGGAGATCTGATCTAAGCATGTTCATACTCACAATGCACACATGGTCTTTTTTTCACTTTTGGACCAGTGCCACACATGCTGTTGAAATATGCATGATCCATACATGATATACACTAAGAATTGATGCTGATACCTACAAAAAAATACTAAGAATTGGTCAAGTATTATCTCCTAGATGTAAGAGTTTAACATGGAAGCATTAAATGGGACATGTGTTTGGGCTTGTGCAAACCTGACAATATCGACACATTGTCCGCTAGCCACCAATAAAAAACGGTCTTCTAGGCCAATGGAAATATTAATTTGAATCTACCACCTCTCTTGAATAATTGGGCCACCATATACATACATGGTCAAGGTGGGCCTCGGTGTTCCCCAACCCGTTGTCGTAGATCAATTGATGAATGAATGATTACTTTAATCTCATAAATTTTGAGATTAATTTATATAAAAATTTGTATTTCAATTTGATTAGGAGAAATATTTTATCTTTTATGATCTGATTTGTCTTCTACTTAGATTAATTGTTAAAGTGGGTGTTTGGGTGAGATAAATGTGATTTAATTGGCCAAAGAAAAAAACGTACCTTCTTCATGTTATAGGCCATGTGCTTGGAGCTAAGCCTCTCCAAGCTATCAAAAGTTCTTCTAGCACATCGAAAGGCATGAACTTGCATATGTCCCGGCATGTCCGTGACCAAGACCTTCACTTGGAGAAACGCCACCACCGAGGCCAAGTTCGCCTCCACGTGGGACACCGACTTCCTCCCCGTGAGCATCTTCCGCCCCCCGCCGCCATCCAGGCTCCTCCTCGGACCGTCGTCGGCCTCCTCCCACCCGTCTTGATGACCGTTGAAGCAGTAACTATTGGGAGACTTCATTGGCACCACCATGGGAGACGTCATTGTTTTGATCGTCTCCTCGCCGTAGTAATAATCCGAGTTTCTTACCAATGAGAATGCCGGGGATGACATCATTTGAGAGTGCCTAATCTCCTCACAATAGTCGGATTTTCTAGGCAACAACATTGGATTGGTTGTCGTGACAATATTTGGACCATCGTTTGGTTTAGGGATATTATTAATGTTGTTTCTTTTGGACTTGGATTTGTAGAAAAATTTGAAGAACCCTAATGATCTCTTTTGCTTCTCATGGGTAGCCATTGTAAAATGCTTGGTATCTGTACTAGTTCTCTAAAAGGGTATGCATATATACTACTTAAATCCCATGGCCACAAGTGGTTGTGACCCATTAGAATAATTCCAATTAGAAAGTTGGTGAAATAATTTATTGTGGCAACTTCATTTGTTTGTTACTCTCCAATCGAGTCTCTAATTTGACAGTTCACTGGGTCTTGACTTTTTGGTCCGATCAATTGTGATTAAACAACTCGAACTCGAAATATTTGACTACATTTTTCGGGTCCCTCTCTCTAGCTACCATCAAGTACTATACTATTTCAATTGATTTGTGATAAGAGCTGTGTTATTCCTCTCTATAGTTTCATATTATTAACATGAATTCCTAGCTACATTACAACTACTGTAGATATTGATAATTTTGGTTGGAAGTATTATATCTACATCGAGCGATCGGGGGTGAAGAGAAAGCGATACTTGTCCAACTTGGTCCCAACATCCACACATCGGGTTGAAATTATCATCATGCATATGGTATATATTGTGGACCTTATTGAATTTGGAATCTCTGAAACCAACAATATATATACATAACCGGCCTTTCAAAAAACATATATTATCGAAACAGTTGCCAATTAAATTAAGAAAATGAGTTGTGAGTTTTCAATATTCATAATAAACAAAGTTTATCAGATTAAGATTTGTACGAGTTGATATCGCTAATCTGCCATGACATAAGATTGTTCGAATAATAGCAGGTTACGTGATCAATTTGTTCTGATATCATGCTAGAATTTTATGTCCAATCTAAAATGTTAAAACAATAAATTGATAGATTTCTAATACTTTAATAAGTTCAATATATTTACAATAAACAATATGATAATTTAATAAGTTCAATATATTTACAATAAACAATATGATAATTTCAACTGATTCACTGATATTTTCCTGAATTTCAGTTGGGAAATAGATTCTGAAGTCCATGATTTGAAGAGACTGGATTGAGTGAGGACTAAATAAAACGTGTTCTCAGGAGGGGGACTACACATGCAAACAAATATCACTTCGCAAGCAAACCAATATCACTACACATGTAAACCAATATCAATTCGTTTGGATTTCTCATCGGGGGCTTATTTGGTGGGGACTATGCTAACCCCACCCATGGAGACTAAAGCAAACCAATATCACGGCCACATGCAAACCGAGACTGGATTGAGTGGGGACTAAAGAAAATTTGTCCACAGGTGTGGACTACATTTTGGGCCGGCAGATTTGATTATCTTTAAATCTGATTGTCAATAACCTATCAGGTGTTATTGGTTTGCATGTGAAGTGATATTGGTTTGCATGTGAAGTGATATTGGTTTGGAAGACGCTGGTTTACATATGAAGTGATATTGGTTTGCATGTGTAGTGATATTGGTTTGAGTTAGTCCCCATAGTTGGGGACTACCCCAGTCCCCACCAAATCCACCCCCATACAAACCAAAATCACTTCACATGCAAACCAATATCACTTCACATGCAAATCAACCAATATCACTACACGTGCAAACTAATAACACTTCACATGCAAACCAAAATCACTTTACATGCAAACAATTATCATATGATAGGTTATTGACCATCAGATTTAAAAATATTCTTTTACAATCGAATCTGACGGCCCATAATTTAGTCCTCACTTATGTCCCCACTCAATCCGGTCTCTTTCTCATCACCCCTACTGCAATTTTGACCTCATGATTGTAGTTCCCAACCAACATTAATTAAACTCTCTCTCTCTCGATAAAAGCCAAAACAAAGAGAATATATCGGCAGTGATTCTTAATTGGTCATTTTGACAGTATTAACGCATCAATTTTATTTAATTATTGAAGCGCCGCCTGGAACTTCGGGAGAGCATGTGCCCATCCTTTTTGTAGGTTCACCTAATAGTTCAAAAGCAAAAACCGATACTTAGATCAAGTGATAATAAAATTATTTTAATTTAATCAAATCGTAAGACTCTCAGCAGTATTAAATATTTATTGAAAGAGCTTTGATACCTTTTAAAGTTCCTACCCGACTTAAAATTAGATTAGTCAGTCTAATGGGCCAGATACTGATTGATTAACCAAAATAACCTAATTTTTAATTTACAATGTAGGTTGGTCACTTTGCTTTTGTCACACTAAAAAAGACAAATATTATGTTAGTGGAGGAAGAACTGCCTCGTGGCAAGTGTCGTAGACAATACCATTAAGCATTTATCTCTTGGCGCAACTCTTTCATCTCGTCGATAATTGTAATCACATTGGATTTTCAACTTTACTCTTTAAAAATGTTTTAAAAACCGTGACCAACAATTTGATCGATAAAAAGTGTGACCTAGGATCAATCTTGGGTCAGTTTTTACTTAAATTCAGATGATGGTTTATTTAATAAGTTAGACCGACTGATTTATTCGGTTGGGCTCACGAAGAGTTGTAGATTGAAAAGTGTGTTATTTGGGCTTACTGAATTAGGCTCCACTAAGGACAATTGCATCCATATGTATACGCTCTTTCTCTTTCTCGATTTCTACTACTGAATTTTACCAATCTAGAGTTTTACTAAGACCGTAGTTGCAACTTCTCAGAAAAGAATCATGCATTCAGAGATTAGTAAATATTAGTATATAAATAAAATTCACGAATAAAAAATAAATATGCGGTTGGACATGCCAGTCTAGACCAAATTATCAAAAATATTTTTTTTCTGTTTTATTAGTTTAAAAGTGAACAAATGATTTTAATAAATAAATTATAAATTTTACAACAAGATTAGAGTATATTTATAACTAGGGAAAATTATTATAGGATCTTTCATGTTTGACTCAATCGGCAATTTAGTCCCCCCTGTTTGACTAAATATTAACGGTGCTGCTACTGGCACGAGGATCTTTGTGATATCTCGGATTAAAGCCGTCGTCAGGTAGGGGAAAGAAGATGAAGTGTTGCCGGAGAAGATGAAGTGTCGTCGGAGCATAGGTATCAGAAGACTAGTTTGATTTTTTTTAATTCCAGGGGTATAATAGTCATTTAAGAATTTAAAAATAAATAAGTTGATTGATGACATCAGCGAGGGACAAGAGAGTATAATAAAATCAAACACGGGGACCCAAAAATCATTTTTAAAATTGTCGGAACTAAATTGTCAATTTAGTCAAATACGGAGGACCCGACAGTAATCTGCCCTATAATTATTTGATATGTAATACTAAATATAATTAATAATAAATATATGTATTTAAAAAGTCTCTGGTTAAACTGCAAAAGGGAAAACATCGAGGGTCGTCTTTCCATGTGTTTTTAAAAATATCGTTCTTGAAACATATTCAACCTTTAATTTTAGAAAAAGTACGCTTTAGTACATTGTAGGTTGGCTGTTTGACACTTTTAAGTTTGTGGTTTTGAACCCATCAAACAGGTCCCTGTGGTATCAAAAAATCCTCATCCGAACTTGGACAAATTTGACCAGCTTAAACGTAGGTGAAAAATGTACACGTGGCACGCGAATTGGACTTTTTAGGCCCCAATTTTTGCTGAGTTGGCTGAGAAAAAATATATAAATCAATCTCAGATTAGTTTAATTTTTTTCAAAAAAAAAACCTTCTCCCTCCCCCTTTCGTCTTCTTCATCTGCTTCTTCGTCCCTCTCGACTCTATTTTGATGAATAAAAAAAAATTGAGCTCCGGAAGCAGATCTCATCCTCTCTACAGCTATTTACCTTTCCAAGGTAACCAACTATTTACCTTTCCAATTTATTATTTTTAACATATTTATTATTATTATTATCATCATTATCATTATTATTTTGCCGTAGATCTTTGGAGAAACTCTTGTTTAGCTTCGGACTTTGGGGCTTTTGAAATTTAAGTTAAAACGAACAAGGAATGGGGAGGATCGGGCTAGGCAAAATGGTTGAATCGCTTGACGGTGATGTAGCCCCCGATTTTCCCTCTGTAGACGACGTTGGGAGCCTTCTCACCGTGCTCCGACACTATGTTGTTTCTGTCGAAAACCCAGCGGAGGCGGATTTCAGCTGCTCGTAGCTAAATTCCGTGATACTCGCCACGCGCCACCCCCTCCGTGAAACTCGAGAGAGGGAGAAGAAAGGGTATTTTAAAAAAACTATAAACTAACTTGGGATTGATTTGTATATTTTTGCTCAGCCAACTCAGCAAAATGGTGGCCTAAAAAGTCCAGTTGGTGTGCCACGTGTACCTTTTCCACCTACATCTAGCCTGATCAAACTTGCCCAGGTCAGCAAAATGGTGGCATAAAAAGTCCAATTGGGGTACCACAAGGACATATTTAATGGTTACCACATAATTAAAAATGTCAAACGACCAAACTACAATGTACTAAAAAAATTTTCCTTAATTTTTTAAACTAGGCCGGCTATTTTTTATCCAAACTATGTAAAACCTTTGAATCCCATGTGGCATATCCCAAATCAACATGATCTGATACAAGTTCCATATATGTGGGCATATACAATCCAATGCACTCCCATTCATCAAATGAGATTCCACAATACTCCAACAAAAATTACATCCAACTTTATAATCGATGTCAGAAAATGGGCAATTAACCTATAGAACACCAAATTAACACCAAATTTTTCATTAATGGATTTCTATATACAACAAAGCACACATTATATGTTGATTACATGTATTTATATGGTCAACTAACTACACCTTTGTCTTGAATTGCAAAAAGACCGTTTGATATTTAAACATCTATTTGATTAACTAATTTAAGTTAGAGTTTAGTATAATTTTTTTAAAGGTTGCTATAACTTTTTAAAACATACAAAATTTTTCCAACAAATATTTAGTATTATTTCTACTAGTTTGAAGTCGAAATCTCTCGATTAAGTTTTTTTAATAAATAGATTAATTTTATTTCTTTTTTTGAAGATACTTACAGAATGTTCCAAATACAACCCAAAAAAAAGAAATTGCCACTATACACCAACCTAATTATTTATTAATTACATAAGTAATGTAATCAAATTAGTCCCTACCTAAAAAGTCTAGATAGAATCTCTCGATTAAGTTACAACATATTTTCGTCCATCACTGAACTCGTTGTTTCTGCGAGTGGGATTATAGGAATTTTGTCGCAATTACAAATTTCGATCATGGAGCCATCTGGGTCGTGAAAAAACAATTGATCCACGCAAATCCCACCTTCCTCCACTCTACCTCTTGCGTAATCTATTTCCAGTTCCTTCAGTTTTTCCTCTACCTCTGCCATGTTCTCGCACTGCAAAAACCAATTAATAAATGCACGCCATAGTTGATTTTTGGGAACAAATTAATTAAAATATAAGTTGCTTGATTGGAATTTAAGAGTTAATCGACCAGTTTCAACCCTGGAGTGGGAAGAAAAAGGATAAATTACCTGGAAAGAGAAATGGTTGTTCTTGGGATCAATGTGGGTCATTTTCTTCGGCATATTTTCAGGGTCATCGGATTGGAGTAAATGTATGCCTATCCCGAAACCAAATAACCTGCATTTTATGTATCAAGAAGGACCATATACTCATTAGTTTATTGTAATATATAATTGGAGACCACATATTAAAATTTTAAAACGAGCCAGAAGAATATAATGCAACGTTGACTTGTTTTAATTTTGGGTTGAATCCACTTTGTCACCGAATTGTAGGAAAATCTCGTACTAACTATTTTTAACACTGTTACGTTGTGAACGATATTTAAAAACAGGTTGGGCCCAACCTCTAGGGGTCCTCAACCCTAACCAAAACAATATTACACATACAAAATGCTCTTCGGCCTTACCAAGCACCGTCAAAGTCAAAGGAACAAGGCCTCACGACGGGATAAAACCCTAGAACATGTTGGTAGAAGCAAACAGATTTGCCAAGTGATCGGCACTTAATCGAGATGTGGTTCAATGCCTTTAGCTGCAGAGGATTATATCCCATATGATTCCTTGTCTACTTGTAATAAACACGACAAGAAGGTAATTTCTACCCAAAAAAGACGAGGAAAATTGGGGCTTGTGGGAATTATTTGGATTTGAATTGGATCAAGTAGAGGTTTTAAGTTTGCAAGTTTTAGAAGAGCTCTTACCGTTGAGCTAATGAGCTTGCCGTACTATTTATGGAGAAATAGATTTTATCAATTGGTCTTTAAATATTTTCCTAGAGATTACTCTTAAAATTTCTAGGCAAGTAATGGGTAGAGAGATAGGGATGCTCATGATACACGTAGATTCCACGTTTCGGCTTTGACAGCCAAATATTTTTCAATTAACGCAAATGCATACAGGTGACTTGTGCATATGGGGATTGGATTCAACCCTTCAAAGGGACATTCAGTACAGTTTTGAACGCCACCAAGGAAGGACAAATACGGAAAAAGTGGGAAAGAGCGTGGGTAGGACCCATTAAGAAAGGGGGACTTGAGCGAGTAGGCAACAAGGGGTGCGTGATTTTTTATTTTTGTTTGGAGAGGGGTACGCGACTTTTTACTTTTATTGGGAGAGTAAATTTTTTGTTTTAATTAATTTAAACTTTATTTTTTAATAAAAATATTTTTTTATAAAATATTTAACTTTTTTATTGTAATTATTATTAATAATCAGACATACCATTCGATATAATTAAGTATACCATTTGATATAACCGGATATACCATTCGATATATAATTTAATTACTTATTATACGTATTTTTAATAACTAGACATACTATTGTATCCTAACATAATAAACTATTATATCATAACTGTGCAAGCAATTGTATCATAACTGTGCAAACTATTATATCGTAACATAATAAACTATTGTATCGTAACTATACAAACCATTTTATCGTAACATAATAAACCATTGTATCATAACATGATAAACTATTGTATCGTAACTGTGCAAATCATTGTATTGTAACATAATAAACAATTGTATCGTAACTGTGCAAACCATTGTATCGTAACATAAGAATGGTTGTACCAGTAACAAACAATTTCATGTTCATACCACTGTCACCAAGAATTAGGGCCTCGCGCTAGTTACATCATGAACCCGTACCGGCAAAAACCAATGCACACCAGCAATGTCATCTGTAACCACGTGAAGCGATTGACGGATGGGAGGGAGAAGGATGCTCCAGATCTGGTCGGCGAGGCGTCGGAGTAGGTGATTTTTGGTGAGGAATCCGACTGGGAGAACAGATCGATGCACGAGTCGAACACGACGGAGCTGACGAGGACGGATTCGCCAGAGTCACGGGGCCTGAGGAGGGGGAAATCACCTCGTCACTCTGTCATCGCCCTCACCGCTGACCTACAACACTGTCCAAGCTTCTCCATCTCCTACCCAAGAATGGTGCTCGTCGGCCCATCCAGATCTGACATCCCGCTTGTCAGCGTCGAGGTCCACTATCGTTCTGGGTCACCGGCGTCAAGGTCCACCAGTGTGAGTCCATCGTGGGAAGGGAGAGAGTGTGAGGGAAGAGGCATGGAAGGAGGAGAAAAGGGAGAGAGGGAGAGAGAGAGAGAGAGAGAGAAGACTAAATTATCTCGCCTTGTAATTGACCGTGTGATCAGCTCTCCTTTTTTTAAGCTTCATCCAATGGTCCATATGAGGCCCAGGCCCCTGCTGGTGGAAAATGAAGGTCCAGGTTAGAATCTGATCCCGTGTATATGAGTATGTATTGACCGTGTGATCAGCTCTCCTTTTTTTAAGCTTCATCCAACGGTCCATATGAGGCCCAGGCCCCTGCTGGTAGAAAATGAAGGTCCAGGTTAGAATCTGATTCCGTGTATATGAGTATGTTTCATATTACTACGCACTTGCTAATTGTAAGAGCATTATGATTTGTCACAAATTTTAATTACAGTAGAACCCTTGTTAAATATATTTTTCTGTTATATACTTAATTGTGATGTCTCCTAGTTTTTTGAGGTTAGGAGTCTGGCTTTGATCATGAGTATCGTAGTGTAGACACAAGATATATGTCGGAGGCGTAGTCTCATCTAACCACATGTATCTAAGTATCTTCAAATATTATAATGAGCAGACTCTTATATGGTATGACAATTATCTCTTATATTTCTCTTATATGGTATGACAATTATCTCTTATATTTCTCTGTTATTATTTATTATGGTATTTAAATATTTATTTTTCGCTTCCACTACCTGACATATAAAAAACCTTCGAGGTTGGATACGAAGATTTTGTATAAATAATTTTCCGGTTAATAGTAGATGATAATGGATAACATAGCAGATTGGTCAAAGTATCATACATATTTTTCGCATATTATATTTCTAATAAGTATGCAACCTAGACCATGTCAAGAATTATGTTTGAGAATTTGGCAACAGTTTTCGTAAATGCTTGCATGTTAAGGAAAATAACTTGACAAGTCACTTTGTATATTTGTTTGATTAAGTCTCTTTCTATGTTGCCTCTAAAAAAATATTTTCTATATTTTTTTGGGTTATATAACCTCTAGTTTTGAGCTTCCAAAAAAATGTGAAAAAATTTTCCTAACAAATATGTAACACTGATATATTTTTAAAAACTCGAACCGACTTTATTAAACTAAAATAACGTTATTCCCTGCTGATACAGGTATTTGTGTACAAGACACTTCCTATATAGCGTGTGAGAATAAAACATTACGCGGAAATTAGATGGACGGCGGAGAACCTAACGTTTGCTTATTTCTGGTTGGGACATCGAAAGATCTCTTCCCGAATTTCTGGTTTTTTTTGGGTTATAAAATACTCAATTTCATTCTCTACTTAAATGTAGGTAATGATATTTTATCTCGATGTTAATTTAAAGGAAAAAGTACACTTAAGTATCATGTAGTTTTACCGATTATCACTTGGGCACCTTGTGGTTTCAGAACCGTAAAAAAGGTCCAACTTATTTCAATGTTTGTCACGGACCGGTCCCGAGCTCCGGTCCGAATTTTTTTGGGGGAACGGCATCGTTTTACGGCCGACGTGGACTCCCACATGTCTTAAACTTGGATGGGTTGATGATGACGTGGCAGTGGGTAAATTACTAAATTAGTACCTAATATTTTTATCATTTTTCAAAGAAAAAAAATATAATAATACTAAATGCTAACCCTAAAAACACTCCCTCTCATCCACTCTTTCATGTCGAATCTCCATTACCCAAACATTCCACCACAAAAACACTCCTGGGTTTGACAATTAAAGCCTCCACAAGCCCTTAGACAAGACAATCTTTCCATTTTCAGCCAAATCCTCATCAAACCACGGGTGTTGAACATGAACATCATCATCCGAGTCATCTCTGATTTCAAGCAGCTCTGTGTCGCCTAAAATCACAGGATCATGCATGTCATCTCCAATAGCAGCAGTACCCTCTCTAATTGCATCACCTAAAGCCTCTCTAATTGCATCACCTAAAGCATCATTGACATAATCTTCATCTTCACTATCCTCATCAAACGACTCGCTATCTGCACTCCAATTTCCTTCTTCAACTTCATTAGGCATCTGTTGATTCTGTGCGAATTCTTCATCACTTTTCATAGCAACATCCAATCTTTTTTGTAACTCAACAACAGTAGCTATATTTTTACCTACTTCCAGACCATAAACATTAGTAAACGGGAATGGTTTTTGAACTTCGATCATGTGTACGATCTCAACATCACTATATATCTGTATAATCTCTCCATTACCACCACTAACCGCATCCATCTTAAACCATAATGGACACTCGCCCATCCCCAGAATATTACAAAACAAATGACGTACATCCCAAAAACCAAATCGATATACATCGTACCCAAAATCAGTCTCAAACGAAGCCCCTCCAATATATTTTATACCTCCATTTTCATCCCATGTTCCACCAAAATGGTACCGCAAATGAATCCTCTCGTCGGTCATCACGAACACGAAACCTGCGAACAAAGCCAACGAAGCAACTAAGCTAACAGATGGAGAACGAAGACAAAATCCTAGAAACAAGGGTTTGGAGTCAAACCCTAAAACCAACACACAGAGAACGAGAGAAGCATTATACCTCAACTGGCGGAGAAGTGACAAAGGAGAGCGACGAGAGAATCGGAAGAGCCACGAATCTGGGTAACCGCAGCGAACATTTCTAGGGCTTAGGGTTTTTTAACGAACATTTCTGGGTCTTAGGATTTTTGAGGGAGAATCGAAAGGGCTGATAGGAGGGAGTGTCGAGGGAAAAAATTGAGTGGGAGCAACGAGGTCGAGGGGGAGGGAGAACGACAGAGAGGAAAGCAACGAAGGAGAGAGACGGGAGAGCGATGGTCTTTTTTTGGAGAAGGGGAGATGAATGATCTTCGAGGTCTATGTGAGAGGGAAGAGAGAGAGTTGGAATAGATATTATTAAGAGGGGGAGGTTTTCGAAATAATATTAAAAAATATAGGACTAGGACTGTTTTAGAACTTTATCATTACTTAATCCACATGGCTAAGTCCACGTCGGCCGTAAAACGACGTCGTTCCCCCAAAAAAATTTGGACCAGAGCTCGGGACCGATTCGTGACAAACATTGAAATAAGTTGGACATTTTTTACGGTTCTGAAACCACAGAGTACCTAAGTGATAATCGGTGAAACTACAAAGTACTTAAATGTACTTTTTTCTAATTTAAATGATGCAATAGCTGGGAACACAAAGGTGTTGCTTTTATGTTTATATATATAACATGTAAATATTTTTAATAAAATATATCTACTTATCAAAAAGATGTTTGGTTATTTTTGGCCGAAAATCAACTAATTTAGCTCGTTGCATAATTGCGGGCCTCAATCGGCCCACTTCACACATACGGATTCTAGGGGCCCATAATGTTCAAATAACCTCCAAATAATGCCTGGACTCACACCGGCCCGGCCCAGTCCCAAATTTTATGAGAAGGGTAGAACCGGAACCGGCGACCAACCTCCACTCTCCGGGGTTTATCGCGGCCGGGACAAGCTCTCCGTTAAGCGCCTCCACTCCATCGAGGAAAACGGCGCCGAACGCTTCCCTACTTGTACTTCCCTTTCGGCGTTCCTTTTTTTTTCTCAATTAAAGAAATTAATTATAGTCTATCCTCACTTGCATTTCGTTTGGTCGTGGTCGGCGGCTGGTATAGCGATATAGGATACGACGAGAAGCGAGTGTCATTGATACAGAGGATAGAGATTTTGCGTGGGTGGTTTGGAGGGAAGAGGGAGGAGAGGATATATAGGAGGAGGACAAAGACGAGTTGATTTGTCTAGGTTCAAACCGTAGCAATGTAATATTAGTGTAAAAATATCTTTAAAAAAAGACGGGGATGGTTCTAGAAGGAAGAAGAGGCCGACGAAGGAGGATAGCTCGTTGCGTAGAAATATCAGTGCCGTCTTTTTCACTTCATTTGTCTCTCTCCCCGTTTTCAACCTCTCCTGCTCACAAGATGTGGTATGGACAATCTTTATAGACTACTATTCAATATTCGTTGTTGACATTTCTCTTGTGGACAAGGGACAACTTGTTGACTCGGAAGCATCGACCATATCTGAAATCTTAAAAGGGCCTCATCTCCTGCCGTATACGCCAGGTATCTAATCTGTTCGTTATGGGTTCGACTTTTGAACTTTTTTACTTTCTTGTTCCTAAACTCAATACGAGTTAATCTAATTAGTAAGAGGATTTCATTTTTTCTGAAAAGTTTTGGATTCAAATTCGATACGAATGTCCAAAAAATCCAACTAATTATTCCAATTCCTCACGTTCACTTTCTGGCCAATTTTGAAGTTATTGAGTTGATTTGAAAAGCAACATAGCTTTCCTCCATTAATGACGGGGAAGCTGGAGCCGGAAAAGGAATTTTCCAGATAATTATCACTTTGTTTTTATATGCAGACGTGCTTGGAGCCCATCATTGGTAGGATCCTAGGAACTACCAAAAACATATATTTCCACGGAGTTCTTGCTTGCCTGGCACACAAAGCACCAGTTGTCTCTTAGGTGACGACATCTTCACCGGTCGACTAAACAAAAACCCGCTTGGGACCCAGAAAAAGACTTGCAAAACCAAATTGATCCACGTATTAAATTTTAGAAAGAAGAATGGGTGAACTTGAATTTTTTTTACTTGATGATTGTATTAAGTCACAGAAATAATTTAAATGTATTAAAATTGAGTAATAATAATTTATAGACTTAAATTAATTAAGGAATTTCTAAAAAAATAGTTAAGGTAGTCAGTCATCTATATCTTGTTCTTCTGTTCTGGCAAGTCAAGGTCCTGCTTTTTGCAATTCAGTTCCTCACCAATACTCACGACCACCGAATAAAAATATTAAACTAAAGGCCCGTAAGAAATGAGCTACTAGAAAAAAAATACATACACAAATAACAAACAACCATGAAATTAAATTACTTAGAGTGCATGTGTTCATAAGAAATCACAGAGCCATTCATTATTAGTATATCTTTGATACTTATGGTTTAATTCTTTCTCAAATTAGTATATCTTTGATACTTATGGTTTAATTCTTTCTCAGAATAAAATAAATTATACATTTTCAAAAAATACCTTTATTAATAATGAAACTATGGGCAATGACTTAAAATATTAGTTAGCTAATGAAAATATAACAAAAAAGATCAGCTCACCTAACAAACTAGCTTAGGTGGATTTTATTGGACTCTTAAATGATCAAATCTTCTGCCGTGGTACAAGAGACTTCTTTTCCCATTCTTAGTAACTCCATCTTCAAATTTTTGGTACGACAGATAATGGAAAAAGGCAAAACAAGTTGGAAGTATCATGGGAAGGTAAGGTACCGATTTCCAATCACATTCTCTTCCTTCGAAAGTGACACGAAACGAACCCCACGAGTCGACGACGCCTTCTCATTTCCCTAATTTGTTTTATTCTCCTCGATGATGAGTAGTTATTCCACGTTATTACATTATAAATCACTTCTAAAATGCCTTTCCTATAAAACAGGGGAAAACTTATTAGAACAAAATCAAAATCAAAATCATAAACAGGTCCTCCTCTCCCTCTCCCTCTCCCTCTCCCTCAAACAATAAGAGCTGGCCGGCGAATGATAAAACAAACAGTTAAAAAAACCAGCTCGGGAGTTGTTAGTTGATAGGCCAAACTGTTCTTCCTCATTGCTCCGTTTGTTCCTCCGGGATCGGTGATACCCAGGAAAGGAGGGGGGAATTAATTAGTAGCTCGTGGGCGTCGGGAGGGAGGGAATTTCGGTGCCCTAAGCACAAAGTTTCCGTCTTTATTTGTTTCTATACCGAAAGGCGGCTCCTTTCGAGCTGGGTTTTATGAAGAATTCGATTTCCCTTGGTGGGTTCTATCTCAATTTGCCTTATTGGTGCTAAAGTTTGTTTCTTTGGTGGATTTTGGTGTAGTGGGGTTGTTGAATTTGGGGGCTTTATTGGTTTTTTTATTATCTTTGGTGGCCCTTTTTTTTGTTGGGTGTGGATTTTAGCGGTTAATGAGAGTGTGAGAGATGTCTGGAGGGACACCGGTAGGAGGAGGAGGGTACATTAGGCAGAGACATAGTCAAGGGTATGCGTCTGGTAGTGATGATCTTGAGGATGATGCTTGCTCCAGGCTACAGCCATTCTCCCAGCCGCCTCCCCGGGTTTGGTCTTGGACTGAGGTTGTGGAGAATGTGCTTTGGATTGCTTCCGCTGTTTTCGTTGTGTATTATGGTGATCGGCACGCCAACTTGATCTATCTGTTGTGGCACGACGGGCGGATAAGAAGGTACGCTAGTTTGATGCGTGCGTGCTCTTTTTTTGTGGAGAATCAAGTTAATGTGCTCTAATCTGTTGAAATTTTGCGTTTAATATAACTGGTTCGATTGTCGAGGATAGGAGGGCAGATATTTCTATTTGCTGATTTACATTCTGCATTCCGTCTTTCTGTGTCAATGGACTAAAGTTTGCAAATTTTGGTTGAGCAAATAATAAGCTTTTACTTGGAAGCTTGACAAGTTTGGGAGTATGTTTCTCTGATTTCAAATGTTCCCTTGTGATGTTCTTGAGTAGTGTGACTACTGTTTTCTTGTACGAGATTGCGAGGACCTTCTAGGTTTAATAGAAGTTGGTCATATGCAGCTTAAATCTATACAGGATAGGTGTTGAGTTTGCCTAATATTTGAAGATGGATATAAGGAAGCTAGGATTTGGTAGTGGCAAAGAATTCAATGCTTTTTTGCTTAGATTGATGAGGCAGAAAGAAATATAGTGTTGATGTTTTCCGGATGAGTTTTGTTCTAAAATTTGCTCTTACAAGTAGTTGGAAAGGAAGTAAGATATGGAATTGCCTTGTTTGAGGTGCTGCCTGTAGATGTCATAGGAGTAGTTCTGCCATTTGGTTCCAAAGAAACCATTATTTTATGTGCTTGTGTATCGCATGCACAAAGCAGGGCTGTTAGCAGCTCTTTGATGTCTATATCCCGGCAGCTGTTTCAAGTCGTTTTTCATCTTAAAGAACCACATATTGCCGGAGGAAGTGGTGAAGAGACAGGAAGACGATTTTACATCCTTTCTTGGTTCTGCATAATAAATAAGCGTTTGTTCCTTGAAACTCAGCGGAGGAATACATAACTGTTTTGAAAAAGTTTTTTTAATCGACGATGGCCATTTAACTTCAGCATGTCACTCATATAGTTCAATCTTTATCACATCCAGTTTTCCATTATCATGGTTTCGCCTGAATCAGACACATGTGCCCATTAAATTAGTATGAATACTTTTTCGGATGAAAACTTTTAAGGTTGAATGATGTTCATTATGAGAAAATCATGGAACTTCATGGTCTATGCGACGTGGCTTGCAGATAGTGATAGCCCCTTCATATCTCCTTAATTGTAGAAATTCAGCCGGTGCTCACATCACTTGTCTCTGGCTTATGTTATTGTCTCGAGTCCTAGTCGAACTCTTTGTCTGATCTATCTTGCAGTCCCTCTTAACCATTTGTATTTCTGTGTGCATGGCTTATCATCTCGTGATCATGCTCATGCCAACTATTTTGACCACTTGCATTGCCCTGTCACAGATTGCCATTATACCTCGGAATGATGGGTGTTGGACTCAATGTTATCATATTTGTATATACAACTATGTTTTCTTGGAGCATCCGGAGATTCGATGAGAAATGGGAACTGTCTAGTATATCGGCTTTGCCATTTGTCACACTCCTGGGGCTCGTTTCATTTTGCTTGTAAGGCACCATCTAATCACATTTTGATTGCCCGTTCATTGGTGTTCTTCAGCTGACAAAGGACTAATCCTCGTAGGTTTTCGTATGCATTGTGGCCAATATGGAGCTTCCTGACGCTACCTCTTCTTGTAAGTTGTCAATGCCTTTGGTATATCTTCATTCGCATGGACTAGCTATATTTCTATCATGGTCATAGGATAACACCTTCCTTTGTGCAGTTCACACTTTTCATGGCCTGCATGGTCATCTTCCCGCACATCATGATCGTGACATTCAGGACGCCAAGTGACGCTTTCCGTATAGATTGAACTTCTGGTTTTACAACCAAGCAGAATACTGATACAGCCTAGATCTATATCGCCTCGGCGGGCTTCTCGTCTCTAATTCCGTCCCGAGCGGTGCTAACCACAGAAGCTGCTTGTCTTGGTCATTTATTCTTTGACATATATGCCATCTTTAGCTTGACAAAGATCGGTTATACATCCGAACATTGTCCGTAGCTATGATAAACGGAATCAACGACTGAGGATGAGATTCTAGTGAATGATTGATGAGGTGTAGTTAGCGTCTGCCTCAGTTTTCCTTGTGATTATGGGATGTGTGAGTTTGTGAATTAGAATACAGTGGGATTGGAAGAAAACGAAAGGAACCTGGGCAAGTTTTTACCTTTTGGTTGATTACACCGGGCCGACTAATTCAGATTCGATCTCGGTAGGACATTTGAAGAGTCAACAAGAGAGGCTGTTTCTTAGCACTAGGAAATTGGAAACATCCTTGTCACAGCAAACGGCGCGTATCAATAGTTTTGGGTTGGAGGCCACATAGAACATAAATTTGTGTGTCAAGAGCCAGAGATCATACTTGAAACGATATCAATTCTTGATCAACCTTATTATACTCGTTTCATCACATCAATTACATGTCAAGTGACAATGACCAATTGCAGATTTAAGTTCAAGTAAATCATTAAGTTACAATTTGAAACTGCATAAAGGTTAATTTACCAACAAAAAAACTGCATAAAGGTTAATTTGCTCTCACGTAATTATGGTCTTTCTGATCTATATTTTTGTCCGAGAAAATCTCCGACCCGTTGATTGATTGTTGGTAGATCATGCAAGAGTTGATACTTACTGCAAATCTGATCTTAGACCTCTAAATAATTACTTTTTTTAGATAACTTATGTTAATCCTACAACTATTACTTTTTTTTATGGAAATCATTGATGCTTTTTACAACGGCGGCAGTCCAGATTTGTCCGATGTTATACTCACTTCCGGGATCAACACCCAAGTGACAACTGACAAATGATTGCTTAGTTAAACATGATAACCAATCAATATTATCAACTTATGATTATCAACATTATAAAAAAATGTAAAAAATGAATATTATCAACTTATGATACTGACACGCATCTTTATAAAATGGTACTTTCCTGTGAGACTATCATTTTTCAAAGGGCAAATTACCTTCAGGTCACTGGTTTATAATTTTATTACTCGAGGTCCCTAGCTTTTGAAAATAGTGTACGAAGTTCCTGCTTTTTAAGAAAATATTGGTCTAAGATCTCTAGTCACCATATCGATCTTCTTAAAAATCTCCGGAGAAAATTTCCTATCTGGTGAGTAGGGACCTCAGACCAATATTTTCTTAAAAAGTAGGGACCTCATACACTATTTCAGAAAGCTAGGAACCTGCGAGTAATAAAATTATAAACCAAGGACCTGAGGGTAATTTATCCTTTTCCAAATGAGAAGAGCAACTAATGAAGCTATGAATACACACCTCAGTTTCTTATTACCAAGTCAACTTTCAATGATCAATCTTACTTTTTCCGTACTTTTCTTTCCCACGATATGGTAATTATTAATATAACAATGCTTATTGATAGAGGGTGTGTTTGTTGAAATAGATAGGAGGGGTTGAAATAGATAGGAGGGGTAGATAGTAGATTAAGAGTAGAAAGTACAATATATATGTTTAGTAAAATAGTAGTTTGGGTAGTTATTTCAATCTACTAGTAGATTGTAGATTAGGTAGTTTTTTTTTGGTAAAAAATGCCAACCTTGATTGACAATCGTACGGCCAAGGAAAATCCAGAAAAAGAGAGAAATTGATTAAAGCGCAGAACAATTGAATTTGGATTTCGTAAGAATGTATTAAGCTCGAGACCTACTAATAAAAATAATCAATAGTTTCTGATTAAGTTTGTATATTATTTACAAAAAAATCTTGGGTAAATTACTCATAAACCCATGATGTTTGATGAAATATCAAAAAGAATAAATACAAAATTAACAAATAATTTTTTTCTCATTCCTAATATTTTTTAAAGTGAATGTTCGTAACTAAAAATAAAATTTTTTCGTATGTATGAAATTACATGATATTATTATTTTTATTCTACTTTCAATGAATATGAATCTTTACTAGATAGTTGTATATTATATGTTTGATCAAAAAAATTTGATGTTAATTATATTTTATAAAAAAATATTTCAAACAAAAAATTTACAAAACTAATATCTCTTAAAAATAAATTTCATAAATATAATAAATAACTAAATTCTTCAATCGTTGAGACGTCAATTTAACCAAAATAAGAAATATTAAATTATTACTATTTTAATTTAAATAAATAATTTAGCTTATTTTATTTAAGCTTAATTTAAAAATTAATAATAAAATTTAACCAAAATATATAATCTACTAATTTGAATCTACTATCTGCTAATTGATTTTACCAAACACATTCTTTACTGTAGATGCATGCATTAAGAGATCAAATTAAAAATAATTTGATGTAATTACAAGAATTATAATAAATGATAATGCAATATTTTTTTAAGATGTTGTAATAAATATTAATTTATCTACTAAAATAAATGACATGGTCTTGTTATTCTTATTATTATTCATATCTCGTACCAAATGTAAGAAATTAATATATTCAATAAGATAATTATTTGTCTTTTATCAAAATATTTATTCAGAAATATTAATAAGTAATAATTAAATTATTACTATTTTAATTTATATAAATAATTTAGATTATTTTATTTTGGCTTAATTTATAAATTAATAAATAATAATTAATTTAACAACAAATATATAATCTACTGAATTGAATCTGCTATCTGCTAGTTGATTTTACCAAACACATTCTTTACTGTAGATGCATGCATTAAGAGATCAAATTATTTTTAATTTGATGTAATTATAAGAATTATAATAAATGATAATGCAACATTTTTTTAAGATGTTGTAATAAATATTAATTTATCTACTACAATAAATGGCATGGTCTTGTAATTCTTATTATTATTCATATCTCGTACCGAATGTAAGAAATTAATATATTCAATAAGATAATTATTTGTTCTTTAACAAAATATTTATTTAGAAATATTAATAAGTAATATATTAAATTATTACTATTTTAATTTATATAAATGATTTAGATTATTTTATTTTTGCTTAATTTATAAATTAATAATAAATTTAACAAAAATATATATATAATCTACTAAATTGAATCTGCTATCTGCTTGTTGATTTTACCAAAATACATTCTTCAATCTGCTATCTCCTCATAATCTGCTATCTGCTTTCTGCTATCTACTCCTAATCTGTTTCGCCAAACATGGTCTTTTGTCGGTTTTAAAATGTCACATCTGACTCAAACCTAAATTATTATAAAAAAATATTTATTTCCATTATTTAGCAATCAATCGATCAATTGAAGAAAAATATCATGCTTCAACCAATATATAGCGTTATAGTTATCCTGATATTTTTGTCTTGTATTTTTATTTTTTCCCATTATTAGAAAGTAGAAACCAATATAAGTATCAACATCACCCTGGAATGAGTGTTGTCAGCCCCCGGCAGAAACATTCGGACAACGTGGACCGACCCGCACGCTCGATGTCAAATTTGTAATATCATAGATTACATAGGAGCATTTTTTTAAATTTTATATGTAAAAAGCTTAGCCGACAGATGAGATAGTTGTCGGTTCAAGAACGCAGGGTGTCCCTGCTTTTTCAGGGTAAGAATGGGTAGAGAAAATGTCTCGAGTGTTGTACCGTTGTTAGTCTCAGTTGCACCAATGTTAGTCACGTGTTGTACGATTGTTAGTCGCGTGTTGTACCATTGTATGACGCAAAATACGAGTGTATGTTGCACGTTGCACCATTGTATAACGCAGTTGTGCCATTGTTATTCGCATAGTGTATCATTGTTAGTCTCATCTATATCATTATTAATCGTGTGTTGTGCCATTGTTAATAGCCAACAATATTATTATTCGTGTGTGTTGTACCACTGTTAATTATCAGCAATACCAATGATGTTGGGCTAGGACTCCAACAACATATTGGTCCACAAGGAAGAATTTAATTAATTTTTTAATTGAAAGAATTTAATTAATTGATGTACGTATGCAAGAAAATTTGTCCCACGTCGTTGCCGATGGTGAAAATCGGTTGAACTGTCTATTTAGACGGTCCGATCGCAATTATGGATGACTAATCTATCGCATTTAGTGAATCTATATATTTTAACCGTTAAGATCTAAATGTCAAATAAATGTGCCGACACCTTAGCTAATTTAGGATTCAATCGACCCATGGGAATGGTTGTCCTTGATGAGCCACCCTTGGTTGTGAGAGAAACTATGTCCTGTGACTTAGGCGATGTAGCCTTTCTCGTTATAATAGATCAGGTGATTAACTAATGAGAATCTCTAGGGGCTACATTTACCAAAAAAAATTATAAATCTCAAAAAACCAATTTTAAGCGGATCTCAATCTGGATCTAAAATTTCAGTTTTTAGAGAACAATGAATGCCACAAGAAAGAATAGCCAATTGAGTGAAACTTTGTGGAACCAACTGATTTGGTGGAATCTAAGAAATACACATATCACTCCTAACTTACAACAAACAACATATTGAAGCCTACTTGCTTCCAGCTCTCCACCGTATGCGACCCTTTGCTTGTAACTTTCTTTAAGTCCCTCAGCTTGTAAACTACTTTGAAAACATTGAGGCTGCACAAAGTATACTGCACGAGAATTCTGTAACTGGATTGCAGACGATGTGCAACGAAACTGACAAGACTGCTGCAATGGCCGAAAGAACAAAACACACTCTTCACTACTCATTCCGAAGACCTGACAGGTGAGATCGAGCCAGTGAGCAACAGTTTTCCTTCTGCTTTTTGTACTCGTTGTATCGTAGGAAGAAGTATCCAAGATAATCAAAGTCTATAGGGGACATCTTCGCCTGCACAATTAAATTAGATGCTTTACTTGTACTGGTTACGACAGATTATCTTACACCGTTGTAAGAAGCTTCACGTAGATGCTTTACTTGAGAGTAATAAGGTGAGAGGTTGTACTCACCTGTATCAGTGCCCACAAAGCCCAGAACAAATGTGATGCTAGCATGAAGGTATTCGTCTCTACATATAACGTTTCAAGGTCCTTGCTGGACACCTAATTGACAGGAAAGAAAGCAGGATGAGCCATTACGGCCAAAAAGGATCAATCGTATCCCATTCCCATTCACAACTAGGTTGTACGAGGACCTAGCTCCACAAATTTCATACATCCCGATAAGTGTCCATGAGTTACAACACTAACGACTAATGATGTCTACATATATATGCAAAACAAAAGTAACTATCTCAGCAAGACAAAACAAAGCAATACACCGGCAAGGGCTACATACAATGGGATTGTACAGTTTATTAGATAAAGATTCAGCTTATGGCTCGGTGATTTTATTTGTTTTTGGGTAGAAACTTGGTGATTGTTGAAGTGATGCTATAAGAACCTAACCCAAACACGTACCTTATCTGGTTGGTCAGGTTGTAGATAGTGCCTGAAAAAATGATACTGTTCGTCCTTTGATGGGTATCTGCTCAGAAGTCGCGTGATCAACAAACAGATGTTTCAAACTTAATCACAGGAAATGAAAAACAGAGTAACGGATTGGGGGCATACAAGCTGTAGTCACAATCATAGCCCGCATACTCGTTGAAGTGATTTCCAATATCATAGCCTCTATAGCTGTATGACCCATACTCAAAATCGATGAAGTACAGCTTCTCTGGAGATCAGAGAGAGAGAGAGAGAAGGGAGGGGATCAATATCAAGATGTTAAAGAAAACAGCGTCAGTGTACGATAATAAGCTTTAGCATTGCATTTCATTACTGGAAACCAATGCATGTATATCCCAATGTCCGATGTTCAGTGAAAGAAAAAAATTGATATCAATTTCGGTTTTTTTTGGCGTAAAATTTTCTAAAGATATTTTTGTTAAGATGAGAGGATATGCCACAATACACTCACAACTCTCCATGAAGATTTGATATCAGAGAAGCAGTATCTGGTCCATCAAAACTCCAAATTCTACGTTAGTTTTGACCAAGTCCATTTATTTAGAAATAATTTTCTTCTCGAGGCGTTGAGGGGCACTTTTCATCTTACGTCAGATCTCATCCTACAGAATAAAGCTTCTAGGAAACACACACTAGAAGCTCAGTGTTGATTATGCGGCAGAATTAATGCCTTTCAAGTATATATTAGCAAACTTGCAACCATATGAGAAAAGACAAATTGTTAAAGTAAGAATAAGATGAGGTGCCACAACCAAAACATGAAAGTAGCAACATAAGGAACAGCATAGTTGCACAGACCTTCAACATCATTAAGCATTAGATTTCCAGAGAGTAAATCATTGTGAGAAAATACTACGGGAGCTTGAAGAAGGCTCGTTAACTCCTGGTCACATTTTAAGAAAAATAATAGTTAGATCAATGGAAAACCAGCACAAGTGAATTTGCAAATTGTAAGAACTCTAAAAATTTAGCAAAGAAAAAAAATCGGAATACCAGATAAGATTATCAGCCAAGGAAGAAGCTAAGGAGACACCCGAACCACTTCTCGTGATACAAAGGTAGTGGATAATTGGCAAAAGCTTCAAATGATTGATTTATAAGTGTAGCGCAGAAAAGATATACCATAAAATCTTCAGCATTTTTCTTCATAGATGATTTACAGTTACCGATGATTGACATGATGTCCAGAAGCTAGGTAGCATATATTTATCATTTGGAGTAAGCTATGCTATGTTTAAGGGACATCATACAGGTACTTACCTGGATTTCTTTAGCTTCGGCTCGAACTTCAGTAAATGAAATTGAATCATATTTCTTTTGCTTCTCAACATCATCAAATTGAAGATTTGATGCTGCAGCACAAGATGGGACTTCAGCATAACCAAAGCGACTATACTTTATTGACAACAGACATCAAATCGGGAAGCGTACCATTTTCATAGAATTTGAATATGTCATGCCACAACTGTGGTTCTCTGGAACCTGGGATTTCTACCTCGTGGAACTTATGAAGTTGCCTAGCGATTTCAGCTGCTATCTTTGGCTCTCTCATGTCTGATAATTAATCAAAAAAAGGGAAGCTCATTTAAGGCGTCGAGTAAATTTGAAATGTTTACAAGACTTTTCAGGAAAATATGGATTGGAAGGGTAGAAAATTAAGGTCAATGAATTCAAGAAAATCATCTGGCAGATAAAGATACCACGAGGAACAGAAAGATTCAGATTTTATCAAGAGCCAGAGGAGAAACTTCTGGCAATAAAGTTTAATTAAGCAAATAATCAACCATGCAGTTCCCATAGCTCAAAAGGAGCAAGTCTAATTTAACTATAATAGTAGCTATGACTAGTTAACAACAGAATTATAAATGTCACATCCTTGACATATCTGCTAAGAGGCTTCAAGCATTAAGTTGCCAAATGTACAAGTCTGCTACCTCTGCGTGCTCAAGTACCTGCTGGTGTCAGCGTCCTTGCTTTGATGAACGATTGTACCATGCCGTTTTCAAAGATCCCCAGCAACTCCGCTCCAAATCCTGCAGTCGAGAGGTGTTTGATAGCCTGCAGATACCGCAAATCAAGAAAAAAGATAGCATATCGGACAGCAAAAACGATGATAACTAAAACAACAATTCTGCGCCTTGACAACACGTAACCACCTGCGCAAGAACTCGTCGAAAAGAGAGCTACCATTGCACAAATTTCGATATCCCAAAGTCAACATAACTCATCCAAAGCCCAACCAATTGTTCAATCCATGTCAAACCAGAAGCTTTTATTGTCACAAATGTGAAACTCTGCGCGTGCACACACACAGACAGACGCGATCTCGGAATGAGAAATGGAACGAAAGGGAAACATCAAGAGAGAATCACATCTCACCAGCAACTCCCGTTCGCGGTCAATGACGTAATCGGTGTTGGGACCGTACAACCGAACCGTCACGGACACCTCCTCCCCGCTCTCTTCCTTCACAGTCACCTTGAGCACTGCCAAAAAGTCAACGGACCAACAAAAAGTCAACAAACAAAATCAATCAAAAGAAACAGAAAACAAAGCAGGAAGCCGGAACCAAGCGCTTACACAGATTAGTAATACCACCGGAAACCGTCTCGACGAGGAAGCGGCCGTCGTCCAGCGTCGACCATTTCTCGAACAGATCCTTGCACAGCTCGCTTCATTAAAACACCGAAGAAAGAATTAAACCTAATCAAAAATTAAAAAAAATTTAAAAGGAGGCGTAAATTTACATGACGCGAGGGGACACGACGGGGAGGGAGATGGATGCATCCACGTATAGATGCGACCTAGGGATAGACTCGTCCATTCCGCCCAATATCTTCTTCACCACTCCCATCTCGCTTCCCTCTTTTTCCCCCTCTTTTATTTATTTTATTATATTTCTGTTTTGTTTGCTCTTGGTTTTTTTTTTCAGTTATTATTTTTTCTTTGGTTCCTGGACAACGTTAACGGTGAAATGGAACAAGTGTGATGTGGTGGTCATTTCCGCGCGCGGTTACTTATAGCGGGATCTTTGGGTTTAGGGGTGCAGAAGAGAGGGAAAGGGATACATCGACTTATTTATCAGAGGCTATACGGCGTCGTGGCGTATGGGTGTTCGCTCTTTCCGTTGTGCAAAAACGTGTGAGGCTTTGTTTGGCGGATAATTAGAAGTTTGGGCGTTTGTCTACAGTTTAAATTGTTTGGAATACGCTAATATTAATATTTGTCGAAAGATGTTTAGCAACATTCAATATTTTTTAAATTAATTTAATCTATTGAAGTGGTTCTAAGATATACTCAAATGTCTATTTCATCATTTTGTAGAATTTTCTTTAAAAAGAAAATTCTACAAAATGATGAAATAGACATTTGAGTATATTTTGGAACCACTTCATTTTGTGGAATTTTCGGTTTCTCGAGATACTAATCTATGGATTATGCAACTGTCGTCCTGGAAGAAATTTGAATATTGACATTGCGTGGTCAAGATCATTTGATAAGAAAATGAAATTATTATGAAACGTGAGTTTTGTTGGAAGAAAGTCTTTATCATACTACGTGTGTTACTAAATACTATTTCCTTTTTTGGTGTAATTGTATAGGAGAATAAGGTGAGGAGAATTAAGTTCCGTCCCCACTTTTCCAAGAGATATTTAGCCAACATGGTTAATTGGAATTGTTTGTGGTTGTTAATTTGTTTAATCAGGAAAATGTGTATATAATCTTAAAAATCGATACCCATTATATTTTGACAAAAAAATATATGTTATTCTCCGCCTATCGCCAATTTGTATTTTTAATTTAAAAATAATAAATCTCTAATTTTGACCCATTGCGAAAGACTACATCATTCTGCCACTTCCATAGTCACCGGCAACAATAATAAAGACAGTCGCCTAAAGAGGGCCTTCGATATTTTGACCAGCTGCTACGATGTTCGCCTGGATCCAAGCTTTGAAGTCCATCTTGTCTAGGAAGTCAAGTCGTCCAACGGTACTAGCACGTCCCACAACTCCCTCGAGATCTTGCAATCACAAAAGAAGTGCATTAGAGACTCCTCCCCAGAGAGACATCTTGAGTATGCACTCTAGCTAGTCGGATGTCTCCATAACTGTTCTACATTCGTCATTAAGTTACCATGTAAAAAAAATCAAGTAAAGATGTATAAAACTTGCAAGAACCAAACGCTAGACCAAGGTAACTACTCCCTGTCGCATGTAGCCAATAAAGCTCCAATTATATAATTATAATGAGATTCTTAAGAAGATACATGCGATGGGATATCATAACGATAATTTTAAAAAAATGACCCGGAGAGTGATCTGATCTGATTTTTGGGTCCTGATCTGACCAGTTGGACCGGTTAGATTGCTGGTCAGATTGGAATATTTTTATGTAAACAATACTACTTTATGTACGTATCTACTCATTCCCTCAGCCCAAGAATATTTAAAAAAATCAAATAAAATAGCCCACAAAAGTTTAACTACTGCAGCCCAACCCAAAAAATACTCAGCCCACAACCTAGAAAAGCTAAACAATTCAAAATCCAACCAAAAAAGCAACTCACTCTACAGCCCACATAAGCTAAGCTAACTCACAACCCTACAACAAACAAAAAGAAAGCAACTTCCTCTACCACAGCTCTTGGTCTCTAACTCTATAACTTGTCCTTTAAAGTGATGAGCGTAAGGTCGGGTGGTTCAGTCAGTGTTGGTTTGGGCGTTCCGTCCGTCTCCATGGCTTCCTGTTGGTGGCCGGGAGTTGGTCGGAGGGCATCAGTAGCTGGTTCAGATGGGGAGGGTATAGCCTGAGACGAGATCTTGTGAAGTTCGTGAGGGAGCTTTTTTTTCTTCCCACCCATACACTCATCTAACTTACCTGATTTCCCATTGGGAACTTGTTGTATTGTGTTTTGGAATTGGGCAATCTGAAATTGGAAAATTTTGGGCAAATAGTTTTGGATTTTTCTAAGCCAGTGCAATTTTATTAACCAGAATTTTTCGGGTCAAAAATCTGTCTGAACTGTCCAGTCCGACCTAATTTCGAATGGTTCGCAAGCTTACCAAACTAAGCCATAAAATCGGAACATTATCTCGTCGGATTCGTGTCAGATGAGACCGTATTTTTTAAAACTATCATCGTAACTACGTCAAAAGTAAAACAAAGGAAAAGAACGGATGCGTGCGAAAAGCAGGTGACTACGAAGCCTGTCGGACGACCAGTCGTCCACCGGGCAATGAATCATTTAGTAGGCATAGAGCTTCTTTTCCGCCCGTCATTTCGCTCACTTCCTAGTTCCTCTGGCGCGTCTATGTGATGCTGAGGCCGCAGACGTTAAAGAAGCTAGCTTTGAGGCCCTATGGCCTCCACTCCTTCTTCAACCCTCAGGTTTACTCCTAAAACCCTAAACCATAAACCCGACCGGTTACTTTACTCGCCGATTGGGTTTGTTGCGTGGTTTACTAACCAGTTTTTTTTTAACGCAGAGGGAGATGCACACCCGGAACAAGAAGGCGATGGAGCATATAGCCAAAGGGTGGGCCGCTCTACACGAGGTGGACCGGGTGAGCGATTACGCCGAGCTCAACGATCACCGACTTATCCCCTACCTCAGGGTACCCTTTTTTTTACCTAGTTGACCGTTACCCCCTACCCTTTTAGTTAATTGTGCAAATTTTATAGAAATGTGGTGCGAAAGTTTGATCGAAGTTGGTCAGCGAGTGAAAATATTCTCGATGTTTGTTTGAACCCGGAAAGCGGGATGCTTTCGGTTTAGCTGATTGTGGGATCTTTGGTGTTTTGCATCAGACGGCGAAGGAGAACTTTGAGTTGGCTCTGGAGGCCGACAATACTAATACGCACGCCAGGTATTGGCTGTCCAAGTTGCACATGAAGTACAATGTTCCCGGAAAATGTCTAGCTGTGTAAGTGCATGATCCTTCCCAGTAATGTTATCTTCAAGTTTTCATGTTGAGTCTGATGGTTTTCTTTCTTTGTTTATGGTTTAGAGGAGCCGCTTTACTAGTAGAAGCTGCGGATATGGGTGATCCAGATGCGCAATACGAGTTAGGTCGTCGTTTGAGGATTGAGGTTAGACTCCTTCTCTCTGACGCTGCAGCTACTGATCTTCCTTCCCCCTTCCACCTTGGAGCAGACTTTTAAGTAACTCGAGGCTTTTCTCTTATTTCTACTCATTCTCCAGCATCTTATTCCCTATATTTTGTTGATAGAATGAGTATGTCCAAGCAGATCAACAAGCTTTCTATTATATCGAGAAGGCTGTTGACCAGGTAAGTCTATATAGTGGTCACTGATTGGCATTACCCTGTAAATGCTTCCTTTCTTTGTCTTGCTAAATTAAGGAATTTGCCTTTGTACAGCTGCATCCAGAGGCCCTTTATCTGTTGGGCGCTGTATATTTGACTGGTGAATGTGTGAATAAAGATCTTAGCTCAGCTTTGTGGTGTTTCCATAGGGCATCTGAGAAGGTAACATAAATTAGTTTAAGTTCGTTGAAGCTTCATATAACAGATTCGCTTTATTAACCGGATGGCTACTACCTGGTTAAAACTAAACCAATATAAGATGCTTTCATGAACTGTAATCTGTCGCACATGGTATAGCATACGTGGGCTCTGTTTTAATCCTCCAAGTTTCTAATCCAATCAATGAGATGGAAGAATCTTGTTTGGGAAAGATTTACCGCATTTCAAGTGACTGTCCCTCCTCTTCTCTTCACTTGCTATGTATAATCTTGCTGGTGCTCAAGGTTTCTTACTCTCTGCATTGGTGTGCAGGGGCATGCTGGTGCTGCTATAGCATATGGATCCCTTCTCCTTCGAGGTTGAGCGTTTCTTCTTAACTCTCGCGTCATTGTCTCCCTAGACATTTATATGCTGTTTTTGCTCTATATCTGGTTATAGGTTGCTCAGGGATTTGGCGGCTTCTGCCTCTTTTAAATCTAAATTCGTTATTCTTGCTTCGTTACTGAATTGGATAAACTTGCGGCATTCACTTCAAGTCATTACTCACATTGTACATCCTTGGTTTTCCCCTAGGGTAAATTGAAGCAAATGTTGTCTTGCAGTTGTTTGTCACCATTGATATGCCCCGTGTTTGTCCTTGACATGATCTGTAACTTCTCTCCTCCTTTTCAAACAATTTCTGACCGGTAAATGCACATCTCAGGTGTCGAAGTCCCAGAGTGTCTTACAAAATTATCAAAGAGAAGCACACCAACCAAGAAGGGACGAAAAAGCGAAAGCTCTGTGAAGAATCGCGTAGAGCGGGCGAAAGAACAATTTGAGATTGCAGCAAAAGCAGAATCTGCATTGGGGCTAAGATGGCTTCTAAGAATAGAGGAGGAAGAGAAACGCCTACTTTCACAAGAATCAGAACCCAACTTTCTAGAGCCATCTTCTCTGAGCTAAATAATGGTTTCAAAGGCGTATTCTTTTGTGATTGGAGAGAGAGTTGGCGGGTAGACGAATTGTCAAGGGAATATGTAACTTGACGATGAGAAATTCTAATCCAAAAAAGCGACTATTGAACTAATAATGAAGAAAGCTTATTGAGAGTGTTAATATATCTTTGGCTCAAATAAATGTTAAAATTTGAAGAGTATTCTAATGTTTCAATAAAACGCTGATTTGATTAATCTAGATTCGATAAAGGATTAAATTCTCGTAAATTATAATCCATGTGTTTGGTGATTTTTTATTATTGTTGTTAATATAGCAGTATTGGGTTGTGAGATACTACATACGTTGGACTACCAATAGCAATATGGAGGACCTGTTTAGATTGGTAAAAAGGGACGGTGTTAAGTAATGTATTGATTTAAACGAGATAAAACCTAAACAATTAAAAAAAATTAACTTTTCTTTAGGGGAAAGTTTATTTTTGTACTTCTAGTCCGTCAAACCTTAGTAGGAAGATAAAGAGTTTGGTGTTCCGTAAGGATTTCAAGTATGACGAGTTTTTTATGCCAGGTGGTGTGTTTCATGAACGATTGTCGTATGGCTAATCGACGATGACTAGTAGTTATTCATGTTTCATGCAGGCAAATTTGCAGTTTACAATTCGAACTGAGGACAAGTTTTTGGAGTTATATAACCCTTGCAGGGTCGTGATCTTTTTTCCTCGTCATATAACGAATAGTTTTATTTAGATAAAATATAGACTCAAAATTGAATCAACTGAATATCATTCTTGACTAACTTTTTTTTATTTTCAGCGAGATCGCAATTTTTATAATTAAATTCTTATTTTAAGTCAGAAAACTCGACTCCCAATATAAAAAACAATCGGATAACATTGTGGCATATATAAATAAATAACAAAATAATGTTTAAAAATTGAGAGTTGGTGTTGGAGCGGTTAATCTGAAAAAATAGGCCTCGGTGCGCTTGATAACCATCTCACACGAGACCTAGTCCGTACTCCAAACCTAATAAGATATTTAGAGAAAATCCAAACTTGGGTGGTTTAGCGAGAGAAGTTAACGGACAGCGAAGAAGTGGGGAAACGGAAGATGGAAGAGATAACGGCGGCAGTCGACAACTTAAACCTGGCCGCCGACACACCGCCGCCGCCGGCAGCCGAAGGAGACGCCGTCCTCAAGAAGAACCGCATCCAAGTCTCCAACACCAAGAAGCCCATCTTCTTCTACGTTAATCTCGCCAAGGTCGGTCGGTGTCTATTCCTACTCCACCCCACCGCGTAATTAGGGTTTCCGATTCTTACCGATTGCTCTTTCCTCGCAGAGGTATATGCAACAGCACAACGAGGTGGAGCTCTCCGCGCTCGGGATGGGTAATTTCTCTCTTCTCAATTCGTCGTTAGGTTAGATAGATGCTTCGGTCGTCCGAATTTCGGGAGGATTAATGTTTCGGTGTCTGCTTTTAGTAATGTCCGATTGATTTTCGTCACCGTCAACTGATGCTGTCTGTAAGTATATATCTCGTTCCTTCTTGCAGCTATTGCGACAGTTGTCACGGTCGCTGAAATTCTGAAGAACACCGGATTCGCTGTCGAAAGGAGTAAGGATGTTTTTCGCATTGTCGAGTAAGTTAGTTCGATCGAGTGGGGGCTAATTTCTTTTTTTTGCAGAGATCACGACCTCGACTCTGGATATGAGGGATGAATCCAGAGGGCGTCCTGTCCAAAAAGCCAAGGTGAAGAACAATTTACTTCAGAAATGATATATCTGTTCCGAACTTGACCCTAGTTTATCGTGCTTTATGCAACCTAAGTTTTACTGCACAAAACATAAATAGAGAAGATGCCCTTTCTTTTAATCTTACCCTCGATTTATATCTTGAACTTGTTCCGTCATTTTTCCCGTCATCAGATTGAGATATTGCTTGGGAAGACTGAAAACTTTGATGAGATTATGGCAGCTGCGGCCGCCGCTGCTGCTGAGGAGAGGGAATATGCTGATGGTGAAGATCAGAGTTGAAGAGGTCTGCTTTCAAGTGTCTGGTTTGGCTTTGTTTCCATTTAACTGGTCCTTAAATAAATACAATTAGAGAGACAACTTCGTTTTGTTTGTAGGTTGCCTGCCCTTATCCAAGGTCACTGGGTCACTACTAGCTGTTGATTCTGTGTTGTTTGTTATTATAACTTGTAAGCATAGAGATACCACCTTTCATTGCCCAATGCAATTTTCTTGACCAATTCATTTCCTTTTCAATGGATGTGCTTGGTTCAAGTCATGTGTCGTGTATACCCCACGAAGCGTCCGTTCCCATGGAAAATGATTAGGCTTCAATCCCATGTATCGGTATTGATCCGACCAGAGAGGGCTAGGGAAGTCATAACTATGTTAGGCAGAACTGGTAACCTCTGTTTTGAGCTGGTATGTCATGGACTCGCTTAGCGCGGTTATGTTATGTTATGTGTGACTGTTGTTGGTAAATCATTCGGCAAGATAATTTCATATAGGAAATTGGTACACTCTTCGGGTTTTCCAAACGATTTGTTAAGAGTTATTGAAGATTCAAAGAAAAAGAGGACTTGCTCTTGTCGTATCTTGACCAAAATGGCCAAGCTGAATACACAGTTTAATGTAATCGCAGGTCCAACGTTACATGATAATTGGTAAATTTCAGCAGATTCACGCAAAAATAAACTGCTAACCGTGATGGAGAAAAATTAAGTATCCCAAAATAATTTTTTTTTCTAAATTAGGTGGACGTAATGAAACAACCTTCTTCTCGTCGGAGAAATATTAACATTCGACACAAATTATTCAGCGAAGCATATTCCAAAAAATTGATACTTGAACTCTTTGGTCAGTATGTGATATGTGAGGTGTCACCACTACGACAATGTGCCGTTCAGAGAAGTGAGCAGCTCTTATCTTCTCTCCGGTGACGGCGCCCGGTCTTACATCCGGTTAGTGACTTAGATTCGGGTTGTTTACTGCTTGTGCTTGCCCTTATATTTTTGGATCTAGGTCTTCCCTCTTTCGCCTTTTGTCTTGGTGGTTCGATGAGTTTTGAGATTTAGGCTCCTTTTGCCTCTAGGGTTTTGTGTTTCCGGATTCAAACAAAATTCAGGAAATATTTCCCAATTGCTCTTGAAAATTTGGTATTGCTTAGATGTATACAAGATTTAGTTAGGAGGCTGTTATAGACCAATGCGTATCTGTGCTTGTTAAGTTGTGATGTTTAACGATTATAATTTTTGAAATGTAGTAAAGTTTTTTCAAGACAATTGTTGCATTCTCGAGACCATGAACCGGTTATCTGATTAAGTTGTAATAGTTTATTTTTTTCATGCGACCGGTATGAATGCTTGGCATTTAAATTTCCCATCTGAAAAGTGATTTTGGAATAATTTAAGCTAAAAAATGGGACGGAACAGCGATTGAGCATGAAGATGATAAAAAATATATGGTTGAACAGCATTGTGAATTACGAAAGTAAAAGATAAGTGCTACGAATACAAGCTATCTCCTTTTTCTTGAACAAAATTATAAACGCATCGGACAAAATTCAGACGAGTCCCAAAGTGGACTTAACAAACAAGACCCAGCTTCATCATGCTCTGGTTTTTGAAAATGACTTGGCAAACTTCTTTCCAGATCCGTCCTTCCCCCCTCCTCTCATGGGTTTCTTTCCAGATCTTTCCTTCCCTTTCATGGGTTTCTTCCCGGATCTGTCATTCCCTTTCATGGGTTTGCCCTTGGGTTTCAGCTTGTCCGAGGTCGAAAACCGTTTATCTTGCTGCGTTTTCCGTCTTTTATCGCTCTTCGCGTTGTACATCGAGATGGCCTATTTTTCATGCACAAAAAGGATGAGAGAACTGTGTGTCACACTGTCACTACAGAAAATCAGTTCAGACATGACATTATATAAGCGTACCTTGCCAACATTAAGTATCTCGTGCGAATTCTTCGCAATGATTTTGCTAAGAACTTTTTCTGTCTGCTCTCGTTCTTGATTGCCAGCACCTTTACCCTCAACAACCGGCAGAAACTGAAAAAAAAATGATGAAGACGTGTTACTAAACATCAAGATGTCAATGCAACCATAATTCAGGAGATTCAACCAAGATGACTGAGGTTAAGTTAAGAACCTTGCGATGTTTCCCTTGCTTCTTAGCAGCTTTCTCACCGGGCAACTTTTTGTCGAACTTCCCACCACTAGCTGTTGCCGTTGCAGCTATTCCAGCAACATCTCCGAGTTCATGTTTAGTTAATTTCTTTGGTGCAGCTTGACTGCCAGTTATAGGTAAAGCTGTAGCGGCTAGATGTATGTGACTGCAGAAATAACTCAATTAAGTACCCTCGGCTTGTAAACGGTTCTCATCAGTTGTTGTAGAGCAGTGACAATTAATTGTACGCATTTGTCACAAAAAACAAACAGATAGACACAAGAAACTGGAACTTGGTGCTCAAGTCTTCTCCCTCTCCAGCTAACAAGAACCCTTTCTGACAGAGATACGTCGATGCCAATCGTGGTTTACATTGATGCAAATATTGCCGGCAATTAAGCAGCCAGAGAAGCAAGAGACAATCTAATGGGGATGGAACATAAGCTCGGGCTTCAAATGTTACAAATTAGGGGAGTACGAGGCGAACCTGGGCAATGAACCAACTTTTGCTGCTTGCTTCAAGTTCTGCATTCGATTCTTCTCTTGCTTATCAACTCTTTTCTTCCTCTCTTCTATCCTCTTGGCAAATGGGTCCTCTCCTACCACTGCAACACAATGCAAATAGAGAAATGAGCTCACAGATTACAGACTACAATCGTTATCAACAAGTGCATAAACTTTAGTAGTTCGTCATTGCCAGAAATCCATTTGTCAATAAAATTAACATCTTGAAAATGAATTCTTCAGTAAAAGCTCGTTACATTACCATCGGTCATTTTGGCCTCTATAATCGGGATATCCTTATCATCATTAACCCGATCATATCCAAAGCGCCTTTTCCAAGTGCCAGTTTGTTCATCCCATGCCTGTTTATCCTTTTTGTGTTTCTGTATACCTGTAATCATGTCACAAAACCAAGCTTGCTCACTTTTGCACAAGGGCAATAATTCAAATCAATGTTAAACAACGGGATAAGTATCCAGAAGTTGAAGACACATAGAGAAACTAGTTGAGAGAAATCTCTAAAATAATCTTCAGTGAAATCTAGCTCCAACAAGAGACATACCTTTCGCTTTGGCAAATTGTTCCCATTTGGTAGGAGGTTTAGGCTTTGGCAGCTGAAAAGAGAGCATACCATTGCCATGAGTGACTGTAGCGGTTTGATGAAACAGTAAGAAGCAAGATGGGAAAGGAACACATCTAGAGGAGGTTCAACTTAAGTATCCACGACACAGAGCGTTTCCCATCCTATTTTCCATTTTTTCATTTAGATGCAGTTATGACATTTGTATTTTCTCAAGGCAGCTGAACTAAGCATCTTGGAGAATGTTATCGGTAACAAAGTTCAAATGCGAAAATATGTAAATTGCAAAGTTGATGCGGAAAATTCGTTAGATGGTGTCCCAACTCCAAACCTCAATTCTGATATCAGAATCAGTTACTGCTGAAACTCAACCCTCGAGCATACCAACCGACCACTTGCACAAAAGTTCCAGCAAACTAAGAACCTAATAAACGACAGCAAGCGTCAACTCTAGTAGAGAAGAACACAGAACTTACAGGCTTCGATCTAGGTAACCTCGTTGTTGGTGGAGGCAACTTAACAAGCGGACCATCAACATCTTCGGACGAAGGCAAGTTAAAAAGGGCATCAGCAATAAGCTGGACTAACTCGGTGCCCTTCTTCAAGCATTCCTCTACCAACTCCTCCCTAGACAAAATTCAAACAAACACCAATATCATCAAATCCCCTTTCCCCCTTCTTGACTTCAATATAAATTTCTTAATATATTGGCAAAGCTCAAAGTATGGATAAAATAAACAATTTTCACCCCATACCCAGATGGTTAAACAAGCTTAAGAGAACACTGAACAGTAAAGGTAGAGTCTTTATTAAAAAAACGGAAGGTGGGAGAACCTAGAGGTGGGAGGAGGATCAGGGAAAGTCTGAAAAGGGTCAAAAGCCATGAGATGGCCTAGGTCGACTTTGCTCTCCTTCTGCTCTGTCTCTATCTCCATTTGACCTTCCATCTCCTCCTTCCTTTGGCTGTTGTGCGCAAGTTCTGGAGAGCAAAAACGGAGGAGGTCACGGGAAACAAGGAAGAAACTCGGCGGAAGAGGGTTTAGGGTTGAGGTAGCGGCCTCGACTTTGGTAAATGTGGAGTAGTTGAGTTGGGCCCAAACTTACCATGGAATTATTTCTTTTGTTTTGTGGGCTTTAAGGCTTTTGAAAGTCAGTGAGTTAAGCAATTCAATAGAAATCCTATGATGGTTTGATATTAAATTTAAACAAGCACATAGCCCATATTAACATCGTAAACATTAGATTTATTGAGCTTGCATTCTACACCCAAAGTTATAACTATGACATAAATCACAAATTAGATTTATTAAGTACGCCCAATATAAAGAAGAGATTTATTTAGCTTTTCGAAAATAAGGTCGGGCCAAATATTCTAAAAATCTCAAGCCTCAAACAGGAGATTCATGATTTGTGAGGTTTTGAAGATGTTATATGTTTTAACAAATTCACCTGTGATGATAGACTACTCTTCTCTTGCAAATACTTGTTTTGACTATGAATGGAGCATACTCACTCAAATCTAATCTTCATCCCAAAAAAAATCGGCGAACGCACATAACATTTAACTAACAGTTGATTGCATCAAATATAGCAAGAAAAGACCTCCACTTTTCTGCCAATATCAAACTCCCAACCACAAATAAAGATTCAGCAAACCACTCGCCTAAACTAAAAATGGAGAAGACCAAAAAGAAACAAGCATCATCTCCCCCACCTCCAAGTCCTACCAAAGACGGCGACAGGAAGCACATCATGTATCATTTCACTCCATCAAATCATCAAGGTGTAGATTGGCTACCAACGCCCCTTGTCTAACAAGGAACAAGATGCACACTGAAAACATTCATAAGCAAAACAAATCGAAAACATTCCCCATCTATCCAGCAAAATGAGGCACCAATGGAAGCCTCTTCTCACCAAGTCCAAATGATATCGCGTACCTCTAATTACCTTGAAAACCGATGCTCGTACTCTAAAAAATAAATAAAATTACACATCGGACTAAAAGAAACAGCACATATAATTCTTATCCCAAAAAAATAAATAAATATCACACATCAAATTAAAAAGAAATTGGGAAAAATGACGAGTGATATCGCTTGCGTCTAATTACCTCGAAAACCAGCTCTCGCACTCTCCTCTTCAGGTTGGTAGAAGTTAGAGTTTTCGAGAATCAACAGAGATCGGAGCCTCCTCGTCGTCATCGTGAGAGCCGGGTAGAATCCGCTCTGGCTGGGCCGCTCCCTCCCACGTCTATCCTCTGCCGCTTACGTTTGTTTCTCTCTTGTCTTTTCCTTTAGTATTTATTACCACTCTTGCCAAATGTCATTTCGCCTAAAAAATAAGACATGTACAAATTCATGGAAGTCCAAGATTCAAACCCTGACATGGCCTAAAAATTTATCTTTTAAAAATAAAAAAATCATTCTTGTATTATTAGAAGATCGATGATGGACACTATGCAATTTAAAAATTTTATGACATTCCACAGTACTTAGTTGCATGAATTATGTCCAACTTTAAACAACACTCAAGGAGAATTTAGTTGGTATGGTTGGTCTTTTACATTACTCAACCATTGTAATTCATTGATGTTGTCTTCCTGTGAATCTGATGTTGTCTTTTTAGTTAGGAACAATAGTGAATTGATTCTAGATCTGGAGTTCAAAATGTACTTAGAATGCAAAAATGTTTAGTCAAATTTCTAAATAAGAGAACTGTACTTTGACAAAAAAAAAGTTGAGTCTCGTCGCATCGAATTCTCAATTCTTGACCAAACAAGTTGAATAAGAACCTTCACAGTTGAACACCTCGTCTTAACATGATAAGGGAGATCTATATTAGTTTTTTGGTGAATTCCATTTTATTCCAAAGTGGTATTTTAAAAATCGACCAAACCTAGCCGGTTGTACAAATTTTCAAAATATCTTTGGGTTATTTAATAAAAAAACCATTATAAAAATAGGTATGTAAGTTTAGCTCGATTGGATTACCTTACTTTAAGTTTTTTCTATTTAATGGGCATTAATGAGAATACAAATTTAGTTTTTTTATTTAGAGTTGAGTGTTAGTCACTACACTAAAATATCACTACATTGATATCGTTGTGATAGAGAAATATATTATTTTAGAGAGGTTATAAATAAGAGAAATTTTTGATTTACTTTTGAAACAAACAAACAATATTTTTATCCTCTAAATACATATAAACAAAAATATTACTTAATTTGTATCCAAATCATTAAATAATATAGTTACATTGTAGTTATTTCTTTATCATTATTCATATCATCAAAAAATTTGGCTTTTAGCATTTGTCAAGTGTTACATTCAATTAGTATATTTTAATATAACAATACGAGAATTACAATGATCATTTAATGATCATTCAGAGGATGAATAATGATGTAAAATCACCGAATAAGCAAATACAAACAAATTTCATTTTAAAATATTTTGATGTGATTGTATAACACAACCACATCACAAGTCCGGAGAAGACAAACATATGCGCAATTTGCAAGTGTAAAATATGAAACTATGAGATGCATAAAAATAGCTTCATTTATCTACTTTGTTGTTGATTTGCTTTGGTATTTGTTTGTTCTAATTTTTTTATTATATTTACTTATTTTACGAATTTGACCAATATTTTAAGATAATAGTTTGGTGTAGGCTTGCTTATTTGATAATTTCTATATCATTATAATTATTTTCACGTTATATTAAAATATACTAATTGAATGTAACTAGGGGTGATGATGGTGCAATTTTACGGTGTGAAGGCTCTAAGTAACGCCGCATCGCACTTGGAAAAAAAAAGTGATACCAATGGTGTCACAGTTTGGTTCAAAACTGTATGTTCCACGGTGTAACGTTGTCAGCTGTAGTTTTGCGGTTTCACGGTTCGAAAACCCGTCAATTTTATTAAGTTTTGTTAAATTTTACTAATTCACAAACCCAATTCTAATACAGTCGTGATACAATTATTTTTGTCTTCATGTATAACAAGTACATAACTCTGAATAACATCAATTTTCCTAACTTGGTTCGGGACAAGAATTCTATTCCATGTACATTAATATTTCCTATTCGTAGACGAAAAAGAACATCCCCGAACAAAGCCCTTATGTATAAATATCAAACTCACCCTCGCTAGGAACGTAGTTGACAATTTAGGCTTCATAAGTCATATCAAACTCACCACTGTTGCATAATCTTCTTCCAAGCTTGCTTCTAATTAGTACAAAAATAATGGAGTCAATGAAGAAGATACTCTTGGATAGAGAAGTAGTAGGGACAAGAAAGTCAAAGACGAAGATAGTGTACACATTGGGGCCGGAGTCGAGGTCCGTGGAGATGCTGGAGAGGCCTCTAAGGTGAAGGACCGGTTTAGCAAGATCCTCGGGGCTATGGAGAACCCTCGGGGCGCTAAAGCTTAAGCTTTTGGGAATCTCTTAAGTAAGATCCTGACCTCGTCCTTTCTTATGGATAAAAGGGTGTTTAGATGGTGATTCAATTAGATTCTTATGGACCCTAAATGGCGTTGGTTTCTCTAATGGTCATTGTAGTATGTTGATCCAATGGTGGTTCAGTTATAGTTCGAGTACCTGGCCATTAAAAAAGGAGGGCAGTCGGTTAGGACGAGAGAGAAGTAAAATGACATCGGAAGAGAAGGGAGAGCGAGGGAGGAGAGAGAGGGGCAAGAAGGAAGAGGGGAGGGAGACTACCAATAAACATTGTTTTACAAAATGTGGTCATTGTGATTTGACATTCAAATCAGATCTGATTAATTCTAAAATCTGGAAGTTTGGACATTCTCATTAATTTTATATGCATTTAAACATTTAGTCTAAAAAAAATCTATGCCTAATTAAATTTGAAAAGATACACGAAAATATCTATTTTCAAATTACGTACATTTTCAATTTAGGATAAAAATTTCAGTGGATGACGAGATTCAACATTTATCCTTTCAAGAAACAGAAATTGAATTTATGCAGCAAACATCTATTAAATATTACCTATCAAGTAATTTTCTAAATAAAATACAAACTAAATGTACATGAATATAACAAAATAAATTTAACCTAGTTTTTTTAATTTTGTTATGAGTATATTTCCTAGTTATTATCGTATCACCAAGTGTGATACATGTCTTATCAAGTAAATAAGTTTCAGAACATCTTTGCTTAATATTTAGGTAATAGATTCTGATGTTCAATGAAATTGACCAATCAAGACAATCTATTATTGTTTAGTTCTTAATATTTAACAAATCAAAATTTTTAGTTTTAAGACCTAAATTTTGGTCATTTTCCGACAAGGCTTTATTAAAAATACAAAAATATTTCTAACTTCATAAATTACTAAATTGTCAATTATCCCAAACATATTAAGAACTCTTTATACACTATACAATCCATTAGAGAAGACAACATATGGGATTAAGGTATTGGGGGTATAAAATAGAAGATAGAGATAAGTGACAATTTAGTAATTTCTAAAGTTAGGGATGCTTTTGTATTTTAATATAATCTTGCCAGAAAAGTGACCAAAATTTTGTTATAACGACTAAATAATTTAGTTTATGCCAAGTGGATCACTTCCCTAAAAAGAAAAAAGACAAAACAAATTTATCAGCATAAACCGGAGCCAAAAGATACCCTAAATTATCAAAAAGCCTAAAAGAACCCAAAGGGATACCCTAAAATCCCAATTTTTATCAAGAAAATCATAACATTACCCTGTAAACTTCGTGTTCCTCACCGTCCGCCGCGGAGCTCGAGTAGAGGGACGTCATCTGAATTCTTACGTATCAGCCCTGGAGGTGGCCATCCGGATACTTGTCAAATGATTTATGCTCGAATAATCAGGTCTTTGAGACGAGATGGGCAAGATGGGGTGAAATGATCCAACCAACGATCACTAGTATAAGCACAACAACCATAACTCTCGTCATCGTCATCTTGGAAGGGAGAGGGGAAAAAAGAGAAGGTTATGAGGGAGGGTGGCAAATGGGAAGAGGGGGGGTTTTCAAGAGCGAGAGAGGGAGAGAGAGAGAGAGAGAGGGAGGGAGAAAAAGGGAGGGAGGGTCAAACGTTTAGTTTGGGATTCAGATATTCTGGGGTTAAACTACTCTTGCTCGAATCGAAGACAGAACCCTTGTATTGGGCCTTTACTATTTTTTTTATGGAGGAGGCCCACTAGGCTAATAAAATGCGAATATTTTTTTCAAAGTTTTAACAAATGCACATCGAAAACCAGCTCTCGTACTCACCTCTTCAGCTTGGTAGAAGCTAGATTTTCTGAGAAGCAAGAGAGAAAGACAGAGATCGGAGTCTCCTCCTCGTCACTGTAAGAGCCAAGTAGAATCTGCTCCAGCTGGGCCACTCCCTCCCACATCTATCCTCCGCTGCTTTAGTTTGTTTTCCTCTTATCTTTTCCTTTAGTATTTATTATCATTTTTGCCAAAGGCTATTTAGCCTAACGACACAAGGTGTGTACAAATTCATGGAGGTCCAGGATTCAATCCCTGACATGGTCTAAAAATTTATCTTTAAAAAAAATAAATCATTCTTGTATTATCAAAAGATCAATGATGGACATGATGCAATTTAAAATTTTTATGACTTTCCACAGTACTTAGTTGTATGGATTAATTCCAACTTTAAACAACACTCAACTGGAAAATTTAGTTGGTATGATTGGTATTTTACATTATTCAACCATTGTACTTCATTGATGCTGTCTTCCTTTGAATCTGATGTTGTCTTTTTAGAATGCAACAATAGTGAATTGATTCTAGATCCGAAGTTCAAAATGTACTTAGAATGCAAAAATGTTTAGTCAAATTTCTAAATAAGAGAACTGTACTTTGACAAAAAAAAGTTGAGTATGTCGCATCGAATTCTCAATTCTTGACCGAACAAGTTGAATAAGAACCTTCTCAGTTGACCACCTCGTCTTAACATGATATGGGAGATCTATATTAGTTTTTTGGTGAATTCTGTTTTATTCTAAAGTGGTATTTTAAAAAGCGACAAAACCTAGCTGGTTGTAGAAATTTTCAAAATATTTTTGGGTTATTTAATAAAAATGCCATGATAAAAATAGGTATGTAAGTTTAACTCGATTGGATTACCTTACTTTAAGTTTTTTCTATTTAATGGGCATTAATGAGAAAATAATTTTAGTTTTTTTTATTTAGAGTTGAGTGTTAGTCACTACATTTATATCGTTCTGATAAAGAAATATATTATTTTAGAGAGGCTATAAATAAGAAAAAAAATTGATTTACTTTTGAAATGAATAAACATTATTTTTTATCCTCTAAATACATATAAACAAAAATATTACTTAATTTGTATCCAAATCATAAAATAATATTGTTACATTGTAGTTATTTCTTTATCATTATTCAGATCATCAAAAAATTTGGCTTTTAGCATTTTTCAAGTGGTACATTTAATTAGTATATTTTAATATAATAAGATAAGAATTATAAAGACCATTTAACAATCTTTCAGAGGATGAATAATGATGTAAAAATTACCAAATAAGCAAATACAAACAAATATTTTTTAAAATATTTTGATGCGATTGTATAACACAACCACATTACAAGTCCGGAGAAGACAAACGTATGCGCAATCTGCAAGTGTAAAAGATGAAACTATGAGATGCATAAAAATAGCTTTATTTATCTACTTTGTTGTTGATTTGCTTCAGTATTTGTTTGTACTAATTTTTTCATTATATTTACATATTTTACAAATTTAAATAATATTTTAAGATAATAGTTTGGTGTAGGCTTGCTTATTTGATGATTTTTACATCATTGTAATTATTTTCTTGTTATATTAAAATATACTCATTGAATGTAACTAGGGGTGATGACGGCTGTAAGTAACACCGCACCGCACTTAAAAATAATTGCATCACGATTGTATTAGAATTAGGTTTGTGAATTAGTAAAATTTTACGAAACTTAATAGAATTGAAGGGCTTTTGAACCAAATCGTGAAACTATAAGACTACAGCTGACAACGTTACACCGCAGAACACACAAAACTGCACTCTGGTACAACAAGTAAATAACTATGAATAACATCAATTTTCCTAAATTGGTTCGGGACAAGAATTCCATTCCATGTACATTAATATTTCTTATTCGTAGATGAAAAATAAAATCCCCGAACAAAGCCCTTATGTATAAATATCAAACTCACCCTCGCTTGGAACGTACTTGAAAATTTAGGCTTCATAAGTCATATCAAACTCACCGTCGTTGCATAAGCTTCTTCCAAGTTTGCTTCCAATTAGTACAAAACAATGGAGTCAATGAAGAAGATACTGTTGGAGAGAGAAGTAGTAGGGACGAGAAAGCCAAAGATGAAAATAGTGTTCACATTGGGGCCGGAGTCGACATCCATGGAGATGCTAGAGAGGCTTCTAAGGGCGAGCGTGAACGTGGCTTACCACAGAATCTAATGAAGTTTAAGAGAGAAAGTAAGCTAAAGTAATTTTCATGATAAATTCAAAGAATGCTAAAATTTTAACTATTTATGACCAAAATTTTCAATAAATTTAAACAAAATCTTAATCGTTTAATATACTAACAGGAACATAATAATTCTAACACAAAAAAATTAAAAAGAGAAAATTGATAGACTGGATTTTTCTTACCAAAATGAGACCTTTGATAATTTCATCATTGTAGTATTCGGGATGGATCTCCTGCAAAGCAAGCAACTTATAATTTCATCACAGCATCTCTCAAGCGTAGAACTCCTTCACAATCCAACTGAAATCCTTGGCCTCCTCGTTGTTCTCGTCCACGTCCTCCCCGAAGTACCACTTCCTGGAGAGCATCCTCATCAAGCTGTTTAAAGTCAGGTCCATGAAGAAAGGGCGCACCCTTACTATGGCAAACCCTCGGGGTGCTGAAGCTGAAGCTTTTTGGAGCCTCTTAAGTAAGATCATGACCTCGTCCTTTCCTATGGATAAAAGGGTGTTTAGATGGTGATTCAAGTAGATTCATATAGACCCTAAATGGCTTTGGTTTCTCCAATGGTCGTTGTAGTTTGTTGATCCCATGGTGGTTCGGTTATAGTTCGAGTACATTGCCATTAAGAAAGGAATGCATTCGGTTAAGACTAGAGAGAAGTAAAATGACATCGGAAGGGATGAGAAGGGAGAGAGAGGGAGGAGAGAGAGGGGAGGGAGAGTTGTCCATATGGTAATGCCATGTCAGCAAAAAATTAGACGTGGCTATCTAAGTGGCCAGGCATGGTCCGGGCAGCTGTCTGTGAACCTTATTAATTTTAATTAGAATAAGTTTGACTCAATTGATCAATTTTATACCATAGTATACTAAAGTAATTTTTTTTCTATACCACATGGTATTAAAATGAACTTTTCCTTAAAATTTATGGTTTTATAGTTTACATCATCGAGTATCGAGACATCACTGTATCAACTAATTTAGATTTGAGTCGAGTGTGATGTTTAATAGGCGATAACATTTTTTTCAACAAACATTTCCTAAGTACTCGAACATTAAAATCCTGAATAACACCAAGTGCTTATTGATTGTTGTTAAAATTTTGATTTCGTTTGAGAAACATTGTTAAATTATGATCATAAGCCGGCTTGTTGCGCTAGCTTAGGTGTAATCCCCCGATCATAAGCCGGCTTGTTAGGTGTAATCCCCCGATCATAAGCCGGCTTGTTGCAGTCAAAATATGATTATTTTTTTATTGAAATGATCATTATACCCCTAAGTTGTCTTCTCCGACCCATCCCCTCCATCTCTGACAACCGACCGGACATCTTCGACAACCCATCATCAACGACGACCCAGACATCAACGACGACCCATCATCAACGGCGACCCAGACATCAACGACGACCCATCTCCATCGTCCTCCTTCTTGTGGGTCTCGACGACGACGGTCCTGACGATGACGAAGCTGATGCTGGGACACATGGACGACGACGCCGTTGTTTAAAAAGCCGTTACCATCATCAGACCACCATTTACTCCACCGAAAGCTCCACGTTGTTTGGGAGCTTCAGATCTGGAGAAGGAAAGCTCCGGCGATGGTGACGACAATGAGAACCTCTTCCCCGAATAAGATCCAGACCCAGAGCGCCTCTAAGCTGCACAAAAATACCCTTGATGTGGTCGTCAAAGACTTCGAAAAGAAATATGGTATCTTGGGATGAATTTTGGATTGTCGTGGAGCTTGGGATTCTTGTCGATGAAGAAACTGTCGTCGCCGTCGCCTTCTTTATCGACCAGGGTAGAAAAGAGGAAAAGTGGATCTTTGGCGTCTAATTTTTTGAACGGCAGAGGAAAAGTGGAGCTTCGGCTTCGAAATTTTTGAACGGTGGAGGAAAAGTGGAGCTTCGACGTCGGAATTTATGATCGGCGGAGGAAAAGTGGAGCTTCGGCGTCAGAATTTTTGATCGGTGGAGGAAAAGAGGAAATTCAAGAATTTTTTTAATTAAGGGTAGAAAAGTCATTTCCATGAAAAAATTGATTGATGACGTTAGCAAGGGGTCCTAGCGTATAATAAAATGAAACCTCAGGGACTTTTAAATAGATTACTGGAATACAGGGGGTCGAACCTTAAATATACCAAATACCAAGGGGCCGACAGTAATTTTTTCTTATTAAAAATACAAAAAATTCCTAACTTCAGAAATTACTAAATTGTCAATTATCCCTAACCTCTGTCCTATGCCCCAATCCGTGCTCTCTCTATACGTTATGATGGCATTGAACTCTTTCTACACTATACAATCCATTAGAGAAGACAATAGATGGGATTAAGGTATCGGGGGTATAGAATATAAGTTAGAGATAAGTGACAATTTAGTAATTTTCAAAGTTAGAGATGCTTTTGTATTTTAATAAAAACTCGTCAAAAAAGTGGCCGAAATTTTATTATAACGACTAAATAATTTAGTTTATGAAATTTCACGACTAAATAATAATAGGTTATGCTGATTAATCAATTTTATAAAACATATCTATGACTATTTTGTCATAATATTTAATTTATGAAATTGTATTTCAATAAATCAAGATATTACCATTTTATTAAGAGGTATCAAGTGATTAATATTTGAATTTTGATTAAATTTGATTCCAAAAAATAAAATCGCGAGAAGAAACTAAAGGGGGAGAACGACTTTGACAGTACAAATCCAACTGCAGATATTTAGCTCTCCTCTCTCCTCAATTCCCTACGAAAGGGCATTCCTCCCCTTTCCTTCCCCGAAACCCTAAACCCCCCAAATCCCAATCTCGATCCCTATTATGGACTCCCTGAACTAATCCAATTCCCAATCCTACCCCTTGCCCCATTGTGTCCCCCAAATCGTAGTCGCCGTTAACCCTAAACATGGACAGCAACAAGGACGACGCGCTCAAATGCTTCAAGATCGGCAAGGACGCCCTGGAAGCGGGCGACCGGTCGCGCGCCCTTAAATTCATCGCCAAGGCTCGCCGCCTCGACCCCACCCTCCCCACCGACGATCTCCTCTCCTCCTTGGAGAAGGACAAGGGCGCCCCTCCCTCCTCCTCCACCACCACCACGACGCCGGCTCCGGCTCCCGATCAGACTCCGGTCTCCGACGGGCCGAATCTCCGGCAGCGATCCAAGCCTGCTGCGGCCTCGTTCAGCGAGGAGCAGATCTCGATCGTCCGGCAGATCAACCGGAAGAAGGACTATTACGATATCCTAGGGCTGGAGAAGAGCTGCACCGTGGACGACGTCCGGAAGGCCTACCGGAAGCTATCCCTGAAGGTCCATCCCGATAAGAACCCGGCCCCGGGCTCGGAGGAGGCTTTTAAGGCTGTCTCCAAGGCGTTTCAGTGCCTGAGCAGCGAGGATTCCCGCAAGAAGTACGATCTCACTGGCTCCGAGGAGGTTGTCTATGAGAGGCGCACCACCGCCAGGACGTACCACGCCGGCGGAGGAGGGTATAACGGGTATTACGATGAGTTTGATCCGAACGAGATCTTCAGGCAGTTCTTCTACGGGGGGATGCCCCCTGCCACTACGGCGCAGTTTGGGGGATTCAATTTTGGGGCGGGTGCGGGGCGGGGCGGGGTCCAGGTGGACTCCGGGTTTAATGCCCGTGCTCTGATCCAGCTGCTTCCCGTTTTGCTCCTGGTGTTGTTCCAGTTCCTGCCTTCCTCGGATCCGGTCTATGCTTTGTCAAGGAGTTATCCTTATGAGTACAAGTTTACCACCCACAGAGGGGTAAATTACTACGTGAAGAGCTCGGGGAGGTTTGACCAGGAGTATCCGCCAGGGAGCAGGGAGAGGATGGTGGTCGAGGGGAGAGTGGAGAAGGACTACGTGCAGGCACTCGCACAGAACTGCAGGTTCGAGCTGCAGCGGCAACAGTGGGGTTTTGTTAGGGAGACTCCTCACTGCGACATGTTGCGGAAATTTGAGTCTGGGAACTGGGATGAGTATTCTACTGATTCGGCAGCTGCTGCGGCTGCTTGATTGGATTGTGGACTATTGAGGTTGGACATTCTGTTACAGTTTTATGTATTTATTATTATATTCCATTATTGCTGGTGGAAAGAGGCCTAATAATTGTTCTTGTTGTCTTACTCGGGTTGGAAGAGGCTTGACATCTGATTTATCTATGTTATGTATAATAGTACTCCGGGTGGAAGTGTTCTTATTCTTAGAGATTTCTCAGTTGCCCGTGTTCTCATCAGAAGGTGAAGATGCTATTTGTGTTTAGAACAATCTGTATGCCAAATGTTGGTTAAGTAGTCTCTAACTCAATGTTACATTGAAGAGGGAGGGAAAGGAAAGGTTTTCATAGCCTTGTGGCATCGTTTTGGTTGATGTTCAATTCCGACTTGCTAGTTTGGGTTAACCTCCAACAGATAATTTTACTGCCGGTCATTGTTATTCTGTTGTCTGATGCATGTTCTTGCTTATGGGTCTTGTCAAGTTAAGGCTTTGGTGATAGATGTTCAGTTTCTGAATCCTTCTATCCTGCAGAATGCTCATCTCGCTACTAAGTCAACGTAATCTCGAGCCATAATTGGAGCATTTGGAGACGGGAATAGAGGAGTTATTATTACTGTCATGTTAGATTATATTGTACTGAACTGGAAATTGCATCTTTAGCCACATGTTTATATATATTTATCATACATTCGGTACCAGAAACTCTTGGTGCTTGTATATGTGCCATAAACTTTTGACAGTGTAGTTATATTTTTTCCGAGCCCGTGTTAGTGTAGTTATCTCAGTTTTTAGTTTAAGCTGAAGCTGCCCGCTGCATTTTTTCCTCGTAATCTCGTCTTTCTGTACTCTCTGTGTTGTTGTGTCCACACCCTTCAACTATTTCTTCGTTGTCTTCTAAGAGTTAATTGGGCTCACAACCTCTTGGCTCTTGTGTAACATTGAATCTCTATGTTGTCGAAGCCATTCTTAACTCTGTAGAGAGGTGTTTACAGTTCCGGAACAGCCGGTTCAAAATATATGGAACTTGAACCGAAAACACGATACAAGGTTCCTTGAAATGACGTTAACTTTTATTTGACAAAATAAATAAGTTTTCATGGTTTATGGTTCTGCCAAATCTATGCGTTCCAGACTGGCTTGGGAATTTCCCTCCTGAATTTGTAAGGACATGTATGCTTGTCTATTGTCAGAAGAGTTCTGCTCAAGTTCGTTTCCACCCTTCCTTTAGTCGGCTGCCGAAGTTCCAGATCCAAATTGAAGTTCATTTATTCTTTCATTTTGAACAATCCAAAGGGGTATATATAAATTGGAAAATTTTAACTTCGAAGCATACCTTATTACCGCCACTAGCAAGGTCCAAAAATAAAATCTAGAATATGGGAATTTTTCCAAGCTCGAGATGTTTTGAAGTTTGTTGGAGATTATTTTTAATCAAAATCACATGGTATTTGCCCACCTTACTTAGTAGCTAATCCAAAAAATCATATAATTAAACTAAAACAACTTTTCTTCCGAGATAGTTTAAAGCCCATCATGGATATCGGGCTTTCTATAATTAGCTTGGGCCCGAAGGTACCGTTAGAATTTTCCAAAGTCCAAATGAGGTAGGCCAGAGACGCAAGGTTATAAACCCCCCAGTCTCCTTCCTCCTCTTAAACCCTTTCTAGTCCCCTAAACCCTACTCTCACTCCTCCTCGTTCCCGGCGCCGGCGATGGTACTTGCTCCTCTCTCCCCCCCCCCCCCCCCCCCCCCCCCCCAATGTTATGGATGATTCTTCGTATAACAGATTTGTGCTTGAACTTGTTGTTTAATCAACAGACGGGAGAAGCAGAAGCAGCGGTCGTGAACCCGAAAGCGTACCCTTTGGCGGACAAAGCCCTGAACGTCACGATAATGGATTTGGTCGCTCAAGCTGCTCACTACAAACAGCTCAAGAAGGGCGCCAATGAAGGTTGGTTGACTTCGTCCCTCTGTTTATTATTCGTGCTTCGGGGTTCGAGTGGATGATTCTGATGCTGTGTTCTGTTGGGATTTCCTGTTTCTCTCTCTCTCTGCTTATTATTCGTGTTTCGGGCTTCGACTGGATGATACTGATGCTATGTTGACTTGAAGCTACCAAGACGCTGAACAGGGGTATTTCCGAGTTCATTGTGATGGCTGCGGACGCCACGCCTTTGGAGATTCTTCTCCATCTTCCGTTGCTCGCCGAGGACAAGGTTTGTTTCTAAGTTTGATTCGTCGCATTTGGAGTTTCGTGTATTGCTTGTGAACCGTTTTTGGGAGGTTCTTTTTAGGGTTAGAGTGTGTGGTTATTTATGTTTGTTGTAACCCGAGGTTTGATTAGAAGGTGCTCAATATTTACTAACAGGGGTCTGCAATCGCGTGTTTAACCCGTTGTTCGCGCTGTAGTAGCCCTACTGCTTGTTAATCGGTCCTTTTGTCTGGCTCGGTTGATTAATAATATTCCGTCTTTCTATTTCAAACGAAGATTGCTTCGTCTTACATATCAGCTGCTGCCTTTGAAATGAACAGAATGTGCCGTACGTATTTGTACCATCAAAGGCAGCACTTGGTAGGGCATGTGGTGTTACAAGAAGTGTCATTGCCTGTTCGATTACTACAAACGAAGCGAGCCAGCTGAAGACTCAAATCCAACAAATTAAGGTAATATCTTGCATCTACGCCTCCTTATCGAACTCTGTATTGTCCCAACTTGGTTGTTCCTAATTCCGTGATTCTGTGTTTAACTTAATGCAGGACGCCATAGAAAAGCTCCTAATTTGAGGTTCATGATTGAATTCCGTGTGACCTTACGAGCCTCTTCAAATGACGAGCATTTATAGCCTTGTGGTCACTGAGGCTCTGACTGAAGAAGCTTTTGCTTGTGTTTTTCCCTACAACTAGTATGTCTTTTTGTTCTGGCAATGTGTGTATCAGATCTTATAATGTGCTTTAAACCACTGATTTCATGTTATAGACCTGCCTTCTCGCTATTTATTAGAGTACAAATCAAAAGGTCTAATCTCCCAATCGATGAATTATAGGCAATTTTCGGATAATTCCTACAAGCTGGTAGGAGCAAGGAAGAATGTTGTATGAAGAAGTATATACAACACTTTTCCTTGTTTAGTTTACAATCTTGAATGTTCATGTATGTGAAATCAAGGGGAAGAGGAAGGTTGAAGATGGTTTATGTTTTTGAAGGGTATTTTTGTCATTTCAATGACAAACAAAAAAATAGTTGTTGACGTCAGCCAAGACCTGAGAGTTTTTAAAACCAAATACGGGAATGGCAAAATACATTTTGGAAACCTAGGGACCCGAGGGGTAGGGAGACCATACCCCAGGGACCTGATGGTAATTTGTTCAATAAAAAATGTCAAACTAGTGAAATGAATCTTTCCCTTAATTTTAAGAAGTAGATGTCTCATGTTGAAAATCTCTAAGAACAACCAATGGGATGATTAATATTATTGAAATTTTGCACTTAGTGTGTAATGGCAAGGCTATACATTGCATATGTACATTTCTCGTAGTTCAAAGAATCATCCAACATGTAGCTCAACCGGACATGAAAAGTATTAAATTCAAACCGTATACAACTGTTGTCTATTGCAATTAGATAGAATTTAACTAGTCGGCTCAACTAATAAACATATATCGAACAGTTTCCAAACAAAAAAATAGTGTCAAAAGTCAAAAAATGATCATTAAAAATATCATTACCTCCATTAGTAGAGGAAAGAGATCGGAGAGGACCCATTATGAAATGTCTGGCCAATTATGCAGCAGGGTAACTTCAGACATCTCATACTTTTGTTTCTGTGGACATTTTTTTTTGTGGTGAGTAACATGTTCTATGTTTCCTCAATGGCTGGTGGGCTTCAGCGAAATTATTGTCTGTTGGTACGTGCGAGCAGGTACCTCACATCTTATTGTCATTCCTTCGCACGTGCGAAGTGGAAGTGTAATGCATTTGAACCGCCCCATTTTTGTGGTAGTCGCTTTATAACTTGATTGAGATCATGTACCGACGAGAACTTGGTATTATATCAATCGATAAATGAATTATTTTAAAAAATTTTTAATTTGAGTAATTTAGAACATGTCAATATTAAATATTTGTTGAAATAGTTTTATCACTATTTAAAAATTTTATCTGACTCAAACCTGAATTATACGATTCGATAAGTCTTCTTTGGTTCAATTATACAAGAGAGAGAAAGGATACGTAGATTTAGTCAGCTCTTAAGACCCTACTCGCCATGATTATAATTAATCAAGTCAACCCTTGCTCGTGGGAATTTCCTAAGTAGGGATAATTATGAATCGGGTTGGATCCGATTGCTTGATCGTGTATTTTAAATCCAGATCCGTTTTGTTAGGTTGTATTCGGGTTCTCCATCGGGGTTTGGATTGAGTACGGAGTGAAGGAATTGATTCCATACGGTTTGGACTGAAGGAGGACCGCAGCGGCAATCGCAGGTATGTGACAATGGCAAACGCATTTATGTGATAATGGCATTTGTTTTTGTGAAAACGGCAAGTCCCCGTTGATGATAATGGCATACGTAGTTTTTTTTATTTTGGTCCCCCATATTTTAGCATTTTTGCAAAAAGGTCACACTGGCATGCACTGTTATGTGATACTGGCGTACGCAGTTATGTGATACTGGCATTTGTATCCGGCCTGTGTTTGTGCATGGCTTTTTTTATTTTGGTCCCCATATTTTAGCGCGTTTGCAAAAAAGCTCCCGCGTATCTTCATTTCAAACGGTTCAAAATAGTAGCATTTCGTACCCAATCCATACCCTCTCTATCGATGCTTCCACATGCATACAACATTTTTCATTTTGTTTTATAAAATGTGAGTCAAACATCATAGTTCAACTAATGATAAAAATTTAACTGGCATCAGAACAGGATAGACCAAGATCCGGGTATTGTAAATAATATATGGATTTTATTTGTGGAATATAATATTTTATTTATAAAAAATAATATATGGATCTGTTTTTTAATAAGTAATATATGGATTTAATGCATACAAGATTTTACTTAGACTTTGGTTGAGTATTTGGTCTGAATCGCCCAGAATTAAAGAACCGAAAATTACCGGAGGAATGGTTAACCTCACCAAACAAAAGGTAAGGATGACCTGATTCGAATCATATCAATATCTTTATTTCGGCCCGGTCCGAAACCGAATAAACATCTATAATAAAAAAGTTTGTTAACCCCAAAATACAAACTACTAAAATAACTTGAAAGAAGTTCTTAACATAATAATTCAGATTTAGAAAAATCAAAAAATATAATTGTATAAACATAATTAATCTATTTATGTCGTTATTTTTTTGTAGGTAAATTAACTTTATTTATACTAATATAATTATATACATATAGTAAATGTAAATAAAAACACGATAGTAACCCCTGTTAGAATTTTCATATCAAACTCAAAATCTTAAGACAATGGGTTGATAGATTTTTAACACTTATAAACTAGTTCATCCCACTTGCACTAAATCGATGTGGGATTCTCAATACGCCCACTCAAACGAGACCCATCGGGTCAAAAATTGTACAAGCTTTGACTTCGTCAACATGCGAGAAATGGGGGTCGTACGAGCACAATAATGGGCACATGATCAATCCGCTCTGATACCATGTAAAATTATATTAGACATGAATAAATAGAGTTACAAGTCTAGGGTTTACACGTTTGCTAAAGTTACACGTCTAGCCGTCTGAGGTTACGTTAGGGTTACATTTCTATATTTCGTATTTAGACATACCTTATAACAACACAACTTGATAAGGTGAGAATATATTACAAGTATATCGAACATATCTAACAGCAAGCACGAATGATGTGCAATTGTTGAGCGTAGTGAACCTCGCAACTTTGAGGAGGCAGCCAAGCATGAGTGCTGGCAACTAGCCATGAAAAGGGAGATTGATGCGCTAGAGAACAATGGCACATGGACACTGGAAATGCTGCTTCGAGGGAAACATCTTGTCGACTCCAAGTGGGTTTACAAGGTGAAGTTCAAACCAATTGGTGAGGTTGAACGATATAAAGCTCGTTTGGTTGCTTGGAGATTCAAATAGATTGAGGGTCTCGACTACCACGAGAATTTTGCACCTATCACGAAGTTGGTAATTGTGAGATGCTTACTAGTTTCCCGATGAAATAAGGTTGGATGATTCAGCAACTTGGCGTTGATAATGTATTCTTGCACGGAGATCTGCAGGAGGAAGTTTACATGTCTGTTCCACAAGGTTTCGCAAGGCCGGGAGATAGACGAGTTTGTCGGTTACAAAAGTCCTTATATGGACTAAAGCAAGCATCTCGAAACTATTACAGCAAGCTCACTAGCGTGTTACTAGAGATGTGGTACTAATGATCAAAAGTTGATCATGCTCTCTTCCGACATCGTGAAGGTTCGCTGGTGTTATGCTTGTTAGTTTATGTGGATGATGTCATACTTATGGAAAATAATGTGCAGATGCTCAACGTCACGAAGACGCGACTTGATAAGCAGTTTGTCATTAAAGATCGTGGTCACATCAAGTATTTTCTAGGAATTGAGGCAGCCCAGACAGTCGCAGGTTTGGTTCTAAGCCAAGATAAGTACACTCGTGACATGGTCATGGAGTGTGGGAAGAGTGATGCTTGACCTTGTAGGTTTCCAATGGAGCAAAACCATAGACTACAAGTATCCAGAGCTGCTGGTATCAAAGCCCTCTTCGTATCAATGTTAGTTGGGTGCCTGATGTATCTAACGGTGACACGACCCGACATCGCATATGTTGTCATTGTTCTTTCCCAATTCATGGAAGACCTAAGATAACCACATATAGATGTCGTTCATCGGTTAATTCATTACTTAAAAACCATTGCTAGTTAGGAAATTCTCCTCAACAAGTTACAAACTTTCAATTTAGTGGCATACAGTGACGCTGATTGGGATGGATGTCTGATGACTAGGCATTTGGAGATCGGATATTTTATTATTTTTGGAGGTTCACCAGTTTCCTGACGGTCTAAGAAACATAATGTCATTGCACGATCTTCAGCCGAAGCTGAGTACTGTGCAATGGCTTTAACAGTCAGTGAGATTCTCTGGCTACGCTGGTTATTTCATGATCTTTGTGCTCCTCATAAATGGCCTACTCCTTTTATATTGTGACAATCAAACTGTCTTGCACGGCACACAAAATTTATTTAATGAGTGGACGAAGTATGTCGAAATGAATTGTTACTTTGTTCAAGAGCGAATCTAATCACTTGAAATTCAGCCTCGTAAGATATCTACAGAGTCACAATTGACCGACTTATTTACTAAGGCTTTAGGCCTCGGTCTTTTCCGCATTCTCGTCAAGCAAATGGGCATTCACAACTTACACGATCTAACTTGAGAGGAAAATGTTAGATATGTTCAATATACATGTAAATATATTCTTACCTTATCAAGTTGTATTATAGTAAGGTATGTCTAGATTCGGTATATAGAATTGTAATCCTAGATAGGAATGGCGATGGGTAGGGTCGGGTAGGGTATAGGTAGGACCCTACCCATACCCTAGTTTTGAGAGTTGGACCCATACCCTACCCTCGACTCTCGATAAATTTTAATATTAGATCCATACCCTTACCCCCAGGATCCATAGGATCTACTGGGTCTGCAGGGTCTGACCCTTGAATTAAATGCACTACATCTTTGATAATTTTTAAACATAATCTGCAGGGTCTGACCCTTGAATTAAATGCACTACATCTTTGATAATTTTTAAACATAATTATATATATATATATATATAATTCAAATAAAACACAATAAATATAAGAAGATTAATCATGAAAATATATAGTATATCAATAAATAAAATTAGAATAATATGTATCTCAAATTTTGGAGTTGATATCATGAAACATATTCTAAAATATTTGAGAACTCTATCACAAATTATAAGTAAAAAATAAGATAAATGAGTCTAATTAGGGTCTAATGAGAGTCTAGTTAGAGTAGGATCCAAAGTAGGGTAAAAGGGTAAGAGTATGGTAGAAATTCATAGGATTCATACCTTACTTTAGACCCAACCTCTAAAAGTAGACCCATACCATACCCTAGACCCAGTCAAAGTCAACAGACCCTCGATCCGCGGGATAAATGCAGGGTCTGACCCACGGGGTATGAGTATTTTTGCCATCCCTAATCCTAGACGTAATTCTAAATGGCTAGACGTGTAACCCTAGCAAACGTGTAAACCCTAGACTTGTAATTCTATTTATTCATGTCCAATGCATTTCTACAACCCCTTATAGTCCTGATCCCCCACCCGTGACCTTTTACAAAAGTATGAAATTGTAGTCGAGATTTCACTAAAACTTTTTTGACGCAAAATTTATTGAAAAAAATGCAATAGGAAAAAGAGCTACTTTAATATATATTATTATAAACCATATTTTTGTTCGATTTGGTTCCCATAGTTCTTACATTAGAGAACCGAACCACAATTAATAAACAAAATCCTTAAAGTTTGGGATTCGAACCTAACCAATTTATATCTGATTCTTGACCATAACTACAAATTCGGTCCAGGTATTTTTGGTTTTTTGATATTTTGTTCAACCCTACTCGAGAATAGTTAATTATATGCATTTGACGTCTTTCTGTCATTGAATGTTGCCACCTTTCTTCGAGGGCAATGGTCGGTCACATGCAACACGAACACAACACAATCTTGCCAAATCTAGAGCGCATTTTACTACTATTTCCCGGAGCATACAATATCCATGGTACCGGATATTATTACATACCTTCCAATGATGGATACCTGTCATTAGGTCCCAAGTACCGACCACGTTCAAGAATAATGTCTTGTAGATATATACGGTTATATTTCAGATTAATTAATTTAAGTTCAAATTATCTATCACTTTTAAAATGTGATAAAATTATTCTGACAAATATTTAACATTATTATATTTTTAATAACTCAAACCAATAATTTATTAGTTAAGATAAAATAATTTTTTTTAGTAGAGATTTATTGGTACATGCCATGCAACTAAAGTGCCCCTTTGGGCAAGAACGGAGCCAAAAAATTTCGAGAATGGGGGCAATATAACTTGATAATGGTACATATTAGTATTTTAGTTTTAATTTTTAGGTAGATTAATTTTTTTTGGGGTCAATTTCTAATTTTAGTAGAGACATACGTTAAAAAATATACTTAGTTATCAAAAAAAATTGCCCCCACTTCCCTAAACGTGGCTCGGCCACTGCCTTTGGGCGAAGTCTATCCGCAAGGGAAGGTCGGCTGGATTACTTTTCAAATTTAATAACAATTGATTGTTCGATGCAGGCAAGAGCAGCCAATTTTGTAACGAAACATACATTCCGTTCTCCATCACCTCTCTTTGATGGCCCATACGAAACAAGTAATACTCCAGAAGCTCTCTCTCTATAAATCTTCTCCTTTTTTTAAGGGTAGCCAACCCCTTTTTCTTTTGGTAAGGTGGGGTCTCAAAAGCACTAGAAATGGTGTTAGCTAGTTAGACGTTGCTGGGTAGCTACTAGCCAGTGTGGTTCACCAGCTATATCCTGTAATTTGTACCACCAATAATATGTGATGGTGACACAAATTCTGTTGCATTTATCTAATTATCTTCTTACAATGTACCTTTTCTCATAAAAAAGTCGCTATCTCTATGTTCTTAACATGGTTTTAAAAAACGACCCGGAGGCCGATCCGGGATTTCTCCCGTCCTCCGGGTCGGCTGGTCGGACCAGGCAAACCACCAGTCGGACCAAAATTTTTTATTTTTAAATAATATATATATGTAGGTTAAAATATACTTATTTTCTATACAAAAAAGTAGACTTAATTTTTTATCTCTCCACTCTATAAATCTACTTTTTTTTATTTATTACTTTATAAATTTGTCAAATCAATTTTTTTTCTCGAAAACCACAAAAAAGTCAATTTCGCCCATTTTTGTACTAACCGGGTTCGACCGGTCAGGATGGACCTCAAAATTGGCCAGTCCGACCAGATTTGGTTCGGTTAGTACAGACCTCGGTCAAAAGCCTAAAAACGATCCGGTCTAGTGCCCATTTTGCGGTCCAACCGGTCGAACCACCGGTCGGACCGCATTTTTTAAAACCATGGTTCTTAAGGCTGACTAATCAAATTTTGAGTTAAATCAATTTGTAAAAAATATCAAAATTATATGAATCGAGTTTTAACAAACATACGTTCTGAAAACGTAAATTTAAAAAATTTGATTAAAATAGAGCATCTCTAACTGATTAATCTATGTACTCTTTAGTTATTTACAATGTAATCCGACCGATCAACATCAACTTTTTTTTTGTGTAAGCTCTCAAATTTTAAGTCGAGTACTGCCGAGTTCTATTTTACGGAATGATTCTAATGATTTTTTTTATATTCGTAAGAATTGAACCTAAGAACTCCTTAAGTAAATTTAATTATTTTACCTGTTGGACCTAACCCTCAAATAGTTACCCTTTAGCAGCATTAACAGTAGACACTCTTTCCTTGCCGTGGATTTTCTACTTGATTTTACCATTGTAGAATTTTAACGAGATTGTGACTCCAATTTCATAATCTTACGAAAGAATTTTAACAGAAATTGTAAGTTGGACATATTATAGTTTTGTGTGGATTAGCCATCTGACCTAATGACACGAGGTATAGAATGAATTAACGTGGCTCTGAGATTCAAACCCTAACAACGTATAACTAGTAATAATCACACACACAAAATCCAATTGTTTCACACCCCATAACTTTTCCATTACCTTTTGATTCAACCGAAAAGCTATAAAGCTGATCACCGCAATTCCAAGTGTTGTTCAGATGTTAGCAGCAGTACTGTTCTGTCTCGATTATATAGTGGAGGGACCAGCATTTCAATCTCCACCATATTATTTTTTTTTGGTAACGAATCTCCACCATATTGGCTTAGCTTCATACGTACCAGTTTCCACTTTCCACCTATATAAAGAGATCTTCCAGGAGCGTATTAACTCATATAAATCCTTTCTACTAACAAACTAGCTACCCATAAGGTCTCTCGATTCCAAACTCCAACTCCAATACAATGGTTAGTACGAGTATATCACCTTTATTTTGTTAGAGTTAGTGTAATTATTTTTCGCATCTCATCTAAAATTACTCGTTTGCTTATTGTTCAAATCAGGATGGGAAAACGAGTTGGAGTATTGCGGATACAGTAGACTACCAAGGCTTCCCAGCTGATAAGTCAAAGACGGGCGGTTGGATCCCTGCTGCTCTCATTCTAGGTACTAACTTATTTTTATTCTCTAGCTACTTTTTATGTTAATTTTTTAGGATAAATTTTATAAATATTATACTTACAAGACTCTGATTTAATTTTACTCGGGTTTAAAATATATATAAAAAAATAAATCTGAGACCTTTTGCAACTTCGCTAACTTCAGTTTTTTTTGAAAGGTAAAATTTTTAAACTTAGCCAAGGCTTGAACCTTGGACCTCCTTGAATTTTACAACTCTTTGTACCGCTAGGCTACAAGCCTAACTTTAGTATGATTTCTAGTAAAAGTTTGCAACTTCGCTAACTTTAGTAATGATTTCGAGTAAAAGTTTTCAACTTCGCTAAATTTAGTAATGATTTCGAGTAAATGTTGACATGATTATTAACATGGTTTCGGAATTGGTAGAGAGATTTCGGAAATTTCCTTAATTTTCACAAAAATATGGTCATGTACCAGAATTCTATATTTACATGAGTATTAAATCAAATACTTGCACTGTATTAAAATAAAGCATCAAGATTTAGTATTTGAAGCAGCGCTCGGAATTTGGATACAATAAGGAAAATACAAAAAAATAGTGTTATTCGATACAGAAGTTTGTTCGCCCATACCCGAAAAACAAAGATAAATGATCCCTAAAGGCTATTACTAATTAGTACTAACAAATTGTTTACCAAACAATAAAAATTTATTCTGTTAGGCTTTTACTTAATTAGCTAACTACTTTGTGCGTCCACTCCATTCTAATAAGTAAAGAATCGTTTCGTAAAAATATTAACTGCTGGTAGTAAATATAAATATGTCGCATTTTTTATAAGTAGATTATATTTATTAATAAAAAAAATTCGATAAAATAGTAAATAGTTACATGATATTTGTTATAGTAAGCACACGTCGGTGTTGTCATATTTGAAACGAAATGCTTGCTGGGCCATGTTCTTTGCTTTACGGGGGGAAGGACAAATCAAGTGGGCCCTTGTAAGACTATTATTCTTTTTTTGACGGACACTATAAGACTATTGTTCTAAGTCCTATGGTTACAAAACAAAAATGTGCCTATTAAACAGGAAAAAAACCTCATTCCGAACTTTTTTCTTAATGTAATCTTCAATTTAACTATGAGTTCTTGCAAGTTCTTGATAATAGAATAGTGTTAAATAATTATTAGGAGAATTTGTTAAAAATCTTACCCAAGTCAAAGGTGAATTTGTCGGCTTAATTGATGTCTGATACAAAGTATTTAGATTGTTTAAATTTTCACTGTTTGAAAAAAATATGATGCAAACAGTGAAAATTTTCTTTTTTTATCGTTATATTTTTATGATAAAGATATTTTTATATATCTTCAATAAAATTGCAATGATTAACAATATTGAGATATATAAAATGTCTATTTAAAAAAATGTGGTAACGTTTGACCTCAATGTCAAATAATTGTTTTGAGAGGTCTCAATGTCAAATAATTTTTCCCTAATTTTTTAGCATATTTTTAATAAATTTTTTAAGGATATTTTAACCTAGATTTTCTGTAGTAACATTTGACCTAAAACCAACATCAAATAGTTGTGGTAATTTTTAAGGATATTTTTCGATAAAAATTTTAAGCATATTTTCGTCTAGATTTGCTTCTGCCATAGTGCCATGACATTCCCGGCTTAACGTGTTTCCCAAATGATGAAGTATTTGTTTTATTAATTTACTTTGCTTATTGCAGGGATCGAAATAATCGAGAGGCTCTCAACTATGGGAATTGCGGTGAACTTGGTGACATATCTAATTGGTACGATGCACCTACCAAGTGCAGCCTCGGCCAACGTTGTCACCGATTTTATGGGCACGTCTTTCCTCCTCTGCTTGCTCGGCGGCTTCCTCGCCGACTCCTTCCTCGGCAGATTTAAGACCATTGCCATCTTCACCATCGTCCAAGCACTGGTGCGTTACTATGCATACCACATCGCATCCAATTTAGTTTACTTGTTTATAAGTATGAAAAAACAAATATAACTAAGTGTGATTATAGTTTTCGGAACCTCTGATTACGGTTACGAAAATATAGAACCTGAATCAAAACCGTCCTATAAAGTTCTAGAACGGTTCACGAAATCATGATTATTGTTGAACTGGTTGGTTTGATTTTTTTGGAAAAAAGAATTTTCATTATTTATCTACAAAATAATCAACATCTGACCGGTTCCACGAATCTATAACCGAAAATTACAAACAGTTTCCTAAAAATTACAACTATAACCGAAAATTCGTAGTAATGTTCCGGGATGGTTCAAATAACCTTAGCCACCGTTCAGACATTGGTTACCGGAATCGCAAGTTGGGCGGTTCTATTTGAATCCTGGCTAGACCCGGATATAACCGAGAAAATTATCCAAAAAAGATCAGGGCTGGTTTGTAATTTATTAGTAAATTAATTTATTCGTTTAATTTCCAACTAACAATATGAAACTGCGGGTAATTAATTTAATGCAGGGAACTGGAATGCTAGCGACCGTAACGAAGCTGCCACAACTAAGGCCACCTCCGTGTGATCACCACCACCCGAACTCATGTGCACCGGCGTCCGGATTCCAAATGGGCATGCTCTACATTGCCCTATACCTAGTCGCACTAGGCACCGGCGGTCTGAAATCGAGCGTCTCCGGGTTCGGAACCGACCAGTTCGACGACAAGGACGAGAAGGAGAAGGCCCAGATGGCCTACTTCTTCAACAGGTTCTTCTTCTTCATAAGCCTTGGGACGTTAATGGCCGTCACGGTTCTCGTCTACATACAGGACGAGATCGGCCGGAGCTGGGCCTACGGGATTTGCTGCGTCTCGATGGTTATAGCCATAACGGTGTTCCTTTCCGGGAGGAGGAGGTATAGGTACAAGAAGAGCCATGGGAGCCCTATAGTTCATATTTTCCAAGTTATTGTTGGAGCCATTAGGAAGAGGAGAAGCAACCTTCCTTATGATATTGGTTTGTTGTATGAGAATACCCCGGAGGCCTCGAGGATTCACCACACTGAACAATTCTCGTGAGACTCGAACTCGAAACTTGTTTCAATGCTTAAAGATAGAACAAACATTTTAACGGTTAGTATTCGTGCAGGTTCCTGGATAAGGCGGCGATCGTGACACAGGAAGATTTCGAAAATAACGGGTCGAGTTCGAATCCGTGGAAGCTGAGCTCGGTGACGAGGGTGGAGGAAGTGAAAATGATGGCGAGGTTATTGCCTATTTGGGCTACAACGATACTGTTCTGGACCACCTATGCACAGATGATCACGTTCTCGGTTGAGCAAGCTTCCACCATGGAACGATCCATTGGAAGCTTCCAAATCCCGGCTGGCTCTCTCACCGTCTTCTTCGTCGCTGCCATTTTGCTCACTTGCGCTGTTTATGATCGCTTCGTCATGCCTTTTTGGAAGAAATGGAAAGGAAAAGAAGGTAACTATCGGAAAAAAAAAACGCTATTGGAAAAATCATCTCGTACGATCGACTGACTGACGAGTGTGATCGTTTTCTACGTTGCAGGGTTTACTAACCTGCAGAAAATAGCGATCGGTCTCGTTCTATCGTCATTCGGAATGGCAGCAGCAGCATTAGTCGAAAGGAAGCGTCTGTCAGTCGCGAAAGAAGTCGGCGTTAGCAGCAACAACAGCCACGCTACTCTCCCTCTAAGCGTCTTCCTCCTAATCCCGCAGTTCTTCCTGGTTGGTTCAGGCGAAGCATTCATATACACCGGCCAGCTCGACTTCTTCATAACACAATCCCCTAAAGGGATGAAGACCATGAGCACGGGGCTGTTCCTTACGACCCTTTCGCTCGGGTTCTTCGTCAGTAGCCTGCTCGTCATGATCGTGAAGAGGGTCACCGGAACCGACGGTGGTCAGGGTTGGCTAGCTGATAACATCAACAATGGACGGCTTGATTGCTTCTACTGGCTTCTTGCAGTGTTGGGGTTGGTCAATTTTCTTGTCTATATGGTCTGTGCCACTTGGTACAAGCCGAGCAACTCGAAACCTGCAGGGTTGCAGATGGAGGCGACAAGCAATGGACATTCTGGTGCTGTTGAAGACAAGTGCTAGGTCGTTTGTGGTGGTTGTGTATTGTAGCTTTGTGTCCATAGAAGTTTTGTTGTCATTTGGTTATATGTTTCTTTCTATGTTAAGCATATCAACGGTTGGACCAACTCTCATTCACTGATGTCTTGGAAAATTTCGGGTTTCAAGGAGAATGACGGTTGGTGTAGCACTGATTTCAAGGATCTTTCGATTTTTTTAGACAAATAACTCGACCCTTCCAAATAAATTTGCAAGTACAATAGGTCAGTGAATTAATGCCTTCATGATACAATAAAACCGTAACACCGTAATCAAAGTTCAAAGATTGTACTGCTTTGACTCGAGTAAGAACATACTTTATTTGGATTTTCTGATGATGTTATAGAGAGGAAGGAAGTAGGAAGGTTTTTTATGATTATGATAATTATCTGTACTAAGGAGAATCATTCATCCTACTAGGGGTGCTGCCCCCTAGACTCCCACGACCTGACCTATTAGGTCGATCACAGCCTGAGGGATTGGCATCCCCGAAATCCTTCGTCATAGCGGCAAACAAAACACGACATTATTTAAAATATCCAACATGATGTTGGACTCGTTTAGCGGAAAAATCTGTCAAACCAAGGACCGGAAAAAAAAAACAGTGGAGCCATAAGGCGAAGATAGGACGGAGTTAATAATAGCATCAGCACATATGTTGACTTCGCGGTTTTTTGGTTGTTCATGCTTAGAACCGACCGCAGCTTCACTCTGTCGCGACAACAACAATCGTCTTTCCTACATTTTGACCTCGGAAGAGACCAGTAAAAGCCGAGGGGATGCTCTCCAAGCCATGTGAAATGTCCTCCAGCACCTGAAGCTTGCCACTCCTAAGGTAATCACAAGTTGTTGACATGAATTCGGGATGAAGGTACCAGTGGTCAGGTGCTAAAAATCCTTGGATCTTTATCCTCTTGTAGACAACATCGATCATGTCCGGGGCAGCCTTCTTACCGCTACCCGCGTACTCGGACATCACTCCGCAAGCAGCTATTCTGCCAAAGTTGTTCATGTTAGCAACTGCAGCTTCCAGCATCTCCCCTCCCACGTTGTCGAAATATATATCGATGCCATCGGGGAATCGCCTGAAGAAACGAAGTCACCAAACACAAATTAACTAACAGGGGACAACATTCTTACTGCTGTAAGAACAAGGGTCTAACACTAACTCTAACCTTCTTAGAGCTGACTTGAATTTGGTCTCTTCCTTGTAGTTAAATGCATCGTCAAAGCAGAGCTTCTCTTTCAGCAATTCCACCTGTGATACAACAGCAGGACATTACATCGTTAACTAAGTAGGTAATTTCGTGTTTGTTTCGCTTTCGAGGCTCGGAATTCGAACATGTTTAACAACCTTTTTGTTGCTTCCTGCGCAGCCAACGACATGGCAACCGAACAGCTTCGCATACTGACCCACCAGATTTCCAACCGATCCGCAGGCTGTTGATACAAACACCGTTTGCCGTCAGTCCGCTGAATCCTGTGGGGATAAACAAAAAGTAATCAACAGAATGCAGGTTGCAGCAACTGAAGCTCAAACCTGTAGATCATCTCAGCCTATTGCTTACATAACCTGTTCTAGCTGACTTGTCAACGGAAAATTAAATAATTGAACCTTTAAAAAAACTGGATGCCAAAAAAATTCATAAAACGACCAAGTAATTGGATAAATTTAGTAGCGTAGTATGTTAAAATTTAGTGGGCAATAGTGGCAGTGGTACATTAGGACTAGTATGAATCTTGACAAAAAGTAACCATGTTAAAATTTAGTAGGAACTGTTTGAGTGAACAAACGAGATTTGGATCTGATCAATCCTATCCGGATCGCAAGAACCGACAACCATTTGCAGGGTAAATATGAGAATTGTACTACTATTTGTCTTTTGATTCTGGTTCAAAATCGATATGATTTTTTCGTCCAATTCTGATTCTTACCCATAAAACCTGAAATTTGAAAAAGAATTGAAAGATAGGGATGGGATGAGGGGATGCCACAAATTTGAGTATAACTTCAAGTCATTTTAAAGAGAAATCAATAGATATTCAAATTCACACAAAAACTACATTGATTTAAGTTCACTTGAAAAAAAAAGATAACTCAAGTGAAAATTACATAATTAATAAAATAAATAAACTACATCAACACACACAATGCAAAATTTTAGAATTGTGGTTGGGTCTGAATTTTTATGGTTCTTTTCGATAAGACTCAATCGAGAATCAAGGACCATTACACAAGGCATAAAAGAATTGATCCTATTCGAACCACAAGACCATGAACCATTCGCAGGAAAAATATGAGAATTGAACTAGACTATTTGTCCTTTGCTTATGGTTCAGATTCAATCCAATTTTTTTTGGTCTGGTTTTGGTTCTTACCCAAAATACCCGAAATTTTCAAAAGAATAGAAAGATAGGAGTAGGATGAAGGCGATGCCATTGTGAGAAGAGGAATCATGATGTCTTTAGGATCTTTCTCTATTCTATTAAAATAATACGCAACTCAATTCATAAATTTGAGAATAGCTTCAAATCACCTTTAAGAGAAATCAAAAATATTCAAATCCACACAAAAGATTATGACTAGTGAGGACACCTGCCCCACTTATTTATTTACAAATTTTAAACCAATAAAGTTATTTGTATAAGTAACGGGACAAATTTTTACATATGCATGCCCCATTAGGAATGAAAATAAATAAAACAATAAACAATCCAGAATTTTATTATGTAATTAAAAAAATTAGATTGACCCCAATGGCTCGACACCGACAAGTAGGGGTGTGCAATTGATATATACCGATCCCGAATACCGAAAAATATTGAATTAGAAAAAAAATTCATACCGATCCCGAACCGAAATTATTTCGGTATCTACCGAATACCGAATTAAAATTTCGGTATGATACCGACAATACCAAAATTCATAAAAAAAATAGAATCCCAACTTTAAGTTTAATCAATCAATACAAACATAGTTTTCAAGTTCATATCCATTACAATCAAACCCATGTAGCTCTAATTTGAAAAATTCCCAAATTCGAAACCCTGATTTTTAAAAAAATTTGAAACCCTAATTTACAACCTGAGAGGGGGAAAACGGTTGTAGCCGAGGGGAGGTGGTGGTCGCGGTGGTCGCCGGCCGGGAGCTTGAGGCTCGGTTGCCCGTGGTGGCTGGCGGCGGTCACGGCTTGGAAGGGGTGAGACGTGAGGGTCGTTCCTTTCTTCTTTTTGCAAGGAGGGAGGGAGAGAGAGTGGGGAGGGGTTTAGTTTCTGGTGGAGAGTGAGGTACATACAGAAATTTACTGAAATTTTTCAAAAGTCGATACCGAATTAAATTCCCGTAAACTGAAATATCGATTCCGAAATATCGAATACCGAAAATCCCGAATACCGAATACTCACCCCTACCGACAAGGATACAGTTTTACCACTATTTAAAATCATTTCCATACTAAAAACGGATTAACCCGTTTTGTGAGTATCCAAATATAAAATGACGTCGGAAAAATTCATGAAGAGAAAACTATGTAAGGAGGTAATTTACGTAACATACCTTTACCCCAAGATGGTAAGACAGCGGAAATCCCATGGGGTCCAACTTTCTTATGATTTCAGAACTGACTATAGAATACTCTCCCCAGCTGATGTGCCCTATAACCAAGTCCCCTTTCATATATTCAGGACAACCAGAAGCCACGACCTTCCCCACTCCAGGTGCCATAACTACCTGCACAAAACATACAACCGACGACAAAATGCGTAATATGAATTGACCAAAATCCAAATTCAATTCCGGGAGCGAAATTGCGATAGGAAGATGAACCTCTCCAGGATTGACCCCAGAAGCATCTTTTAGAGCATTGTGGGAGGAGCTGTGAGTCTTCATGCGGTTCAACTGATAAGGGTCTATTGAGACACATAGAACCTTCACGATAACGTGGCTGCTACCTGGCTCGACGGCGAGAGCAAGTTCCTCGGATTTGATCTCCAGGTCTGACTCGTTTGGTGCTCCATCGACATGAGCCTTAATGGTCACGTACCTGTTCGTAATAATCTCTTCCATTATTTCTCCCTCTGCTCCAAGCTCCGAGACCCCACTAACCTATGAATAACTCTCAGATATTAATTTGATTGTGTGTAAATTAACTTTTAGTGTTACATAGGATAGGGTTTGGGTTCGATGATGATAAGGCAATGCTCGTGAGCTTCTCACGTCGCATCATGGGACCACGCCCAGCGTTAAGCTACTGTTGAGTCTTGTCGCATCCTAAAGACTTCCTTTCTCTCCGGAGTTTCTCTCGTACACGGAATTGCACTCTCTTTCTTTCCTCTACTCTATCAATATTGTAAAACCTATCTAAAACTAATATCGTAAGGACCTAAGTTTGTTGCTAGGATGACAATGGATCTAACTTCGTTGTTAAGGTTGGTGGGTCATTTTTCATCCTTTGTAGAAATAGAAAAAATTTATTTGGGATGGGAACAAAGTCTAATACTTTATTGTCAAAAAAATTCTTAAGGACCAGAAAAAAATTACTTATTACATTTTCTTTTTTTTAATCTTTGAAAAAGGAATAAATATAAAAATTTAGCCACTAAATATATATAAACATAATATACTTAAAAATACATTGAATTCAAATTCTCTAAATAATATAGGACATATTCCGAATACAAAAGGTTTAAAAATCTAACCACTAGGCTCTCATAATAGAATTACATATTTATTTTTTTTAACAATTTAGTACATATGATTGTTAAACTCGATGCATTGGAAAGAGGCACCAGATTTGGTCCTAGACATGTATTTTTGTCTAGGATCGTCCTGAGATACGCACTGGGTTACTCAATTATGATATAATGAGTCGCCCAGTTATGATGTAATAGGTCGCCCAAAGCGGTTTCGATTTTTTCCTGGAACACGCACTGGTTCGCTCAGTTATGATACAATGGGTAGCCCAGTAATGATGCAATGGGTCGCCCGAAGCGGTCCCAATTTTTTCGGAACACGCACTGCTCTGCTTAGTTATGATGTAATGGTTCACTCAGTTACGATACAATGGTTCGCTCTGTTACGATATAATGAACGCCTACTTATGATACAATGGTTCGCTTAGTTATGATGAAATGGTTCGCCCAGTTATGATGGAATGGTTCGCCCGGAATTGAGTCCAGAACGGTCCTGGAAACGGGTTCCAGAACCAAATCTGGTCCCTTGAAAAGAAGAGTATTCGTATATAAAATGGAAATATATTAGAAAGGGAAGATAAAGAAAACAAGAGGAATATTTTATGGTAAATATAATATTTTTTTTACTTCTATCGATAGAATTTGTTAATCCTAAAAAAATTAGAATTTGTTGGCACTCGATAAAAAAATTGGAGAATGGTTCGCTCTCTTTCCATCAGAAAAGAACTAACAAGAGAATTGGATTCTTAAATCTTGAATTTAAGTCTTATAAATATAAATGACATCATCGAAAATTTATTCTTTAAAATAGAATTGGGAAAAGTACCATTTAAGTCCTATGGTTTACACCGATTTTGTGATATGATCCTGAGATTTAGAAATGACTTTTTTGGTAGTTGTGGTTTCACGTTTTTTGCGACAGAGGCTCAGAAAGGCCCCCGAGCCAAAAAATAACTCTGGACCTGGAAACGACGTCGCCCGACGATGAGATGGCCTACCACGTTGGATATTTTTTCGCCTTAAAATGCTGACGTGTCATACAAAATAAAATATCTATTTTAATCACTGATTTTTTAATCTTTTTAAAAAACTCCTCCTTTAAATAACCAAAAAATCCTCTTTTACAAACCCTAAACTCACTTTCAACACTGCCTCCACTCCACCCTCTTTCTCTTCTCTTCCTCTCGAATCTCAGTAAGGGGCGAGCTTCTCTCCAGCACCACTCCTAAGCTCCTCTCCTTCACATTGTAACTTAGCTCAACCTCGCTCCATCTCTGTAAAGCTCGCGACCAGTCCAGTTTTAACCTAGGTCAGCTCGCCAGAAGGCTCGCTTTCAGGTAAATCCAAGCTCGAGCTTGACATTCACCTCTCAAGGTTCAACCTTTCCCCAGCTGGACCCCTGCACCAGCTTTATGGATTTTCAAAATGGTAAGATGAAGCTTTATGGTTGTGGTGTCGTGTCATCTTTACAAATGGCACGAACAGCTGGAAATGTTGGAAGACGGTTCTATGGTTATGGGCGTTATGACAAATTTGGTGAAAAGATGTAGAATTTTTTCATGTGGGTTGATCTGCCTACTTGCAAATGGGGATCAGAATTGTTGCCATCTCTTTTGGGGTCAATTCAGCAAAAAAAAAGAAGCTTATCTCATATCTGGAAGCTAACTTAACAATGGTGAAAGAAGATGCTAAAGCTACAGTCATGGAACTACAAAAGAGTGAAGAAATGTGTTCCTTACTAGAAGCTTAGATTGCAGAAAAGGACCATTTGATTGTAGAAAAAGACCATTTGATTTTGAAATGAAAGAGATGTACTATTTTGTTTGGCATTGTAATTGCAACGTGGGTGTTCCACTTTGGATAAATGTAATTTGCTTTATGTTAGATGCTAGAGATGCTAAATGAAATGTTAAAAGTTCAAACTTCATCAAAGTTAACCATCCTTACAACTTCAATCCGAAAAAGTATCATAGAATCGACATCCGACAAAGTTTAATCTTTACAAAATTCGTGGATACAGTCGACATTGTATCCAACTAAGTGACCATGTCAACAATGTTCAGTCACTGCACAAAATCCACAAAATCAATATTGTTTCAATCCGAAGATGTTGCTGCCTGCACAAAATGCTGATTGTTGGCTCCCCAGGGTTGTTGTCTTGGACTTCTTTGACGTTTTCTACAAAAGAAGCAAACACTGTCAATTTTTAGCAATTACAAAAGAAAACAGTAACCAAAGAGGCTGGTTTGTGTGTTTTACCTTAGCAGCAGATTGTTTGCGGGTACTGCTTGAAGCTTGGCCATATGTATCTCGAGTGCTACAGTGTGAGAGCACGAAGGAAAGAACCAGACGACGACTAGGAGGCACGAAGTAGAGGGTGAGTCCAGGGTGAGGGGGAGAGGGGCAAGGAGTCACGAGGAGGAGGAGGAGGAGAGATTTCTCGGGGGAGAGAGAGGGCGAAAAATCGGGAATGAGTGGAGGGGTTTGTAAAAGGAGATTTTTTGGGTTATTTAAAGGAGGGATTTTTGAAAAAAATTAAAAAATTAGTGATTAAAATGGATATTTTATTTTTTATGACACGTCAGTATTTCAAGGCGAAAAAATTTCCAACCTGGCAGACCACCTCATCGTCGGGCGACGTCGTTTCCAGGTCCGGAGCTGTTTTTTGGCTCGGGGGCCTTTCCGAGCCTCTGTCGCAAAAAAGGTGAAACCACAATTACCAAAAAAGTCGTTTCTAAACCTCAGGAGCATAGTGTAAACCACAGGACTCAAATGATCCTTTTGATAATATCCTACTAGAAAAAAATGCGTTCCAAAAATAGTTAGGCTTAACCAGCCCAGCCAACGAGCCCACGACCAAAATGGGCCGATTCAGCTGGAGCGTTATTTTAACGCTGAAGACCACCCTTTGACCCTTTCGAAAAAGAAGAAGACCGCCTTTGACCGGAGGGAGCGTAGAATTAAAACGGGCACAAACGTAGGGTTTCTCCGCTCAACCACCGACTGAAACTCTCCAAAACCCCGCCCTTATATAATCAATCAATCTCCCACCAAAACAAAAAAATAAATAAATAATTCCAGAAAAGGGAAAGCCCTAACGGTTACCGTAGGATGGCGACCCCGAGGGAACTACTGTCGACGATCGAGTCGACGCTTCTCATCCCCTCGCCGCCGTCGCCGTCGCAGCGGGTGGAGCTCTTGCACGCCGTCCGGCAATCACTACATTCTTTCCGGAACCTCCTCTCCTTCCCCGTCCGTTAATTTCTCCCGCTTTTTCCCCCTTCGCATTCGAGAAGAAGAGTTCGGAGTTTGACTTGTGAATTTTGTTTTTGGATTCGCAGCCGCCGAAGCAATCGGACCGGGCGCAAGTCCAGTCCAAGGAAGTTAGGCTCCCGGACTCCGCGCCTATCTCTCTCGACGACCAGGACGTTCAAATTGTGCGTGTCGTTTTCGAACCGATTAGTCTCGCTTTACCTCTCTTTTTTGCCCTAATCTGTTTGTTTTCTTGCTTTGGATTCCAGGCTTTGAAGTTAAGCGACGACCTGCATTTGAATGAAATAGACTGCGTGCAGTTGCTTGTATCTGTTAACCAGAAGGTTGTACCTCTTGTGGCTACACTCGTCGCTACTTACCTTCAATGTTGATTTGTTTTTAATTTTGTTGCATTACGATTTATTACTGGCTGGCAGTCAGGCATAGAGGGAAGAGAGCCGATTGAGATCTTGCGGTTGGCGGCTGGGCTGTGGTATACGGAGAGACGGGACCTGTTAATGGCCCTTTATATGCTATTCAGGGTAAGGAAACCGCTATATACTTTTACTTTTCTCTGATTTAGTAGCTTTTCTTGGGATGTTACCGGCCGCTACTTGTTTTGTAGGCTGTGGTGCTTGATCAGGGTTATGAAGCTGATCTTCTTTCCAGCATTCAAACTTACTTGGAAGATCTTCTTAAAGGCGGCCTTAGACAGCGGATAGTTTCTCTTATCAAGGTCTTGTCTTGCAAATACTTGAATGCTTTTTATGTGATGTGATTTAAAGTACAACGTACCCAGATGTTTGCTTAGAATTGGAAGTCTATGTTTGCTCTTGACTGTTGGGCCCATGGCTTTTAGCTTTTCTATTGAGCTATATGTCCCTAGATTAGTACCTATGATTCTTTGAGATTAATGTGAAATAATTGAAAGTAGAGTATGTCACGGTTGATTGTTTGTGTCAGCAATCGGTAGGGTGCTCTTGTTCTGATTTGTTGCAGATCAAGGTATGTACGTGTTTAGTTGTGTGGACTATTTTAGATCCTCTGGCTCTGCAACCGTACTTCTGTTTAGCTGTGTGGTCTATTCGCCATAATCAGATAATCTAGTCTTAATCTGTAGATCTGTATGGTGCTCGTAACATAGAATAGAGTCAATAGACATATATGTGGACAAACCGAATGGAGTGGAGGTTATCAAGTAGTAATTGCAAAGCATGAGACACAAGCCGAATGGAATGGAGGAAATACCTAATAGATCTCCAACAATATGTGACAATGCAAATTGCATGATATCTTTCTTCTGTTTTACCTTGCAATTGTTCTCAAAGTAGTTTGTCTTGACAATTTTAATGCAAACAAGGAAGCAATGACTACATTTCTTCCCGATGGTAGTTTCTTTCCACTTAACTGGTATTATATATCGTGCCCTTTGTTTTGGCGTTTTTGTTAACTTTGCTAGGGAATTGCCAATTGTGATTCTAGGAACTCAACCGGGAAGAACCAGCCGGTATAGGTGGTCCTCTTTCTGAGCGTCATGTGCTTGATGATAGAGGTGCTCTTGTGGAGCGGAAAGCTGTGGTTTCCTCTGAGAGATTGATCCTTGGACATTGCCTTGTCCTCTCCACCCTTATTGTGCGGACAAGTAAGCTGCCATATACTTTTTATTTTAGTACTGTTTTTTTAGTACTGTTGAGCAGGTGCGAAGGCTTTAAGCTATTTTAATTTGCCTATGAACTGCAATTTTGTCGGTAGATATTTTGTTTTGAACTTTTGTATCCCACAGAGTTTCAAGCACATGACATTCAGAGCTATTCCCATTCTTATTGTGAAAGGAAACCCGTGTGTAATGGAAATCAAACTTTTCTTGTACTCTTTTTGAGTGTAACAAGGACAGTATGGTCTTGCTGTCGAGTATTTTATAGCTTAGATTAAACTCCAGAACACTGTTAGAGGGTAGAGCACCTGAATATTTTCTAATCCATCTATGAGGTTGGCACCATATCTGATAAGTTGGCGGTCTGGAGTTTCAGTTTGAAGTTTCTAGTAGCATGTGACTAATCAGATTGAATGCTCCCATGTGCACTTATTGATGACGTTTATTTCTCAAGGCCTCAGTACTATGCTTCTTGGTGTTGCAATGCCTAATTGAAGATTGCTGTCATGGATGTTATTGATAAATATTTTACTTTCCAGGGTCTGATCCTATACCTCTTTAGTGTGCAATGCTAAATAAGGCAATCTTATATATCTCCCGGCGGCTATGCACTGCCAATCGGATGTTCATTGTTTTTGTCACTGTCTGATATTCCTTTTACAGCCCCAAAAGATGCGAAGGATATTTTTGGTGCTTTAAAAGACAGCGCTGCTGAGGTTTCGCATGACAAAGAAGCATCAAAGCTTCAGGCATGTTTTGATCTTTGTTCGTTATGCAACTTTTGTCCTTCTGGGGGATTGGGATGAGTATGTCTAGAGATGATATGCATGTTTGCTTTATTGGAAGTAAATTTTCTCTTGCTAGAATATTAAGCTCAAATGTATCCTCATTAATCGCTTTGGTTAGCTGTCTGTAGATGCACTCAACTTTGTAGATTCGAATTTCATGGTACTGCAATTTCTTTTGCATTGTCTGATTGCGTTCTGTCCTTTTGACTTTCTTTGCTCTTTGCAGACAACATTTGGGCTTCTTTTCTCATTGGTAATTGCTCTTGTGTCGGATGCTTTGAGCACGATACCTGATAGATCACCTGTCCTGTCACGTGATGCTTCTTTCAGAAAAGAATTTCAAGAAATGGTAACCAGGGATAATCTATCTGCTATACTTACAGTCATTGTTGAACCCCACACCTTACTGTAGATGAAGTGCTTATAAGTCTCATCTGGTTTGACTGTAGGTCATGTCTCCTGTTAGTGATTCAACAGTAGACGGCTTCATTGGCAGTGTAAGGCTGGCTTGGTCTGTACATCTCATGCTAATTCATGACGGGACTTCTGCAAAGGAAACGAGTTCCCGTTCGTCGTCCGAAGATTTGGGATACTTAAATTTGTGCCTTGAATTAGTTTTCTCTAAGAATGTGTTCCAGTTTCTGTTGAATAGTGTTCTCCGAACAGCTGCTTACATGGTAAAATGTTCTATCTTGACTTGTGCAGAACTATTTATGCAAGTCCTAGATTTAAATATTTCTTTATTGCCTTGGTAGTTCATTTCAAATCTCCGATACAATTCGGTACTAAGATTTATATCATAAGTGCTTTGAACATTCACTCCTTTGCATTGTCCTCTCAGCCCCTTCCTTCAGGAATCTGCTCCCAATGTCAGTTTTTTTCTTCATGCTTCTAGAAACTCTGCTGACATCAGGCACCAGTGACAAATTTATTCACGACCATACAGATGTCTTACCAACCGCATATCTTTTGATATATAGTTTTTCTTTGTCATTAAATAAAAAAAGTAATACTTTGTCATATGTTTGCCCCATTTTAACCGGAAAACTCATTTGTATTGTGGTGTTCATGTTATTACACATCATGTTTATACATCTGATTTATGCTGCGGGAATCTTTCTGTTTTACAGAATGATGACGAGGACATGGTCTACATGTACAATGCTTATCTGCACAAGCTTATTACTTGCTTCCTATCTCACCCACTTGCAAGGGACCGGGTAAGCTGGATAATCTACTTTACTGGGAAGTAATCTGAACCCCATTGTTAATCTTTTGAAATTTAGCTTGAACGCTATGGTGGCTAAAGAATTGTCAATTTTTATTTATCTGTCATCCCATATACAGTAGGCAGAAATTTTGATAGAAGGTTGCCTTACCTTTCACTTGTTAAGGAATTGCTATAGAATTACGCAAACTACAGTCTCAAGTTTTATCCTGCGTATACATGCTATGTACTGTCCTTGTTGCCGTGACTGGATATTGTGTCACTTCCTTAAAGGTTAAAGAAGCAAAGGAAAAAGCAATGGCTGGTCTCAATTCATATCGTTTGTCTCCTCCACTTGATCTTATGCACAACGATGATCTGAACTCCATCCAAGGTGTTGGACCTTTTCCTTTTGTATCTTTGCTGGAGCTTGTGAGTGAAATATATCAGGTTTGTTCCAACCCTCTATTGCTTAGCTTCTATGTTTTGTGTCGATTGTTAACCGTTCAAATTGAAATTTCTTTCATTCTTCACATTGGTTTATAAAGTTAGAGCTCATGCTTTGTGAAATCATGCCAGGACTGTTCCTAGACCATGGTCTCCCCACAAAATCATTGTTTATGAAATGGCTGAGATCTGGATGCCATTTCGTTGATTATCGTTCACTCCCCTCCCCCACTTTTTTGTAACTCCTGGATTTTTTACTGTAATCAGAAGGAACCGGAATTGCTATCTGGCAATGATGTTATATGGACATTTGTGAATTTCGCTGGGGAGGACCATACCAATTTCCAAACGCTTGTGGCCTTCTTGCATATGCTAAGTACTTTGGTAATGATTTTTTGTAGTATGCCTACTTATCAGAAGAAATTTTTTTTAATTAATAATCATACACGTCTGGATGTCTAATTTGTTAACATTATATTTCACAGGCTTCAAGTGAAGAAGGTGCCAGGAAGGTTTACGAGTTACTTCAGGGAAAATCATTTCGGTCTGTTGGATGGAGCGTTTTGTTTGACTGCTTAACAGTGTACGATGAAAAGTTTAAACAATCTCTTCATACACCTGGGGCCATGTTACCAGATTTTCCGGAGGCAGATGCCAAATCACTTGTTGCATATTTGAAGGTTCTTCAGAAGGTGAACTTTTTGTTGTCTTTTGCTGTATGTGTTGCAGTGTTGCCATTTTTGCACCATTTCCCCCCATTTCTATCCGTGCTGTTTACTCTGGGATCAATAAACTGCACTCATGGTGCTAAAGGTTGAACTTTGGGTAGCCTTTCCATATCGTTTGCTACCGATTTTTTCTCTCCATAATTCTTTGTGCTTTAATTCCCAATGGTTCAGGTTGTTGCATATGGGCACCCGGTCGAGAGAAAGAATTGGTTCTCAGACATTGAGCCATTATTTAAACTCCTTAGTTATGAAAATGTTCCTCCTTATGTAAAGGTTTGTCCTTGCTTTGATGGCCCGAAGATTAGATTGATCCATTTGCTTGTCAACCTCATTCTGAAATTGGAGTTGTTTTCTTCTATTCTAGGGTGCTTTACGAGATGCCATAGCTACTTTTGTTCATGTTTCTCCGATCATGAAGGATACTATTTGGAGTTACCTTGAGCAATATGATTTACCTGTTGTCATTGGGAATCATGTTGGAAAGATTGGACAACAAACTTCGGCTCCGGTTAGTCCTTTTGTATTTTGTGTCAAATTTCAATGATGTTCTTTGTTTGATCGCTTCAGTTGGTATTCTACTTTTTCTTTTTCTGTGGAATATTTTTATTTTGTTAGTTTCAAGGAAACCTTTTATTTGATGCAGGATATTGAAAGACCACATATGCCAACTGAATAAAAACTAGATTTTTTTAATGTTAATTGCCTTGTATATAGGGATTTCTGTCCATCTACTTCGTGACAATTGGGGGATAATGAATTCTGGATTTTATAGGTGTATGACATGCAATATGAGTTGAATGAGATAGAAGCAAGGCAAGAGAGATACCCTTCGACCATATCTTTTCTTAATCTACTAAATGCTCTCATAATGGAAGAAAAAGATTTTAGTGATCGGGGACGAAGGTAATAGTTTCTTTTCCCCTAGTTTGCTTTAATGTATACTTGTTGTCGTCTCAAGCTAGGAGGTCTAACATTGTGTTTGCAGATTTGTGGGCATCTTTAGGTTCATATGTGACCATGTTTTCGGCCCATTTCCGCAAAGAGCATATGCTGATCCATGTGAAAAATGGCAGTTGGTTGTTGCTTGCCTCCAACATTTTCACTTGTAGGTGACACCTTCTTGATCTTGGCACACCATTTCCTATTTCTCTGCTCCTTTTCTCCCATGAATCTATTAGGCCTGACAAATCTTAACTACGAGTTGAGTTAACTGGATCACCATGTCAACTTCTTGTATGGTTGTGGGCTCTGCGATATAATACTTGTAATTCAAAATTTGTGCCAGTGGGATTTTCGATGGTTGTTTCTCGTGCACAACCACTCTCCCCTAGCTTAACTTCTTGTATGATGTTATATAGTTGCTTATTAAATCACCATTTACTGTAAAAAAACTGGAACACCATGTTAGATTTTGGAGATCGGTGGTATGGACTTTCGTCCTTCTGGTACAGGGGGAAATATCTTAGTCATGCATGATGCATCTGTTTGGCCTTAAAATTTGAATGAAAGACAGTTTTGGTTGAAAGTATCTCTGATGGCAGTTGTCTGAGGCTTCTCTTGCATTATATTTGTTTAATTAACAATGTCACGTCAATGTACAGGATGTTGAACATGTATGACATCAAAGACGAGGACATTGACAGTGTTTTGGACCAGCACCAACTATCAACGATGGCACGCCAATCTAACCTTCAGTTGCAACTTCCTGTGGTTGAATTACTGAAAGTATGGCTTCTGCTATTATGGTCATTTGCATTTGAGCATGTGTCGGATTGGATCTTTTGTTAGGTTCATGGAGTCTTAACGCCTTAATAACTTTTGCATACCAGTGTTTGAATGTGTTCTTGTCTGCGATTACATGGTGTATTGTTCTCTGGTGTTTCATGGGTTTGTCTTTTGCATTCCGGTGCCTTTTCGTTAGTGTATCATACTTTTTCTTTCTGCTTTTTATGGCGAGTTTGAAGTGCGTGCATTGAGTGCCTGCTCTACGTCTACCTTTTATAAATGCAGTTCCCCCATCATGTATTTTTGTGATTCTTGTTCTAGGTATCTTTCTTTTGACAATCTAATATTGTTTTAGCCTTTGCAAGTTCATGCTCCTTAAAATGTCTGTGTACTGATGCTGGATTGAAATCTATCCTTTTTGCTGGATTCTGCTGGCTTTGTTTCCAATTAGTTGTTATTGGGATAATCTTAATTAGTTTTTCTGGTCCCGGAAGAGAAACAACTATTGATCATTGTATGGTAGTTTATGATAAGTAATAGTTAAGCACATGTACCATGGTTACTGCAACTGCTACTTATTTGTTGCCATAAATTTGACTTTGTACCCAAGGGCGTATCTCTATTATGTTTCCTGTGATCTCATCTGGTCCATGACGTTCTTCTTGCTATTGCTGTTTATGCGCAGAGAAAATGATGGACGTGTAATGTTAATATTTTTCTGTTTGGCAGGATTTTATGAGTGGAAAGACTATGTTCCGGAATATGATGGGTATTCTTCTGGCAGGAGTTGACTCGATCATCACTGAAAGAACCAGTCAGATTCATGGGCAGATACTAGAAAAGGCTGTCCAGCTGTCCTTGGATATTTTGATCCTCATATTTGATAAGGATGTAGTAGTTTTTGATTACTGGCGTCCTTTATACCAGGTTATTCTTTCCCAGGAGGCTGCTCTCATTTTTACCAGCTTGTTCGGATGAGTCCTTGGTGCAACATGATGCATCGTAAAAATATAATCATGACATGTTAGGAAAGAAGAGGACAAACATCATCTGATGCATTTGCTGCTAATAAATCTTTCTGTTTAAGCTTTCGGATATGACTCTAGAAATTTACATTTGAACATGCATAAATTAATTGGCGATGGACAACTTTTTTCTTTGAAAGGCATTGGTGATGGAATATCTTTATATAAGATATTTCACAAGTACAATTAAGCCATTGCAAGTACGAAAACATAAATTTCTGTTTCATTGCTTTTGTTCAATATGCTCAAGTGCAGCACATGCTGCTTGAAGTCTCAACGGTTTATCACAATAGATGATATTTGTCTTCCTTTTGCTGCCAGGCATGTCATTATCGGATATGATAGATGCTCTCTTAAGGTGTATGAATTTGTTCAGAAACACTGGAAACTGCCCGTCTTCCTTTTTCAGTGAAATGCAATGCTTGCAATTACTGGTTTTGTTCTACTGTCCTCGTTACTTAGACTTTGTTTTTGCAGCCTTTGGATGTTATACTTTCACAAGACCATAATCAGATCGTGGCCTTGTTGGAGTATGTCAGATATGGTTTTCTACCACAGATACAACAGTCTTCTATAAAAATCATGAGTATTCTTAGGTACCCCTTCATCCCCTTGTTCGTGGATTTCTTGCTATTTGTCTGAAGCTGTAACTTAGAGATGTACGCTGGTAAAGGTATTATTGTTAGTTGAAGTTGGGGAAAGTAAAACAAGGTGCCTAAATGTTGAATTGCTTGTATTTGATGGCATGGATTCGCTTGCATTGCTTGCCCACACCCCAGATCTTCATTTTCGTGTTGAGGGTTAAGTGGATACATGCTTTTATATGATGAAAAACTGGTCTGCATTCAGGAATCTGAACTTGAGTGATCTTTTTTAGCTTATATAACTGCATTTTGAGTTACTATATTCTCATTACATTGGATGACAGTTCGCGAATGGCTGGGCTGGTACAGTTGCTGTTGAAATCAAATGCAGCCGATTCTTTGGTTGAGGATTATGCCTCTTGCCTGGAGTCACGGTCGGAAGAAAGTCAGATCATGGAAAATCGAATGGAAGACCCCGGTATCTTGATAATGCAAGTAAGTCGATGACCGTCTTTACCTACAAGATCCATAATTCTTTGCTCATTATCTTCATGGACTTGTCACTTGCTTTGTGAATTTCTGCAGCTCCTGATCGATAATGTTAATAGTCCTGCTCCAAATATTGCACATTTGCTTCTTAAATTCGATCTTGATGGGCCAATTGAGAGGACCATATTACAGCCGAAGTTCCATTACAGGTATTCATTGGTAGTAATATGCTGGATTCTGTTAATCATCTTGGCCTTTTTTTTAATTACTTTTTTAACTAGACTCTGAATCCACTCTGTCATTTGTAGTTGCTTGAAAGTTGTTCTTGAAATTCTGGACAAGCTTTGGAGGCCGGATGTAAATGCCTTGCTTCATGAGTTTGGTTTTCAGGTATCATGCCTAAACAATAGTTTTGAAAACTGCTTCTAATATATCACTGGTTTTTGTTTCGGTCCCTGGATATTTGAATTTCATGTCTGTCATGTAGTTGCTTTACGGGCTATGCGTGGATCCAGTAACTAGTGGCCCTACGATGGACTTGTTGAGCAAGAAAAAGTATCAATTCTTTGTGAAGGTATTTGATAACCTGGAGCTCATGGTCTGAACTCTTATCCTCTGGAATAATTATAACCTCTATTGTTTTCTGTTGCAGCATCTTGACTCCATTGGAATTTCTCCACTTCCTAAAAGAAGCAGCAACCAGCCTCTGCGCATCAGTTCTCTTCATCAGGTTTTCGGCTTTGTTTTCATTAGTTTTACTGATTAAGAAATCGGATTCAAGTTATAGCTCAATCTTTCTGAGGTTTTTTTTTTCCTTTTTTGAGGAATCAGCAATCTTTCCGAGTTCTGTTGTTTGAAGTTTGATCACATTCACGTGTTAGAGCTACTTCACCATACATGCTAGAACCTAGAACTTAGATTTAGACAAAAGTATCATGATGTTCTACCCACACTCTTCTGAATCAGGCAGATAGTTGGCACAACCACTTTCCTAACCCTAGTTTATCATTCTGTATGGTGTAACCCGATTACTTAATACATTGTCATTCACCATTCAAGAAAAGTGAAGATGCATCTTTTATTGTCTTCACGTGAAATACTTAAGATCTATATCTCGTCAGATCTTGAGCACTGGCATTTAACTGTTTCAAACCTATTATTTCAACTTCTTTCAACTTCTAATTTATGCTGACTGAGCCCTCCGGAACTTTAGGTATAATATAAGAACTCGTCAGTTAAGTCTTTCGAAGTTATATTAATGTAAAAGTTTTACAGTCGTGGCTCGTTGCACAGTGTTTTGTTCTAACTTCTTGTTATCTTTCTTTTCCTCAGAGGGCATGGCTTCTGAAGCTTTTGGCTGTGGAATTGCATCTGGGTTTTTCTGGTTCGTCTAGTCACCGAGAAGTGCATCAGACTATACTCGCGCATCTTTTCGGAGGAGACCTATTTGAAATTGGGTATGGCCATACATTAATGGATGCGTTGACCCTTCAAAATAGTTCTGGACTCGGTGCAACCCAATCAATTAGCAAAAGCAAGGTATTGAGTGTGTTCATTTCCCTTACGGAGCACAACCCTCTTCATTAAGATTGTTTTTTTATCAGGTTTCTTTTCAAAGGTTTTGTTTTAGTTCAGTTTTGACCTGTGTGATTGTCTTTACTTTACATTCAGGTTCTAGAGTTGCTTGAAGTCATACAATTCAAACCTCCTGATACTGCTATTAAGCCATCTCAGATTGCATCTAATGTGAAATATGATTCACTGGTATTATCATTACCCTTGAAGCAGTGTTTATTCTCACCTGCTATGCTGCTCTTAATTACATTATCTTCTAGGTAGAGGATATCCTTGCAGATCCTGCAAGTTCTGGGAAAGGTGGAGTCTACTGTTATTCAGAGCGTGGTGATCGCCTGATTGATCTCACTTCTTTTCCAGACAAGCTTTGGCAGGTTGAGTTTTTGGTTATAGGACTTTTGAGTTAATTTTTTATCTTTTTAGCAGAAGATTGTGGTTTGATTCGTCTGTATTCCTTAGAAATTCAATTCAGTACATTCCCAGTTGAGTAGCTTTGATGGTGAAGCTGAGCTCAATGATGTAAGGGAGGCAATCCAGAAGCTCTTGCGATGGGGGTGGAAGTATAATAAGAACCTTGAGGAACAAGCTGCCCAGCTTCACATGTTAACTGGATGGTCACAGATTGTTGAGGTTGATTCTTGTTGGATATCCTTTTCGTATGTAATCTGCTATGCATGAAAATCAGATATGTGAAGCTGTTTCTGTTCCATCATCTAATCTGAAATGATCATTTCTTGGCTCTGTTTTACAGGTTTCTGTGTCTAGAAGAATCTCACTTATTGAAAATCGATCAGATGTCTTATACCAGTGAGCCCCTTGCCATTAATAATTTAATACTAGTTTCCCTGTCCTCTTATCAAACGCTCTTTGATTTGCTTTGTCTGGCTGCTGGCAGGACCCTTGACGCTTCTCTTGGTGCTTCGGCCTCTCCCGACTGCTCCTTGAGAATGGCATTTGTGTTAACTCAGGTAATAATCCAATTGAAGTTAGATTTCTCTGTATCTTTGTGGTAACTTTGGAATTGTGTGTAGGTTGCACTGACATGCATGGCTAAGCTCCGAGATGAAAGATTTCTCTGCCCCACTGGCTTGAGTTCTGATAGTATCTCAAATCTTGATGTTATGATGGTGAAACAATTATCAAATGGCGCCTGTCATTCTGTATTGTTCAAGCTTATCATGGCAGTTCTTAGAAATGAATCATCAGAAGCTTTGAGAAGACGGTAAACTAGCATTTTGAGATGTTAATGTCATGTTGAAATGAAACTTACAGTTTCTATTTCTTTTCCTTTTCGCTCATCTGCTTGGTTATTCCCTGGACTGTCTTACTGTCAAATGCAGTCAATATGCCTTGCTGCTTAGCTATTTCCAGTATTGCCAGCATACACTTGATCCAGATATTCCACAAGCAGTTTTACAGTTCTTATCACTCAATGATCAAGATAGTGAAGATGTAGATCTTCAGAAGGTATCAACGTGTCAACCTCTCTCTCTCATTTTCTTTATGGGGATTTTGCCTCTGATGTACAATCTTCCTTCTCAGATTGATAAAGAACAGGCGGAACTAGCTCGTGCAAATTTCTCCATTTTAAAGAAAGAAGCTCAGGCCATCTTAGATTTGGTAAAAGCTCTCACCTCTGTCTCCATCACTTCTTTTCATGAACCATGAAATCTTGGTGGATGGTAACTATACACGTGAATTGCTTATAGTGCTTGACGTCCATTCTGATAGTATAACTAGTCTAGTCCCTGGCAAGTGCAATTTTTCAGAGCCTAAACTTTGGCAAGCTTAAACACATCAAGAAAAATACTTATATGGCTTTGTGAAGTACCACCAATTCTGCTGTTTTGATCCATTGATTCTTTTCCTCATTTCCATGCCATTGTTTAGATAATCTTCTACTGCTTCACTCTTGGCATGCCCAATCTTTTTCAAATGGTCAGGTGATAAGGGATGCAACTCAAGGCAGTGAACCTGGAAAGGCAATGGCACTTTATGTTTTGGATGCATTAATCAGCATTGACCATGAGAGATTTTTCTTAAGCCAACTTCAAAGTAGGGGATTTCTAAGATCGTGCCTGGTGAGCATCAGTAATATTTCATCTCAGGTTTGTACTCTCCACTTAGTCTTCTGATTCATGAACAATGCAGTATCTTAATGATTAGTGAATATTTTTGAGTATTCCCGGTTTCATTTTACACTAGTAACTTGTTTCATCAAGCACTAGTACGAGACACTTATTACTTGTACTCATCATATTTCCACTTGTTTACTAGCTAACTAGACCCTCTTCCCTTCACATTCTTGTGGAAGACAAGTAACAGGGGTTGTCCATTTTTTTCATATTTTGTATTTATTCTGTTGCTATGGTGTTGTGTTATTTTGTGTGCCTCTTTTACAAATGAGAATGTGATGTCCTTTTATCTTATTTAGGACATCAGCCATGACTCGTTGCAGCAAGCTTGTATCTTCGAGGCTGAGTTTGCTCTGCTGACACGCATTAGTCATAGATATGGAAAATCTGGGACACAAGTTTTATTCTCCATGGGGGCTTTGGAGCATATTAATTCCTGTAGAGCAGTCGGCACTCAGGTAGTTAAGCTTATAATCAACTGTTCATTTCTCTTTTTGTTCTTCCATTTCTTTCTAAACACACTGGAGTGAACTACTTGGCAGGGAAGCTTGAGGCGTTTTGACCAAAAATTTAGACGGGACGTTGCTGCAGTTATTGATAAGCAGCAAATGATCTCGACTCCAATATTACGTTTGGTCTTTTCTTTTACCGCATTGGTCGATTCGTCTGATATTATTGAGGTCAGACTACTAATCTTTTGTTAGTTCTTTTCACTTGTTTAGGATTTTATCTGATTGTGTGATCTTTGGGGATATTAAAATGCTACATTATTAAAATCCTGCAAAATTGGTAGCAATTCTAACGTTCAGACTGTTTACATTAAGCATTCCTTTGGCAGAGCTCTACTAAGATATGAGTCAAACCAACCAAGTAGTTTTAGTTAAAAAAACTTCATCAACATGGATGCAATGGTTAAGTTGAAATTTGGGTACGAGGCACATTCTGATGTGAATCTGTCTGTAATTGGTCTGCTATTCTACGAGGGTGCTTGGCAACAGATCACATTTCTTTAATGCTCTTTTTTTTAATTGTCAATGCATTTTACAGGTCAAGAACAAAATTGTTCGTGAAATCATAGGCTTTGTCAAAGGACATCAGTTGTTGTTTGATCAAATTCTACAAGAAGATGTTTCTGAAGTTGATGAACTGACAATAGAGCCAATTAATCTTGCCGTTGGAATTCTTAGCAAGGTAAGATGTGATGGCTGCTTTTACCAAATCTTTCAGTGGGAGCTATCTTCTGATTATGGCATGGTTCGTTATTGAGCTCATTTGGTTCAGGTAAAATGTTAGAACTGGAGCTCCGGTATTGGCTTAGATTATAAAAAACCGATACTAAGATTCCAAACCTGGTCTCTGAGTCAACCTACTAGGAGAAAGGAACAAAATAAGTGGATTGGTGAAATTTTTGGTAGAAAGAAAACCAATAGAGCTAGGCCCACTTAAGTACCTTGAGTTAAGTTGATGGAAAGAAAATCACCCTGAGGTAGTATGATAACGATCCAATCTTTTGTGCCCTTGTGAAGCCGCATCAAATATATGTGTATGACCACATTATACACCAAACTCTTATACCTTCCGTCGCTAGCCATCTGCTAGGAGATTCGGCATGAACGCTAGACATTGTTGCATAAAAACCTCACAAATAAGAAATCTTAAATTATAGAACTGGCCGCATTGATTTCTTTCCAGATGTCACTGTGTTTTATACAAGATTGAGCCATCACACTTTCTTCTGATCTTTATTTAAAAGCCTTTAATAATTATTTCTGCGTCATGTCGTGATACTGGTTGCTGGGCCTTGGTGATAATGTAATGTGCTATCTTGAGGGTTCTACTGCAGGGTTGTTCATGCATTAGGCCCTCTGGATAATGGTTTAAATAACATTTTCAGTTTTACGTGCAACTTTTCTTTTCCATTGTTATAAATCTCATTTTAATTTGTGCCATCTTCAAACTGCTTGCGTGTGGGCATGCAGGTATGGCCATATGAAGAGAACGATGAGTTTGGTTTTGTCCAAGGTCTTTTCGTTATGATGCGATCTCTTTTCTCACATGAGCCTGGCAGTCAGAAGTTTGGCAGGTCAATGCAAATATCTGAGGTAAATTGAAAGGTCTTTCAGGATTGGAGCTAGCACGAATTAACTATGTATAATCATTCTTGGGTTACATCTTATTGTGATTGCTAAGCTGTCTTCTTTTGTTTTTCCTGGCCCTCCTTTGAATGCCAGAAGAAGAGGAAATTGGAACCGAGTTTTTTCCGGTTGTGCTTCAGTCTTTGCTCATATCTATACTTTCTGGTGACAAAGAAATCTATGAGGCTCCAGGTCACTTGCAGAAACCACTGGTTTTTTATTTTTGCGGCAAACAATGTCAATACTTGTGTATCGTGTGCTTAATTGTCAACATGGTCCATTGCAGATTTTCGAAGGCCCACACGAGTACAATTCCCCCCCTGGAGTGCAGCAGCCAACATTAACTTTACTCAGTCATTTTATGAGTACTATTTCAACTTATCTTGAAAGAGCTACTGAAGAGAAATCATTATTACTCAACAAAGTATGCTTCAGTAGCTTTGGGTTGTTCATTGTAATATTTCATTTTTATAATCCATTGATAGCAATGCTTTCTGCAACTGCTGATGGTGCAGATACGTGACATAAATGAATTATCCAGACAAGAGGTGGATGAAATCATCACTGTTTATGTCCAGAAAGATTCTGCTTCCTCATCCGACGACTTACATAAAAGGTACTTCTAGCTTTAATAAACATTTCCTTAAAAAAGGCCTCAATAAACGTGTCGATTTTGGTAACTATGCTTTGAATTTTCGGCTTGCTTTTATACTTTTATCTCTGCGAGCTTTTTTTACTATCTGATGTGTTTTGAGATGGATAGCCCGAGGGCCCTGTGGCAGAAACCTAGGAAATAACAGATAGGTGCCCGTGGGACGACCTCAAGAACAAGGATGGATATATGGCCTTTGATGAGAATCCAGAAATCTGAATTGAGATTAAACAGAGCTAATCTATTGTAAATTATTAAATTAATTGAACGGAGAAAAGATAAGAGATGAACTACTTGATGCTTGTTCATTGTGGTGTAACCATGATGAAAACCGGCACAAAAGAGATGGTGGGATTTCTTATAGGAGCATGGACTTGCACTAATTAAGCAGAAACATCCTAGTCCAAAGCCCGAGGTAAAATGTGGCATATACAACTCAGAGAGCAGGATTTCAATTGGCCATGCTTTTGGAGGCATGGATATACTTTTTGTCAAAATATAATCCAGAATGCAGTTGGGCAAAGGCACGGCCATGAGGCTTGTCCAAAATTCTGCTGCAGGGTTTGATGCTCCCAAACTCTTGGATTTGTTAGTTGGCACCTCAAATAATAGGTCATGAATCCTCTGCACGTAACAGAGCTAGATTTCCCATCATTGTTATTGAGTTTCTGCTACTAATGAATAAGCTGTGTAAATTTATGTTGTTTGAAGTGTCTATGATAACTTGAGGTTTGACTATCAGATGATGTTTGTTCTCTCTCGGTGAATTATGTTTCTTTTATGTTTAGAATCTGAAATGTTCTAGGACTTTTACCTGTTAAAGCTTATTTTAGGGGAAAGAGCATTTATTTGACTGAAATCGCAAGCTAGATTTGCAATTATTTTCTCCCGTCCGTAAGGTAATTTACTCAATTCTGCTGCATGATGACCTCTGCAGGAGATGCATTGCTATGGTGGAAATGTGCCAGGTAGCTGGCAATAGGGACCAACTGATCACAGTGTTGCTTCTACTTGCAGAACAAGTGCTGAATGTCATCCTTGTCCATTTTGAGGATGGGTTGGTCTTCGTTTCTAACTCAATGTTCTTCAATTTTGAGTTGCTCATTCTGGTCCTCTTTTTCTCTCTCCTATATTTGTGTTTGGATGGTGTTACGATTTTAATAGTTTCTCATTTTTGTGTTTTTATCCTTCCATGGCCTTTTTTGGATGGGCAAACAAACATATTTGCGAAACGAAATCAAGATGAATAGACATAAACTGTTCATAAAGGCCAATGCTCATCATTTTTCGTTTTTGTGTTTCTGTCAGGTCCGAGATCCCTGGTATTGATGGCTCAATGTCTGACAGTAGCGATGATGTCTCTTTGTTGTGTGGAAAGCTGCTTCCAACTTTAGAACGGCTCGAACAACTAAACGAGGTCAGTGATTGTAGCTTATTGCCTTTAAGATTGTACTTATTGACTTTTGCTATTCCTATATGTTCCAAGCCCTATATATATATCAAAGGAAAATCTTCTACTATCATTGGACTAATTTGGATTATTCTAGTTACTGCAAAGGAACTTATCGAAAAAAATTACGGCAAAGGAAAATATTTCATCACTTGTCACTAAAACTCTGGGATGGATATGTTTGGTGGTGAATCTAAAGGGCTAATATTTGATTGGCCCAAAGATTAAGCTTTGCTCATTCTTGATTTCAGCGACCATAACCAATTTTGTGATAGTAGTTGACCTCGGGTCTGGTCTTTGTTTTTGTGATCACAGGATAAAGTTGGCAGCAACCTCAAGGTGTTCAGACGATTAGTAACTTCCCTGAAGGAAACCGCAATCCAAAAATTATCCCACTGAGAGACATGCAGGTCAGAGTAGACCCATCTCTGATCCATCCGATGGATCTCTGGCGACTTTTTTGCTTATGTATCGTCAATTATGTAAATCTCTCATGATTTAGTATCACCAAGACCGAAATGCAATTTTTGAATCATTTTGGTCTCTGATTCATGTGTCAATGTATATCATAGAATGTGAAGAGGGGCATGGCTTCTCTTTCGAAGTGTCCCCCTGTTTCTTTTCAAAAGAATTCCGAGGACAGATGTGGGATGTAAAAATGAACAATGATGGTTCAACTGTCTGAGTTGTTATCGGTTGGAATCCTTGCACTCTTCTCCTGTGTTTAGGATTCCAAGGCAACAAATCCTAAGAGGCCCAACAATTTTTCCATGGCAAATGCCTGGAAAAGGGAAGGCAAGCACTCAAAGCTCCTATCCCCAAAACCCCTCTCCATCCTCCTCTCCTCCTACTTCCTCTCCTCAACACCCACACATCCCCCCACCCGAAATTACCCAATTGCCCCCTTCGACTGCCTCCAATCCCCGCAGGCTCATCCAGTCATCGCCAACCTCGTCGAGAACCTCGACCACCCCTTCCTCTACTCCCTTTCGGACTTCGGGTCGCTTCCGGAGAAGTCCCACAAGAACATCGTCAGGCTTCTGAAAGGGAAGCCCTTTAGGCGGCCCGACATCTTGGCCACGGTCCAGGGGATCCTGAAAGGGAGGAGGAAGGGGACGGTGGGGTGGTGGTCGACGTGGGGGCCAATGTCGGGATGGCGAGCTTCTTTGCCGCGGTTATGGGGTTTAGGGTTTTGGCGTTCTAGCCGGTGATGGAGAACTTGCAGTGGATCTGCGATGGGGTTACTGTCTTCCAGGCTGCTGTTTCCGATCGGGCCGGGAATATCACCTTCTACAAGGTAATAGAATCCTGCTTTTCCTTGTAAATTTTAGTTATTTCAAGAGTTTAATGTATTTAATTCAAATAAATTTGGGTAACAGTTGTTTTTAAAATTATTTTTAATTTAAAGTTACGCGAATCTATGTCAATGTTGCAAATGGTTTTAGTAATTTTTCAGTGTATAAGGCTATAATTGACATGAGACAGAGCGAAGAGATGTGAAAATCCTCCTACCTGGTCGTTTCTTGGGTTCTCTTGTTAATTTAGGAGCGGTTAAATGCTGGGGTCTACGACTGAAATAGTCCTAGTACAGTGCACCACTGCGCGACTCAGATTAATTGATGGTGGATAGCGGATCGCCCTTTGATGCTGATGATCTTTGTTCATCGTTCAGCTGGCTGGCCGGCTTGACAATAGTGCGTTTTCGGCAACTGGTGCGAAGCTGGCCTTCAAGTCTAACGAGGAAGTAGAGCAGTTCACGTGAGAACTATACGTCTTGATGAGCTCATCCCGGAATCCGAGCCTGTGCTTCTGGTTAAGATTGATGTTCAGGGATGGGAATACCACGTATTGAAAGGAGCCACCAAGTTGCTATCGAGGAAGAAGGGCGAAGCCCCCCTACCTCAGCTACGAGGAAGACGAGAAGCTGCTGCAGGCCACCAACAGCAGTGCCAAAGAAATCCGAGAATTCGTTCGTAGTTTTGGTTATCATCGTTGCACACAGCACGAAAGATTGATGGAATCAAAGCTATGCATGACTTGTTTACATATGATTTTCTTCATTATACTTCCGCAAGATCACAATCTAAACAAGATGTTCTTGTCAACTATAGAACCGACCTGGTGTTACGTAAACCTATTAATTTCAGTGGCTCTGCGGTCCATTCGATCATAGAATGTGCAATCCGGGGAGCGAAGTCCGGTCGATGAAGAATCACCCAACATGAGCATCATTGCCTGGAAAAAAGAAACAAAAGAGATTCTTATGCTTCACTCTAGTTCTCCATGTTACATAATGCATATGTCAATCGCTTGGCAACAGCTTACCTTGTTAAGTTGTTGCCAATGTGACTCGACTCCGGAGCTCAGAGATTACTTTGGTGAGCTAGTCTGTGAGGGGCCACATCTTTCCACCATTACATCATAGAGTTGCTTGCCATCCTGTTTACAAGAAGAAAGAAGGAATGCCAAATTTAACGAGCACGCTCATTTCCATACCGATTCTCGGAACCAGCTGTCGATGTCTCGCGCTACTCCTAATGTGCTGTCTTTCTGCTAAATGTGTGTATATTCCCCCAACACCAAAAGAATTCCTACTCCGCACTCTATCAAGTTGGTTCATTCATCATAGAACTCCCAGGTTGTCCTTGTATAATGTACTTACAAATATTACTGGGAAGAAGTGCACTTGTCCTTCTGGTTTGGTTTGCTTCTCTTTGAAGTACACAAGAACCGGGAAATTCGGCCACCAAAGCTCCCAATTCACAAATGTTGAGTACCTACAGCGATGAAATAAAGTTGGCTTAGTTCGAATGTTCCTAACCTGTCATGTTGGTTGTATGGAAGAAACAGCCTAGTTTAGAAAAAGCTTAATCAAAAACTGCTGCTTACTTCCAGCGGTTTTTTCCACCTACGAAAACATTTTCCCCCGACTCCTGCAGCTGATCTCCAACTTTAACCTCCTGTTTCCACATTGCTCCAATTCCGAGATAAGCAACGTAAACAAGGATGCAGAATGAAAAGCTTCTTGTTCTTATATAAATTAAAGGACTATTGAAGATGACTGCAATTGCAAAACTGAAATCGTTTCTTCCACAGAGCAAGTGAACTAACCAGAGCTTCATCGTCGAAAACAAACCGCACCCTAGTAGTCTGGAACAAAGAAGCAAAGGTGTTTGCAAGATCAGTCGATTTAAACACATTAAAAATTCTGAGAAACAGTTGAGCATATCAAATTGAATGTAGCTTCTCATACGAAGAATACCAAAGCTATCCAACTTAGATGCAGAAGAGGGTATATGACTTGACAGTGAAGTATAAACGTTAGAGAGACAAGTTTGGAGCTCCACTTCTGAAACCGCATATGATACTACTCTTATTACCTGGAACAAGAGAAGCAATCCCAGGAGTCCCACTGGTGCAGCCGGTAAGAGATTGTTCGAATAAATTAAGCCACCAGATAAACCTGTTTAACAGAGATCAAGTGAGGTTTACCCCTAACTCGATAACCAAAATCAAACCAAGCTAGAGAAAGCACTAGAACAAAAAATGTCCATCCAAGAACTTCAAAGATTCAACAAATGAACGAAAATACGTTGTTGAAATTCTAAATCCAATGTTGGTCACCATCCATCAGCACTAATGAGGAATTTAAACTAATTTTCACCAAAGAAATTGAACAATAATATTCATCAACTAACCAAGTAGGACAACCGGTATCCGGTAATCCGGAGTGGGAATAACAGTCTCCTTCTTCTGTACCTTCCTCCTACCCCCAATCTGTAGAAAGCACCAAAAATAAGCATTCACCAGTAATAATCACTTTTAACTGAAGATTTTCCAGCAAACGCACATAAAAAAAAAAACCACACTAAAGCAAGGGACCAACAACACTATACACCATGAAACAAGTACCAAAGACATGAACTTGATCGAAATTTTCAATCCAAATTATAATAAAGATCGAATCTTTGCTAACCACTGAAGCAACTGGGACAAGGGTTTTTCTTGCCATCCCATATCTCTCCCTTCCAAGGCATTGGTTTCCATTAACCTTCCTAAGAAACAAGCTCCTCACTTTCCCATTGGCCCCACCTTCTTTAGAGCCTTGAAATCTCTTTGTTTGTGAAGAGACAAGGCTTGCATTTAGTGATGACAGTGCACTGGCCATTTTCCTCTCTCTTTTTCTGGCCAAGTCACTGAAAGATTTGTTCTTTTACATGGCACAAAACTGTTGCCTGGCTTATACATTTATAGACACAACTACCCTTGTCTGAGAGGATACTAGTGGTTAAAACTCTGGGACACCCGTGGGTATTTTGGGAAACTTAACACAACCTTATCTGGTGATAGACTTGAAGTAAACTCGTGTGTCCGTTGCCACCAACGGAAGCACCAATAGGGATATATATATTTGGCTGTCCTTTTTGACCCATTAACTTCTTGTGTGCTTCTAATTCTATCAGTTCTCACTTAGAAGTCCAAATCTTTGAAGAAGCCCAGGTTGACAATTCTCATAAAGAATGGCAACGTCTATTTGTTTCACTCCTGTTTGCTCATTGGCTGCAACCACCAGACCAGGTATTGGTTGGCCTCCACCAAGAAATTTTCACTTATCATGAAGATTGGTTCTTGGGTTCTTTTGGCTTTTCCTCTTTTGGGTTGTGATTTTTATCTTATTTTGGTGCTTGCAGGGATGCTGTTTGGAGACTCGGTGGCTGGGAAGGTTCTTCGAGTGGGGTCTAGAGATTCCAAGTTCCAGTCTTTGGAGGTTAAGGTATATGCTTTCTTGTTTGTACCTTCTTGGTTAAAAGGCATGTTATTTTGCATTTCCATTTACCTGTTATGGGTAGGCTTTGTGTTCAATTATGATTTATGTGAAGCTGGTGAGTTTAGTGCCATGAATTTGAGTGTCTTCTAATGTATGACTTTGGCTTTCACCATTAACATAGTGGTTATCGATTGTGTCCCAGTTAGTACGTTGATGGACTGGATAATTTTTTGCTAATGTACTGACGGATGTAATGGTTCGGTATGATAGATAAAGTCTTCTGAGGAAGATGTGTCTATACGGGCATTGGTGGTTGTTACATCGTGGGAATTTCTAATATATGTCTTGAGAAGTTTCTGTCAATGTTCATGTAGGAGAATGCATCTATAGGAATTAGGATGAGGTTGAGTGAGGAAAACTGGCTGCTGATCGGCAAGGCGAGGAATTTCGGGGTTTAGGTTCTTAGAGTAAGGGTATAGTTCAATGGAACTCATCCAAGTTGGGAACTAACTTGGCATTTGGAACCTATTTAACAACAGGAAACTATTAGAGCCGAAATGATGCACCTGAACTTGTTGCCCGTAATGCTTCTCTATGACTATGTAAGCATGCTGCAATGCAGTATAACTGTCTGCTCTGAATGTTTGTTGTTTTTCTTTGACAGGCTACCGGTAGTGACAAAAATGTCCCACGAAGAAGCATAATTTGTTCTGATTGCGAGGGAAACGGTAATCTCAAGTCTGAACCAACATATTAAAGGACTTGAATTGGCAATTTGTGTAGATCTAATCTGAAGCACATGTTAAAAATCAGCCGATATCACTTTTCTGCAGCTGGTTTATTCACACGCCTATTCCAGTTTTTTGCCAGAGTCGCGAGATTTTGATTAGTTGGTCAATGTTTTCCTGATTTCAGGAGATAAGCAGTGTGGTCAGTGCAAAGGTAATGGAGTGAATTCAGTTGACCACTTCAATGGCCAGTTTAAAGCTGGTGGGCTATGCTGGCTCTGCAGGTACTAACTGAAAATCGCAACTTCCTCCCAGCTCATCCAATTTCTGGACCTTGATTTCAATATTGTTCCCTATGTTCAAAATGATTCAGTAATTCAAAGTTAAATGGTCCAGAATAGTGTGATTACTTATACATTGTTTCGCTACCTTCTTTTCATTTGTTCGCCATTGATGCCTTCCTGGTTCAATGATCCAATGCTAATAATTTAGCATTTGTCTTGAATATGCTTGCTGGTCTCCAAAATCTGCATTTCATGAGACTCGGTTGCTTTTGCGTCCTGTGTCTTGAGAGGGTGATCCACTTTATTCTTTTGAGGAAACATTTGAGAACAAGTTCTTCTTTGTGTACCGCAGCGTGTTTCTAACTTGTATGAGAAAAGAACGACGGCTTTTGTCCTACAGGATCTGTTTTTCAATCAGCTGAAATATTTTTAATCCTTTGAGCAGGGCTACGTTTTGACTATGAATTCAAGTTTTCTCCTAGTCATGCCTTCATCCGATGCTTTCGTTTTGTTACAGAGGTAAAAGAACAGTTTTATGCGGAAACTGTAACGGAGCTGGCTTTATGGGAGGATTTATGAGCACACAAGACGACTAGAAAAGCCTCCGATCGATTTGAATGGCGGACTCAGGTTTACAGCTGATACACCAAGTGCAGAACACTAGATTGTAATAGCTTGCAGACTCTCTTCGGACCCCAAGTTTTGTTCTTCTGTCACTAGATTACGGAGTCTACAAGTATTCCTTGCATCCAAAGAATGATACATTCTTCTTCGGGACTTCTGGTTTAATATCGTAATGTGTTTAGGTACTCTATGTACTTGTTGAAAGATGTTCTTACACGAAATATTCCCTCAAGATCTTTCTCTGAGCAATGGAAGCCGTTTGCTTGCTAGTTATACTGGACTTGGAATTAATTTGAGAAGCACAACAAAAAAACTAGAACGGTATTTGTATTGATTGTTATCTCCTGTTAGGATTGTACTCAATCAATCCTATTGTCCGAAGATTTTGGGCTGGACATGAGCTGATTCCATACTATTTTCAGTTCGTTATTTTGATTTTTTTTGCGCAATTTAGGAATAGTAACTGATTCCATAACTCTCACAAAACAATTATGGATCTTATATTATTTATCTTATTATTAATCAGGGCTCTTGTATATAGCTAAAACGACCTTCACAAATTACAAATAGTAATTTGTTAAAAATGAATCAAATTGAAGCTATAAAATCATCATTTGCAGGAATCGGCGTATCTGCCGGAAATCTTAACGCGGGTTTAGAAGTTTAGAACAAGTTTATGAAGAGGAGTAACAATCGGACCAACAAGCTTCAAGTTTCTAGGTAAAACGTTCCGAAACTTGAAGCGTCACCGTATGAACTGCCAACCAAGTGGGTTGGGTTACTCACATTGTTGTCCTATATCCAGAACGCACCTGCCTGGCAAGCTCCCTTCATGTGAAGATATAGATGTACAAGACAGAGTTGCTGCAAATTCGCACGAGGGAGCAATCGATAGTATCCAATTGAGTGTGAGCTAAGCCACTTTGAATTTTTTGAGCTATTATTAGTAATGTGACGGCAAAAGGATCAACCTGTTAACAACCGCCAAGAGAACCGGAATTCTGACGTCGTCAAGCCGGAAAACGACATCTTTTGCAGCACGTGCTGGATCAAATCATGATCTAGCAACCAGAAGGGTGTGGAGAGACCTGTTTCTGAGAGTGTTGGACCTGAGTCCGGTCCGATGAACCTGCTTTCGAGGGTGTTGAACCTGCTTTCGAGGGTGTTGAACCTGGGTCCGGTCCGATGAACCTGCTTTCGAGGGTGCTGAACCTGCTTTCGAGGGTGTTGAACCTGGGTGAATATGGGTTGGCTCCACATTTTCGAAATGTAGCATAGACATCTCCTCCTCATGAACCAAAAGGCCAAAGATCTGATCATCTGAATTAGAAATGATCAAGCAACCATCCAAAAGCTTGGCCAACAGCCCTATAATGTCACAGCTCACCTCTCAAGCCATATCCAACATCTACTTGGACATTAAAGCCTCATCATCTCACAAACATTATACAGTATTCGCTAGAAGGTATTCGAAGCGGGACGGTATAATAGGCTTGGGAACACAATGCTGTCAAACCCGTGAAAAATACAAAAGGATGGCTGAACAACGTCGCATGAAATTAACAATTTCCAATGGAATGAATCCTTGATGAACGATCATGGTAAATAGCATTCCAGTTAGTGATTGGATTTACAAAAAGAGAAACTTGATTGATATACACAGATACATACTCGGTTGCCAGTGATGCAGGATGATTAAGGATGGGAGATCATAATGCAATCACGACATTATCAGACGGAGTAACTGTCCCGAGTACTTAAATGACTTCTCTGTTTCTTCCAAACAATGGTTCTTCTCCTCTCTTGTCCAACTCTGTCATTTTGCCATAATGATGTATGCATCAGAATTCACATTCTGCGAATCCAAAATACCAGGAGATTAACATGGATGAGATGGATTTACCTCAGCAATTTTGTTCAGCTTGTCCCTTACGTTCTGCAACAGTTGGGAAAGCTCGCCTTCCCATTTGTAGAACTCTAGCTCCTTCTTGTTAAGTAACTTTGCTGCCACCTAAAACATACATGGTGGATGAAAAGACAAGTCTTTGTATTGAGACTACTTCACATTAACAGTAGCAGTAATACGAAAGAATAAACTCGGTAACATCTTTTGCTCCTTGCTTCTTAGATCAAAGTAAAGAAGGCATGCCAACCTATATGGTCTCCGAGTCAAATAGACGTAACATTAAACAAACAAATTGGTACTTATGAAGTTAAAGATAGCTCACATTTCTTCCAATCATGCGGCCGCCAGCAGAATGGGCGAAATATATATTGTAGAAGTGGCAAATGAATGCTTGAGGATCCTTCTCCGATAATTCTTTCAAAATCTCTGAATATTCAAGACCAGGAGCAGACGGCTCTGGGATGGTATATCCTTGTTCTTGGAACCACTCCAAATCTTTTGCCAGACTCTGTGACCTCTCAAGTCCGGTGTTCTTGAACTCCGCATCTGCACAACGTAGGCTACTGGTTTACGAGAGTCGATCATTCACAAGAACGTAGAACAGGAACATAAAAGTTCGACCAAAATCAAATGACATCTCGGACAGTAGTCTCAATGCTATACGGGACAGCTTTTGGTCCTCTTTCCACCTTCCCCTTCATTCCATGGACTATGACATCCAGCCACCGAAACCAACAACTCTTCACTAAAACTGAACTAGCCAGGAACCTATAAACAGACCCTTGACCCATATATGTGCACAATTAGCAGACATGGCAAAGCAGAACCTTTATAACTGAATCATTCCGCCCAAAAACCATTCAATTTACCCACACAAATCAAACCTTTAGAATCAAACATAGGATCACAATCCGATCGCATTCAAAAAAACACACCCAAAGGAGAACCTTTCCCCAGTCTCCATGATACATAAAGCATTCAGAAAGCAAAACTCAGTAGGGAGAACTTTTTCCCATTTGTGTGTCCGACCCAACTCAAAACTGATTAGTCGGCTCAGTGGTGATCCCCTCTATCAAAAAAAGAACAAAATTAGAAACTCACAAAAGGGGTAAGCCGCCTTATCGACAATCTCTTCAAGTGTATCATAAACCAGCTTGCTATCCACAAGGAACCTCAAGTACCCATCAACAGAGGGCTCCCACTTCGGAACGGCCTTCTCCTCGGGCTTCTCGGCCTCCTTCTCCCCTTCCCTCGCCTGCTCTTTGGTGTGCAGCTTCATGGCCACAAACCTCATCTCCTCGACGAACCCCTTCGCCTCCCCTGGGTACCTCTTCTTGGGCTTCTCGGCAACCACCGCGTGAGAGTCAGAGGAGGAAGAGGAGAACGGAACCATCAGGGGCATTTTTGGAACTCTGTATCGGAGAAACAAAGAGGAGCCCTTGGGAGACGAGGCGGGCGAAACTGAGATGTGGGTTTTGTTGAGGAAGGAGGTGGAGTTGAAGACGGGAGACAAAGAAGCCATCTTTATAGTAAAGTTTCGAGCTTTAAGAGTCAACAAAGGGAGATGGAAATTGCAAGGAAAGTGACGAGGGAAGAGTGTACGTTTGGGATAATGGCTTAAATTATGGTAAGAGAATGGAGTGAGGAAGGAGGCCAGGAGAGGGTTCAATGTAAAAAGAAGAAGAGACGGTTCAAGTAGTGTTCTTCAAGACAAAGGGATAGAAGAAGAAGAAGGGAGACAGGTTTTGCCGGTGTCCGGTTGATTTTTGTTTTTTTGTCTGGAAATAGAAAATTAAAAGAGCAAATTGTCCTCAGGTCCCAGGGTTTGTTTAAATTACTATTTTACTCCCTACTGTTTTAAAATCAAAACTTTAGTCCCCCTAGTTTGCTTTTATTGTACTCTTAGGTCCCTCGCTGATGTCATCATTTGTAATATTTTTAAAATGACAATTATACCCTTGGACCCATCTTCAACCTTCGTCCACCTCTTCTCCAGCCCAAGCTTGGGTCACCGTCACCGCCACCGTTGTTCAAGGTCCGACGAAGCCCTGAAGGCGGGACATTGCAGGTGCGGCTCTTGTGAGGTTGCGATCACTGGCCTCGTCAAAACTCTATCACGAGAAAATTCAGTGGGAAAAATCCGTGACAGGGAAAGAGTACATCGGGGAGAAAAATCTCCCCTTGACGCTTTGGTCTATCGCGAAACCTAGCCTTGCACCGTCACTAGAAGATACAACTCGGGAAGAAGAATCCCCACCTTGGCTCCGCGCCATCAACAACTTTAGACAAACGAGTACAACGTGGAAGACTAACTCCCCGCAGATCCTCTAAGTAAACATCCATACAAAAGCTGGAAGGGGCATAAAAAATAACATAATCAAAGAAAATCTCTAAGCCAAACTTGGAAAGGGCATCTGCCAAATGGTTGCCCTCCCGCCAAGTGGTAAATATATAGGAATTTAAAAAAAAGAATATACAGAAAGTTCAAGGTTCAAACCTTAGCGTTGTCACTGTGTAAGATTTCTCTATAAAAAAAATAAGATGCACTAATTTATTTTAGTATAATTTAGTTTGATTAGTTTTTTTAACGTGGTTAATGAATTATAACAGATAAAGTATGTGACAAATTTTCATTTTTCAATTTGACACTTTAGTTATATCTGCTTAGTTTTTTCGGTTAACTGAAACAAAAACAAAAAAGGAAAGTAATTTCAACAGCGGCGACAGTGCACTGGAGAGCGCAGCGTCACCTCCCTAGAAATAGTAAAACTATATAAATTGGGAACTGGTCCTAGAACTCCTAAAAAAGGAAGCGCAAAAAAAATGAATAATTCCATTTCCAGACAAATTTAGATTTCCCACTTCAAAAAAAGGCAAATTTAATTATCTATTCTTCTCTTACATTTTAATTTGAGCAAATTGCCCTCGGGTTCTTAGAGTTTGCTTAAATTACTTTTTTACTCATTGTTTTGAAATCGAAACTTTGATCCCCTAGTTTGTTTTTATAGTACTCTCAGGTCCCTCGCTGATGTCAGCATTTTTAATATTTCTAAAAAGATAATTTTACCCTTCAAAAAGGACCCATCTTTAACCTTCGCTCAACTCTTTCCTGTCACTCCACGACGTCGTCGCAACTCCAGCCTGGTGCCGTCCAAGGCCTCTCGACGACCCACTGGCATCACTGTCATCCTCTAGAGATCACAAAGTCACCACAACCCACTCATCTCCTTCTTGTGGTCTCTTGTGGACCACCGACCGTCGTCGTACAGCGTCGACCTGCCGCTACGGCATCCAACTTGAACAGGCGACCAAATGCCGTCTGAGGCCTCTCGTTGAACCGCCTGCATTTTTGTTCCCCTGGTGTGTCGTTCGTAGCCCTTTGCGAGGTGAGAGCAGAGAAGCGGGTGAAGAGATTGGTTGGGGTTCCGGAGTCGACGCCATTACAGAGAGCTCCAATTACACAGAGCAAGAAAACCTTAGAAAACCTGACCACCGGAGCCGCCATTATAGATTTGGGTTGTTGAACGAGGTGACGTCCTTGACCTCCAACGGGTTGTTGAACCTCGTCTTCATCGTGAGAGGTTTCCCCAATTCAATTAAGCCTGAGAGGTTTTCCCAATTCAATTTCAATTCCAATTCCCTTAGGTTAACCGTGATTCGCAAGCTGGTGACCCGTTCGGTATGGTTGGTGGCCAGGATTTTGGTGTTGAACAAGGGATGCCTTGCACTTAGTAGGATGTGATTGACCATTTTGTTTATATACCTAAGGATCTTTCCCCCTCCTCTTCCACCAAAAAAATATATTTATCACTTTTACTTCGTCGTGCTACAAATTTTTTGCTGGTACATCTTATATATTCAGTGACAGGTTCATAGAGCTATTGAGTTTATGCCCTCTTTTCTAAAAATTGAACCCCAAAAACCAATAAATTTTAAACACCTTAACTTTAAGATTATTGTATCGTTGGTCCGATTGTTGCACAAATTAACTTCATAAAAACAAGGATAAACCAATGAATGAGTGAGAAGTGAGGACGATTTAGACTTGGTACTTGCCGTTGGCGTTTTCTATTGGTGCCGTGCCGTGGCCATTTTTATTGTCATTTGTTATCTTGCACGCTTTCCATTGTTGATAGGAAAAATTATTCTCGACTCTTCCGTGTTTGTTTAAATATATTCAAAAATTTTCCGTATTTAAAAGACGATCATATTGTCCCTCTAGTTTATTTTTATTATACTTTCGGGTCCCTGTCATCAGAATATTCAATTTTCTCTGGCGAATGACCACTTAAAAAGATAAAAATGCCTCTCCCATTAAAAAATAAAATAAAAAACGTCTTTCATTCACCTTCTTCTTCCTCCCACTTCATCTTCTTCCTCTCACCTCCCACATTCAACCAAAATCAAAACTTAAACTCAAACTCAAAAATAAATCTAAACAATTTTAATGAAAATCAAAACTAATTAGAAAGAATCAAAACTAAATAGAGAGAATCAAAATTTTAAGAACATGAAGTCGAGGCCTATTCTAACCTTTTTGGCTTCAAACCCTAATTTTTTTTAGTGAGAACATCACGAAGTCAAGGTCGATTCTAACCTCTCCTAGTTTCAAACCCTAACTTTTTTTAGTGAGAACATCACGAAGTCAAGGCCGATTCTAACCTCTCCTAGTTTCAAACCCTAACTTTTTTTAGTGAGAACATCACGAAGTCAAGGTCGATTCTAACCTCTCCTAGTTTCAAACCCTAACTTTTTTTAGTGAGAACATCACGAAGTCAAGGCCGATTCTAACCTCTCCCGGCTTCACGGCGAGGACGTCACTCTCACTCACCAGGAAGTCCACGGGAAGCGAGCTGTTGATGTATCACCGTGAGGACGTCTCTCATCCTGGCCTCGACGCTCCGCTCCCAATTGGATTTGCTGTGTTCATGGTCCACTTGGCCACCATCCCCATCGTGGTCCACTTTCCCCTTCGAAGATCTTGTTAAGTTGGTCTCTATATTTAACTTCACGGTGAAACTCACTCATTTTGTGGACAATTCATTGGAGCACTTGCAGCAGCCGCATACCACCAGTACAATAATTAGGGTTCGAATTAGATTTTTAATTCGAATTGCACTTTTCAAAATAAGAAATTTTAAATTTTTGATTCTCTCTAATTAGTTTTGATTCTCATTAAAAATATTTAGATTTATTTTTTAGTTTTAGTTTTAGTTTTGATTTTGGTTGAAAGTGGGAGGAAGAAGATGAAGTGGGAGGAAGAATAAGAGGAAAGAAAGAGGACTTTTTTTATTTTTTAGTGAAAGGGGCATTTTGGTCTTTTCAAGTGATTCTTCGCCGGAGAAAATCGAATATTTTGATGACAGGGACCCAAAAATTTAATAAAAATAAATTAGAGGAACAACATAATCGTTTTTCAAATATGGGAGATTATTGAATATATTTAAACAAATACGGAGAACTTGAGAGTGAACAAGATAATGTTAATATTATCGTCGTCAAATAGAGAAACTAAAATCTATTACTTTTAAATTATTGTTTGTTCAAGTTATAAGTTTCGTGTCCTTCAATTCACCCATACCAAAAGCTTACAAATACTTGGACTGTCACATAAGTTACTACAGCGAATTTTTTTTGAAGGTATATATTATTGATCGCTATGATATATATATCTTACTTAGTGTGGTATTAATATATTAACGAGTCACCATACATATTTTGTAATTGCCAACTAGAAACGTTTCCGCAACATAAAATTACATCAAGCAATCCAATTTCAACCATATTATCTATTAATCTTTGAACATACTTTGTTTTTCAGCTTTTTGGGATACTTAGTCTGCAATCAAGCTCTATTCTATCAATGGAGCCCTTCTGCGTTAATGTTAGCCTCTTTGTGTTCCCATGGGAAAAAAATTGGGACCAAGTGCTCATATCAAATATAGATGATCGTTTTTGGAGATGGCCCGTTTCGATTAATGATATACGGATGGTCTCGGTTTAACTTTCAAGTTCGAACTACCGAAAATATGCTATTCACTCCTACATATATTGGACCTGATCTAGATGGCCGACTGAAGTCCTACGGGAGAAGGCCCATCTGGCCCAATTTCAAAAGGATTAACTGCGGTACATCTGGTTTCGGTCCAGTAACAATGTCTTGTAACGGAAATAAAAGAAAGCTATGACCCGGATGTATTTAAAAGATCTATCGAAACTTATGCTTATGCTTATACGAGATTTGATTGTAATTAAAGCTTGGATTAAAGATTTTACACCAGTGTTAGTATCTACGACACGCATAATATATGCACGACTTTAGGGTATCTTAAAAGAAAAGGTACAAAGCTAAAGAGATATCTGTGCTATTCCCCTAGCGGGGTTAGATACTACCTGGCTTCTTGCTCCAGGATGGGAACCTTGTTCCAGGTATCCTCCAGCCCACTCAACTGGAGTGGCGGCAACGAGAACACGCTGACCGTCGAGCTTCCACTCCGAATTTCTTTCAAAACTCGCAACGCCGATATGGTGCTCTTCATGTATGAGCTCTCCGTGTGCACAATCTCAGCGAGTTCCTTGCGAACTATGATTAGGCTATCGTTGTTTGTGCTGCCAGAAGTTGACGGATTGCATGACTCGTCGCCATCGACGCCTTCGGACGAAGGTGGTTGATCAATAATTGGGAACAAGCCATCCAGCATTCTCTCGCATTCCTTCACAAGCTTGTAGAGCAAGTCCGTGGTGAAGAAGGGTTGCTGCAGGACCCTCTGGATGAAGGGCAGGCGAATCAGAGCTCCGGTTCTTTTGTCGTACTTCTTCAGTATCTTTACCAATCCTGTCAAGTACAAGTACACGTACAGTGCTCTATATAAGTATCCAAGAACAAGTTCACCCATCAGCATTAAGGGACTAATCATGTAATTACCTGTATAATTGAGAGCACTATAATTCTCCAACAAGACCATTTCTCCGTGGAAGTCCACGATCTCCTTCCTAATCTTTATCATTTCTTCACTCGAATCTTTGGACTTCACCACCTGATCTCGCAGTTCCTGCATCGCAGTAGCCAGTAGTTTGTTAATTATGTCCACGATTTCCTCAATCCGCAAATATCAGCGAAGGAAAAGTATCAGCCTCCACTAGTCAAATTATCTCATCTCTCACCCTCCCACCCAATGGTCTAGAGAAAAAACGTCGAAAAGAATTTCCAACAAATATTTAAAATTATTGATGTGTTTTAAGAAATTCGAATTCAAAATTTCTTGGTTAAACTAAAACAAAGTTCTAAAAAGATAAGTGTTCGTTGATAGTTGTTCTCTATAAATTGATTGGACAAACTCCACTGGCATTATTTGCCCCCTCAAATTGGATCCAAATCACTCAACGTGGGCACTTCTGTATATAGAACGGATCCATTTACGTCCCCTAATTCCAATTCGAGGTCAAAACGAGGTTTCCACTGTTCCCTTTTCATTTTTTTGTAAAAATAATCAGTGGTGTGCAATATTTGGGCGCGTGATTATTTTTTTTGTTGAGAATATACCATGGCATAATTCCCTTTGCGTTCCAGTTGTCACGTCACGTACAGTATCAGTGACGTAATATCTTCTGACGGGAAAAGCTAACGGGACCCACACACTTCCGTCTCGTGAACATAGAAACGACGCCGTTCTGCGAATACTTACTTATAGTATATTCATAAAATTCTAACATTTCTGCTTAAGATAAAAACTTCCAACATTTCATTCTTCCAGATCGTTAAATGTAACGAAAAATAAAAAATATATATATGATAATTAGTTTAACGGTTTAAGAAAATAGTAAAAACAGAAAATAAAAAGGAAAAAAAGTGGAAAACAGATCTAAGAGGTTTGATTTCGACATTGTACCTTTAACCGGATGATGTACTCCTCCTCCTGCTCGACGAAGAAGGAATTGAACTTCTCGAGCTCGGCCTCCAGGAGCTGGACGAAGTCAATCTCCTCCTCCGTCATCTTCTCGCCGGCGTCCAGCCTGGGCTTCTTGCTAGGCCTACCGGCGCCGCCCTTGCTCGGCTCAACCAGCTTCAACCTCTTCTTGAGCTCCTTGTAGGACAAGAACTTGTCCCGCCATTCCGGTGACGTCTCCTCGATCTGGTTGCTTAAGCTCTTCCCGAATTTCATCCTCTTTTTTAATTAATGAGAGTATTGGAATAAGGCAGTGTTTGGTTGGAGGGAAATGGGGGGAAGGGAGAATGGATGGTGAGGAGGGGTGGGGGTGATATAACGGTAAAGGAGGGAAGAATATTCGACCGGGTTGCTATTGGGAATATCCAATTTTTGGCGAGTAACTAAGGAACAATTATATCTCTTAGTTTTGTTCTTATCCTATTTTCTCTCACTCGCTCCTCTAAAACTCGATTATTAATTGCACCTTATTATGACTAATTTTGTTATTGTCCTTTTTTTGCTTCTCCATATTTAACTCAATGGTATAAAACGTTGTAAATATTTAACAAATTTAGGGTTCAAGCCTTGACATTGTAATCGTGTTAAATTTATCTTTTTTAAAAAAATTTGCTTATGACCAAGCATCAGATCAATTTATATAAACCACTTTAGTCTAATTAAAAAATAAATTTTAATTAGATGGTTCAACAAATTTTCGAATATCAAATTATTTATATCCAAAAGATTTTGGTTTCACCTTGGTGTTAAATAATTTTGGTAAAAGACATACATAGTTACTGATTTTTTAAAAATTTTAGCTAATGGTCACTCATCTATTTTTTTTGTCTCTTTATGGTCTTTCATTTATATTTAGTCACATTTGTATGGTCACTTATCTATATTAAGTTATACTTGTTGGGTTGAATGCATTTGGCCCAAAATGGTAAGGCCCAAAGTGGAGGCCCAAAAGGGAAATGGAAAAGTGCAATACCACATTGATTAGAGCAAGGAGGATTTCCTTGTTTATAAGGAATTCCCCTCCTCACCTCTCAAACTTGGTTGACTACCTAAAGGCTGACCCACCGCTAGCTGCGAGGACGGTGTTCGCACCGTCCGAGCACGAGCATGGCGTAGGTCGCAATGGGCGCTTGCCCGGGTCCGGAGAGAGCTGCGCAGCTACCGGAGTGTCGAGGAGCTGCGAGCGCCTTCAGGTTGGCCACCGAAGAGGCACGACGGGCTGGAATGTGATGATCGAGAAGCTCCCCCTGCTCTTGAAGGACTTCAAGAGCTACCTCAAGCACAAGAGGAAGACATGGGCCTAGAAGACCTGATCGTGAGACTTAGGATCGAGGAAGACAACCGAAAGTCCAAAGTCAAGCAACTGTACATCGCACCTTTAACGGTGAAAATAAAGTTAACGCTTCTTCTTACTTGGCCGAGTGTTCTAAGTTATGGCATAGTAGATTAGGACACGTAACTTTAAACTCGCTAAGAAAGTTTGTAAGTTTAAATTTATTACCGAATCTAGAGTTCAACCCATCCGATAAATGTGAAGTATGTGTGGAGGCTAAAATGACCAAAGCACCTTTCCATTCGGTGGAAAGAAGTACTACGCCTTTAGAGTTAATTCATACGGACACTTGCGATATGAAACACGTGCAAACTAAAGGCGGAAAGAAATACTTTATCACGTTTATCGATGATTGCACGAGATACTGTTACGTATATCTCCTAAAGGGCAAAGACGATGCTCTTGATGCCTTTAAGAGATATAAGAATGAGGTTGAAAATTAACTCAGCGTGAAAATCAAAATGATCAGAAGTGATCGAGGAGGAGAATATGTAGCCCCGTTTGAGGAACTCTGTCAAGAACATGGCATTATTCATCAGACGACTGCTCCATACTCACCTCAATCGAATGGTGTAGCTGAACGCAAAAATCGAACTCTTAAGGAGATGATGAACGCTATGTTGATTAGCTCGGGCTTACCCCAGAACATGTGGGGGGGAAGCTGTGCTCTCAGCTAACCACATTCTAAACAAATTGCCACACAAGAAAAGGGATAAAACCCCATATGAACTATGGAAAGGAAGGAAGCCTTCCTACGGTTACCTTAAAGTGTGGGGGTGCCTAGCAAAGGTCGAAGTACCTAAGCCTAAGCAGGCGAGAATAGGACCCAAGACCATTGATTGCATCTTTATCGGATATGCGCAAAATAGTAGTGCTTATCGATTCTTGGTGCATAAATCTGAAAACCCTGAGATAAACACGGGAATGGTCATAGAATCAAGGAACGCAACGTTTTTTGAAGATAACTTTCCTAATAAGGAAAGAAAGGAAGCAAGTTCGAAGAAAAGGGCTCACGAGACTACGCAAGGGTCAAATCAGAAAGATGATGAACCTAGACATAGTAAACGGACGAAGGTAACCAAATCTTTCGGTCCAGATTATCTAACCTATGCGTTAGAAAATGAACCCAGGACAATCCAAGAGGCATTGTCCAGTCCAGATGCTCCTCTCTGGAAGGAAGCTATCAATAGTGAGATAGAATTCATTATGCAAAACCACACGTGGGAAATCGTGGATCTCCCACCGGGCTTCAAACCTTTGGGATGCAGGTGGATCCTAAAAAGGGAATACAAAGCTGATGGATCAATCGACAAGTACAAAGCTCGATTGGTAGCTAAGGGGTTCAAACAGAAGGAGGGATATGATTTCTTTGACACGTATTCACCGGTCACAAGAATCACATCAATTAGAGTACTCATAGCTGTTGTAGCACTCTATAACCTCGAGATCCACCAAATGGACGTAAAAACAGCTTTCCTAAATGGAGAATTGGAAGAGGAGATATACATGAAGCAACCTGAAGGGTTTATGGCTCCCGGTCAAGAGCATAAAGTGTGTCGACTAGTCAAGTCACTATACGGGCTAAAACAAGCGCCGAAACAGTGGCACGAGAAATTTGACAGAACAATGTTGTCGAATGGATTTAAGATCAATGAGTGCGATAAATGTGTTTACATTAAAGGCACACCTGAAGCTTACGTAATTGTATGTCTCTACGTAGATGACTTACTAATTACGGGAAGCAATAAAGAGGTTATTGTGAAAACTAAGAACATGTTAAAGAATCACTTTGACATGAAAGATATGAGTCTGGCAGACGTCATACTAGGAATAAAAATTTCTAAGAAAGCTGACAAAATTATCTTGACGCAATCCCACTACGTGGAAAGCGTGCTCAAGAAATTTGAAGCTTTTGACAAACCTCCGGTTAAGACTCCAGTAGATTTGAATCTACACTTGGCCAAGAATCGAGGGGACCCAGTATCTCAACTGAAGTATGCGCAAATTATCGGGAGCTTGATGTATTTAACAAACTGCACTCGCCCCGATATTGCGTACTCAGTTAGTAAACTTAGTAGATTCACAAGTAATCCAGGGAAGGATCACTGGCTAGCTCTGGAAAGGGTTTTACGGTATTTAAAAATATCATAAACTATGGCATACATTATGCTAAATATCCAGCTGTATTAGAAGGATACAGTGACGCAAACTGGATATCAGACACTAAGGACTCCAAATCCACGAGTGGATACGTATTCACCATAGGAGGAGGAGCTGTGTCTTGGAAGTCCTCTAAACAAACATGCATAGCTCGATCCACCAAGGAGTCGGAGTTTATAGCACTAGACAAAGCTGGGGAAGAAGCTGAATGGCTCAGAAACTTCCTAGAGGATATTCCGTGCTGGAGCAAACCGGTGCCTCCCGTATTGATACATTGTGATAGCATGTCTGCAATTGGGAGAGCACAAAGTACATTGTACAACGAAAAGTCTCGACATATCCGTCAGAGATACAATACCGTTAGACAGTTGATCTCTAGTGGAGTGATCACCATTAATTATGTAAAGTCCAAGGACAACTTAGCTGATCCTTTTACAAAAGGAATCAATAGAGATCAAATGTACAACGCAGTAAGGGGAATGGGATTAAAATCCACACACTAAAGAACGTCCATAGCGGTAACTCAACCATGATGAGTGGAGATCCCACAAACTTGGTTCAATGAGACAACTAAGTTATGGAGGGTTCAGTTAATCACCTGGAACCTATCTCATTCTCAGAAGCTGCCCAGGTGTTAGCCTGCAGCGGTGTGGTAAGGTTAAGCATTACGCTTTTAATAATTCATATACCTTGATTAAGGTAGAGTATGGCAGGATACTCCTGATAGGAGATCACCTATGTAAGTGTGAAGTGAGACTGCTTCAAATGGAAAAAATACTTATGAATCCAAGATACGGTCCATGGCCGAAACTGACACAACGTGAGAACCCAAATATACTAGGGTTATTATTGTGTAAATGTCATTGTCTTGGTTTACACCAAAAGCTGACGGTTCAAGACATCACGTTCACCAAGCAGCGAGTAAATCCGATAACATATTACTAGAGAAGGTTCAAAGCCGCAAGCTACCTGTCTCAATGCAATAATAACACGTCAGAACTTTCGATTAGAGTCTGCATGCATTAATCATCATTCATGTGGGGGATTGTTGGGTTGAATGCATTTTAATGCATTTGGCCCAAAATGGTAAGGCCCAAAGTGGAGGCCCAAAAGGAAAATAGAAAAGTGCAATACCACATTGATTAGAGCAAGGAGGATTTCCTTGTTTATAAGGAATTCCCCTCCTCACCTCTCAAACTTGGTTGACTACCTAAAGGCTGACCCACCGCTAGCTGCGAGGACGGTGCGAAGCACCGTCCGAGCACGAGCACGCGCACGCGTTCGCGCTCGCGCACGTGCGTGTGCGTATGGCGCATTGGACGCAGGTCGCAATGGAAGCTTTGTGGTGCACTTGGCACTTCGCACGTGCGCATCGTCGCGAGGAGCTGGAGGAGTGCTGGAATGTCCAGGAGACTTCCAGAAGGCCGAAGGGGTGCAAGATCCATCGCGAAAGGGCGCTAGCGCAGCCTGGGCGCGCCTGGAAGGATCCAGAAGCCACCGAAGGGCCACGAGCGCAGCCAGACATCCTGCTGGCCTAGCGAACGCGTCCCTTCGGGGTGGCTGCCTCCCTGCCTCCTCCAGCCTATAAATAGGCCTGCCCCTTGCCATAATCCTCATCCCAGCAGCATTTGCATCTCCGAGCATTGTTGTCTTCTTCTCTCCCCCGTTCTTCACTTAAAAAAAAACAAAGGTCCGAAAGTTCTGGGTATATAAGGGTTCGCCCGAAAGTTTCGAGATACGTGTGCAACGGTCTTGGAAATGCCCTAACAGTCGTTGTATCTTGGGGACGATTGCCGTAGCCCGTACCGCACTGAAATATACGGGGCAATCTCGTCTAACGGAGAAAGTGTCCAACACTTTCCTCGACTGCCGAAGATCCTAATCAAGTACACCAACCCTCCAAAACAACAATACTTGTATGGTTCACTAATCTATATTAAGTCACTCTCTTATGGTCACTCTATATAATTTTAAAATTATAAAATCCGCAAAACTTACCAAACTTTTTTTCTTTTTCTCTCTCGCGCTCTTTCATTATTCTCTTCTCTCCCCTCTTCATCTCTCCTTTTTTTCTCTATCTGGCAAGTTGTCATAGGTCTCATTGACGTCGTGTTCTCGCTGCGCCGCCATCTACCAAATTCAGATTCAATTTGATTCGTGGAAAATTCAATTCAGATTAGAACCGGCTCATGAACCCAAAATTGTATTTGAATTCATCCTTTGACAAATCAAATATGAACCCATATATCTTAAATTCAACAAATTATGTATTAAAAAATTAAAAAGAAATATGATCAAATTTGAAAAGAGGAAACATGAGAATTTAAATTTCAAAATTCCTATTTAGTCCCGTCAGTCCCCCTCGACGAATTATAATTCGAATTTAATTTAATTTGGAGTTGGCTTAATGCTGTAACAAGGAGTCGAAAAAGAACTTTGTCCTCGTGGTGCTATCGACGACACTCTTTCCCTAATGCAGTTTTAGCCGAATCAGTGTTTTGATGAGACCGGCGATCACGAGATCGCGAATTCTCATTTCGACTATTTTTTTTGCAAGGTCATTTCGACTAATATTAATAAAATTTACTTATCCAAAGTGAGAGTGACATGAGCTCCTTTTGCAAGGCGCGCAGCTGCTAATTTATGACGCTTGGTATAATCCGAACGCACAAAAAGAATATCCGTTGCGCCGCGTTTGATTTTCCCAACTAACCAACTTCTCTAAATTCCAAAAAACCTATTTTGGTGAATTATAGTATTAATAATCGAGCACCAATTAAATTATTATTAAAAGTGAGACTTGCAATTGTATCCTTTTTTCGGGGTTATATGTTTTTATTTGTGCGACTTAAATTTAATTTTTTGAAATATTTTTTTTACCACATAAACCTTTATTCTAATGAGTAATATTATTAAAATAAAGATAAATGAGAATCATAAAGAAAACAAGCATGGGAGCTTTCACTGAATCCTTACAGCGCACGACGGTCTATTTACTCCAGAGTGCGGGGGAAGTGGGAATTGCCAACGATTTCCACGGGTAGTTGGAAAATTATATTGTATTATACTATGGGACGATTTTCACTTTTTATAAAACAAATTTGCTTATCCTTTTTTTTAAGGTTAACAAATTTGCTTATTCAGATTGACAAATCTGTAGGGACTCCAATCCCTAACATTAAATTACTAATAGAAGTTATAGAAATGGTAAGATATTTAATTCACTTAAGAAATTTTTAAATTTAAACTTTTAAAATATATAAAAAATTTATCTTCTAAATAAAGCATGACATTAATGGAGAGTGAGATTTTACAGAAAAATCGCTGACGTTAAATTCCACGAAGGCAACATGTGAAGCGATCTTTGGAGTTGGCGTTTTCTTGACTTGTGGGCATTTCTCAAGGATTGGAAAAGTAAAGATAAGGATATTTCGGTTGGATATTCCAAATACCTGGAATCTTCTATTGGCATCTTTAGGACACTGGTTTTACTGGGACTAGAACTAGATTGAGTCCTGGAAACAATTTTCGATACCGTGGAGTAAAATGGGGGAAAAGGGAAAAATATTAAGGTGGGACGCGTGTCCTATTGTGATTTCTCTCTCCAATATATATAAAAGGACATGTCAAGTTTATATATATATATATATATATATATATATATATATATATATATATATATATATATATATATATATATATGGAGAGAGAAACTTGACATTTCCTTTTATTTAATACATATATATATTATTTAATTTAATCGGCCATTGAAATGAACATTTTTTACACCCCTCTTGCAATAAAGAGTGAGTAAGTGATTGTCGTTCCACAAAGACGAAGTTCTAGGCCACAAATACGACTCGACCACTAGTTTAGGACTACAAGTAATAAATTTGTCGATTCCAAACACGAGTTGGTTACTACAATAACTAAACTAAAAGATGATTTTGACAATAAAGGAAATAGTGGGCTTGACACCAATGACACCTAGATAACCAAGTGGTCTATGGGGTTTATTAAGTTCGTGTTATGATCCGGGTGTTTCTAAAGCAACTAATCAACGCTCCTGCCATTAATTAGTCTAAATCGATCATTAATTAAGCTTAGTTGAACTAATCGTACTCTCGTGACTAATTAGTCACCTAATCTAACTAATTATTAATTATAACCATCACCCTTTGGACAACTAACTACCTAATGAGATCCCTCATCAAAAGGCAACTAATTAACTAGTTAAATGGTCTATTAATCTTAACCCCTCCCGGCAATTAGCATTAAATACGTTCATAATCAAGGTGACCAAGCAAGATTAAGCATTAAACTCATTAACTAGTTCACAAACCTTAGCATTTTAACCCCACTAAACCATAGGCTAAATAGATGTCATCAAGGCACCAAACCCACTAATCAACTACTCACACATATCACAACTAAACACATCCATTAAATAAAGCAAGTAAACTATAAACATAAAAGAGAGGGTTAAAGAAAGCTCAAGATGATCTTCAAAGCTTCCAAAAGTTCTCCTTCAAGTTCTCTACAAGCTCCAACAATGGTGAGCCAAGTTCTCTTCCAAAGAGAAAAGTGAGTGGAGTTGGTGAGTGAGTTTAGGAAAATATCTAAGTTCTAAGAGTTAGCTTCCAAGGAAAGCCAAGGAAGCTATTTATACAAAAATTTCCAACTCAAACTACTAAACTATTCCTAAAGTTCCAGCCAAGTAAAGCCATGGACAATCCCGAAATGGGCCCAAAATGGTTCATAAATTCTGGCCCATCTCGGCTGGGCAAGTTCTCAGATATGAAGTTTGACTTTGGATGCATTTTTCACCCTTTTAGACTCCGAATTTGAAGAAGACCAAGAGATAAAGTTGTAGCCACGGATGTCTTCTTTCCAGAATTGCTTCACTCGTCTTTATCGGACTTCGTATGAGAAAGTTATCTTCATTTGAGTCACTCGAGGTCAGTCTGCCCAATGTCGTCAAGGTCCCGATCGTGCACCATTTTTAACGGTTGATCCAATCGTCTTTGACACGATCCAAGGTGCACAAATATCCTCCTCACATCACCACAAAGTCTCACAAGAACTACACTAAAATATTCAAAGCAAGAAATATGACATTACATCAATACACAAAAAACAAAAACACTAAAAACAACGGAAAACCAACACTAAAACATACATAAATAATAGAGTGTTTCCACACTCATCAGCCGTACAATTTAATATAACCGTTCGTACCATTTAATATAACGAGTATACCATTTGATATAATTTGACATATCGTTTGATATAACCGGGCATACTATTTAATTTAACCGGACATACCATTTAATATATTAGGACATACCATTTAATTTAATCGGTCCTACCATTTAATATAACAGGTCGTACCATTTAATATCATGAACAATTTAATGATCGTACAATTAAATGATAACATCACGAACTATTTAATCATAACATCACGAACATGATAAACAATTGTATCATAACTGTGCAAACCATTGTACGATAACATGATAAACTAATGTATTATAATATTATAAGCCATTCGATATATAAACACAATTTGCAGCATACAAATTAGAAAAAAATGAAGCAACAGTAACCACTTCTCCATCCATTTTAGTTTCAATTCAGTAGCCAAAATTATACACAACCAAATTCTAAACATTTGCAAAATTAAACATCCGAAATCAAACAAGATCAAATAATTTACAAATTTCAAACACGAATAATTGACGCAGGAAGTAGAACATCGTTGCTTATCCATTGGTAAAATTCAAGAATAATTAACCCAGGAAGCATCTCTGTTTATATTCAATTAATAACAAGCTCATTGAACACCAACAATTAAACTATACCAGATTTCTAAACCATTTGATATACAACGGAACCCTAGAATTCAGAATCAGATTTAAAAAAATCAAAGAATAATTAAAATAGCGACGTCGAGGGCCTAGAGAGCAAAAGGAGATGGACACTTCGCCGACTCCGATGCCGGCACCCAGCTCGCCCCCTCCGACGTCGGCTCCTTGCCAGGCAGCTATTCAACGAAACCCCTCGCCTCCGGTGCCATTACGACGATTTGATTTTCACGGCTCTTGCTATTGCTCGATTATCCCGGCGCAGTGAGGAGGCCGGGGAGGGTGGCGCAGGCCTCCAGAAGCTCCGCCGCCATTTGCTCGACTTCGGTCTCGAGCTTGTCCAGGTCTTCCTCTTCGACTTCGACACAATGAGACGTCCCCCTCGCTTATCGCGAAGCAGTGGCTCACCTTTGTAACGCCGTTTCTCATCTAACGATCTTTTTGCAACTTAACTTCAACTTTTAGGACTGTGTGTATCTTGTAAGAAGAAAAGGAGAGAGGAAGAAGGAGAAGAGGAAGAAGAGAGGGAGAGAGAGAGATGACGGAGGCGGAGAGAGAGATAAGTGAGGCTGAAAGTGGCCGCCTCCAAAAGCCATAGAATTTGGGGGGAGAGAGACCAATAAGAGGCCGCCTCCAAAAGCCATAGAATTTGGGGGGAGAGAGACCAATAAGAGAGGGTTAAAGTACCAAACTATCATGTTTAATATTGATTGTCAAATCTATATTTTTTTAATTTATATGATCTAATGACTCCTATTTTATTCAGATTAGTCCTTGCTACTTTTTCAAGTCCAGTACTCAATCCACTCCCGGTCTTACTTACATCATTTTGGTCTTTCCCTCTCAATTTCCTTGGATATTTCCTCGTTCTTCCTGGGTTGTTTTTATTTAAAAAAAGGGGTCTCCACTCTCCCTCGTATAATTGCGCTTATTAATTTGGTACAAATAAATAAGGGCATTATTAGCAAATTTAATTTCTATTTACAATGGATATGGCCTCGAAAGCAGATAACCTGTGATGGATTAAATATAAAAGATAAATAATGGCATATTCTTATTTTAACCTCATCCTTATCCCCGCACCGGCATCCAAAAAATGTGAAGATGGTGGCCTATCCCTAATAATATATTATCGATAATTATACAACCCCGCCACTTCCAATTAATTTACCTCCTCCTAATAAGTAATAACAAGCCCCACTTATAAAAAAAGTAATAACGAGCCACTCTCTTGAAATCAATGACAAATTAATTTATATCGTTTTTATATCATCTAGTATTTTTATACTTATTTGGTTGATTAACCAAATTGTGAGCTCCGTAAAATTTTAAAAGATGTCAAATTTTTTATACAAGTATTTAACACTAATATTTTATAAAAACTTAATTTTTTTGTTAATCTAAAATTATTATTTTTGAACAAGTAGATTTTATTTCTTTTAAAAAAAACTTATTAATTGTTACACTTAATGTTCATGAACACATCACCTAAAAAATCAAAAGATAATAACATATCTAATAGCACTGCTAATTAGATAGAGGTTATCTTGAAATTAATTCATGTATATTTTCTAATATAATCTTGGGTTTTATCTGGACAACGCGATTGAGAGATTTTTTCCTAGGCTGGCCAAACTTCCTCTTGAATTTATTTAGTGCAAATTACTGTGGTATCTTTCGTGTTTGACTAAATCGACGATTTAGTCCCTTTTGTTTCAAAAATTATTCTCCCATCTCTCGTGTTTGATTTTATTATACTCTCGGGTCCCTGACTGAAGTCATTTTTTTTCCTTTTTTGTCATTGAAATGACAAAAATACCCTTCTCCGGTAAACGCAAACTTCCGATCATCTTTTTTGGCGAACACCATCTTCTCTGGTTAAAAATTTCTCAACCCCAAGCGAACACCACACTCTTTCCAGAAATTTGGTCTCATCTTCATACCCTTGTCGTTTTTATCATTAGAAAATCGACCCAAATTAGAATTAGAATAAGAATACCATAATTAGAATAAGAAACGTGGTGATAATTTAGCCATTTAATTGGGTCCCCTACTGATCCCAATCGACCCTAAAATTGGTCAAAGGTGAAGGAAACCAAACTCACCACCGTGGGAACTTCCACATGAAAATCGAAACCCTAAATCAGTGAGATTGGCACCTACCTGGTTCCCCCTTTGTTGGTTGTAATGGATTATTTCTTTGTTGTAATGGGTTCGTTGCTAAATCTTTGTTTCATGGAAAATTTCATGTTCTTTTGAATCGAAATCGATTACCTAGCCTTGAACACATGTACACTTCTTTGTAATGCATGATGCATTTTTTAAAAAATTTTTTTGAGATTTTTGAGATTTTTGGTATAATCCCAAAATTCTAATTCGGTATTCGGGATATCCCGAAATTATTTTGGTTCGGGATCGATAGGGGTTTTTTTCTAAATTTTGGTATTCGGGATTTTCGGTATTCGGGATCGGGATATCCCGAATGCTCACCCCTAATTAGCCATATGAGAAACATGAGTAGGTTCCATCGAATCAAGAGAGATCTGTCTCTCTTACTGCTGCACCAAATATAACACTCTGCTAATGATAGACATGGGATCCATCAATAAGATTTGTTGCCTTGTTGCTGCATAATTATCATTGAGTCCTTGCAAATAGATGATAATCTGGTCATTCTCTTTATACTGAGTTACAACTCAATAGAGTTCACAGTTAGTACAATCAGCATTAGGATTACATTTACACCGTGGAATAGGGCAAAATTGAGTCAACTGATCCCATGGGTTACGAAAATGAGTAAAATATGCATTCACAATCCTAGCTTCCTAATTCAAAGAATGGATCTCTCGTTGAATGCCAGCGATCCTAACAATATTTCCTCTTCCGAAATGATCACAGATATCCTTCCGCACATCAGCAACACTCTCAAAATACAACAAACTCTGATGAATCTCTGGTTCAACAGATCGTAAAATCCAGCTGACTATCATCGTGTTACAACGTTCCCAATTTGCAAACTGGGGATCATTAAGAGCTGGTACATGAGTAGATCCATCTATGAAACCTAGTTTGTTCTTAGATCTAAGAGCGAAACGCATATCACGGCTCCAAGCATAGAAATTACTACTACCCTCTAGTAAAGGAGTTACTAGAGCAACTGCTGAGTTCTCACTCAGATGGAGATAGAGAGGAGGTACCTGGACTTCCATGGTTGTATTAGAAGTTCCCAAACGTGGTCGTGAGACGAATCTATGGGAGCTAATTAGCCCAACAAAGAAAAAAGGTGTAGTTGAGGAGAGTAGAACTAGGACTTCTAGAGCTCAAGCGGAAACTCTCATACCATGAAAGCTTTTGGTAAATCAGAATTAATTAAATGGAAGAAGGGAGGAAGAAGATGGAGAGGATCTGGTGACCAAGAGGAAAATCATCTCTTGAGTTTTCTATATTTTTGTACAACCTTTTTACAAAATGGTAAAGTAGAGATATATACAACCAAAAGAATCTCTGGTGGGGTCCACATATTTACTATCCTGCCAAAAGTTGTTGTTGCCTATATGAGAGTGTTTCCTTGCTAATGGATTGGCATGTGTGCTCTACGTCAGCAAGGTAAAGTGGTTCAATTGGAATTCCGGATGACCGGGCGTCCATAGCTCTAGTGATCGTCTGATTTGTACCATTTAACACATATGCATGAACCATGTATTAACAAACTTGGGACAGGCCGATAAACATTTTTTTAATATTTTCCCAATTTTTCACATACCGAGCCATTAACTTTATGATTGGAGTACGCGCAATTGGATTGTCTCCCTACCAAAAAATGGTGTTCTCTCTTAAAAAATATCTAGATGTTTTTTTTCGTGGAGCTTTTCTTCCTCTTTCTACCTCGGCACCATCGTCTCCGATTGCCGCTCCACCTCCCTCCACCAATCCCAGCTCGTTGCCGTCGCTTCGCCTCACCGCTCACCTTACCGCCGCTCCACCGTCTGAGGCTCACCGTCTTTCCCCATCCCTGGTATCCATGACAAGTAGTCCCTGCCGCCGTCACTGCCTTGCTGGGGGAGGCTCGTCATCGTTGTCTCGCCACTCACCTCTCCACTGCTCGTCGTCGTCTCACCGTCCGAGGCTGGTTATTGTCTTGTCGGGGAAGACTCGTCGTCGTCTCGCCACTCACCTCACCGCCGCTCGTCGTCGGTGGATTGGTTTGAAGTCGCCGGTGGTTCCCGGGGGGAATGGTCGCCACCATCTACCCCTCGGCCGGCTCGCTATCCTTTTCCTCTTTGCTGTTCTATTTTATTTCTTTGTTGCTTTCATTGTTTTTCTCTGTCTATGCATGTTGCTTTTGCTCTCGAGTCATACGTGTTTTGTAACTCCGTTTGGCTTCATTTTATTATAATCTGCTTTTGATTGGATCGACCTAGGTTCGATTTAAGATATGTTCAATCCTCGAAACCTTTCCGTTTGGAGCAGGTGGATAGCCTTGTCTTGATTGAATTTGTCAGATCTTGGCATTCATTTGCGTGTATCTCGTATGCATTCAAATGTCCACGAGGTTGCGTCTTTGATGCGACCTCGTGGTTATTAGCCATAGCTTGTCTCAACAGCTTTCTCCTTGGAAGTTCGGCTCTCGTAGCCTATCGTCCGCCCTTCGCCTCCACCCAGTCCTCTCTGTCTCCTATCGGAGTGATTTTATGTACTGTCAGTGTCTGTGTTCTCTGCTTATAATTTTCTATCCTGTATTTTTTCATTTTTTATAATATAGGTCCCGAGTCATCCTTAAACAAAAACCATTAACTTTATGCTATAAGTTACCATTAGAAAGTGAAAAAACTTTCCATGTTTCTTTGCACACAAGATCAATAGAACGTTTAATTTAACTTTACTGTTACATTCAAGATCACGTGACATTAATCAAATAACGAAAATGATAATGGCAAAAATATGAAACAAAGATTAGATCTAAAGAAGACGAAGGAGATAAAGGAGAGAAATGTTGGGTATGGAGCCTGAGTGCGAATGAAGTATTCGGGTGGCTCGAGTGAAGAGCTGTGAGGATGGTCCGTGAGTTGATCGATTGGGTTCGGAGTCTGGGAACGCTCAGAGAATCAATCGAGTTAAGAGTCGAGTGAAGACGTTGAGGACATCGGAGGATCGTGTGGCTCGAATGAAGAGCCTTAAGGATGATCGGGGTAGCGATCGGGTCAAGAGACGAAGTCGAAGAAGAGCTTTGTGAAAAAGCTGAAGGAACTTGCGATAGCAAGTTAACTGGCGATCGCAAGTGCCAAGTTCCAGTAACTTCTGTGTGAGGCCATTGGTGATCGCAAGTTAGACCAGAAAAGTTGCTGAACTTTGACCAAAATACCCCTCAAGACCCCCAAATGGTTGCCTAGGTTGTGGGCACTATAAATACCCATTTGCCTCATTGTTGGAAGGTAGGCAAAAGTGTTGCCCACTTCTCCAAAGAGAAAGAGAGAAGAGGGAGGAAGAAGAAAGGCTCTTCAAGTGAAGGAGAGGCCAACTGTCCACTCCTCCAAGTGAAGGAGGAGAAGGAGAAGAAGAAGTGTGCCCCGATACCCAACTCAAGTGAAGGGTTGACTCCGAGTGAAGGGGAAGATGGAAGACCCGAGCAAAGGGTTGTCTCCAAGTGAAGGAGCAGAAGGAAGAAGACCCAAGTGAAGGGTTGCCTCCGAGTGAAGGAGGTGGTGCTCTCCGAGTGAAGGAGAGTTGGCCCGAAACGTGGGTAGAGCCTAAACATAGGGTTTTACCAAGAGTGAGAGCTCCCAAGAGTGTGGGTAGCCTATGGTGAGAAGAGGAGGAAAGAGTGAGCCGAGTAAAGGCATCCATTGTTGTGAGAGCGAGTGAGGCTCGAGCAGAAAAAAAGTAGAATCTCTCCTGGCTTGGAAGTCCTCGGATGTAGATCATTGTGGATCGAACCGGGTAACCAAATTTTTGTGTCTCTTCTTGTACTTTCTTTGTACTTTGTGCATCGTACTTCTTGTGGTTATCGTGGTTTGCTCGTATGTGTTTTCTATTTGCGTTGTTTTGGTCCTTGAGAAGTGGGTAATTTACATTTGTTAAAGAATGAGCTATTTATGGGTTTTTTATCTGTCCGGTGTTACTGTTTGGTTTTTTTATATATAAATGTTGTTCGATTTTTAAGTTTGGGGGATTTGGTGTCCACGTGAGAAGGACAACTAAAAAAATCGGATCTTGGTCCAAGATCTGACTTTTTTAGTTGTCCTTACCAAGATTCGACTTTTTATATCGAATCATGGATCCGACTTAAAAGTCAATACTTTGCAGGATCCGACTTAAAAAGATGGATGTTGATAAAATAGACATAACACGCCTTTGGCTTGGTGGTCGAAGGTGCCGCTACATTTTACTTCTTGGTCATTGGTTCGATTCCAGCTTCTAACAACTTTTTTACTATCTAACATAAATATTATATTAAATAAATTAAATTGTATTAATTAGACAATGAATTCTTGATAGCGAATTTGGTTTAAGTTGTGGTGAATACTTGAATTTGACAAATTTTTTAATAAAACCTATGACTTTACTTTTAAAATTAGTCTACTTTTCATATTATTTTAAAACTTTGGATGGTGTACTAATATTTTACTCAAAAAATTATCAAACTCAAGTATTGAATTCAACCCATGACTTTACTTTCAAGGACCGCAACTTAAACTAAATTGGCTATCAAGAATTTCTTGTCTAATTATTACAATTTAATTTATTTAATATAATATTTATGTTTGATAGTAAAAACAAGATTGCAAAAAAGTTGTTAGAAGCTGGAATCGAACCAATGACCAAGAAGTAAAATGTGGCGGCACCTTCGACCACCAAGCCAAAGGCGTGTTATGTCTATTTTATCAACATCCGACTTTTTAAGTCGGATCCTGTCAAGATCTGACTTTTCAAGTCGGATCCGTGATTCGACATAAAAAGTCAGATCTTGGGAAGGACGACTAAAAAATCAGATCTTGCACAAAACTTAAAAACCGAATACCATTTTTACAAAAAAAAACCCAAATAATAACACCGGACAGATAAAAATCCCTATTTAGCTACAACTATCCAGAAAGAAAATTTGTAAAATATAGAGTAGTGGGGCCCATTGTGTTACATAGGCAAGGCTTGCTCCTTTCCCTTCATAATAGGCAGGATCCAGGTAAGATCTATAGGACCCAGATCTTAATCATCTTTTTTAAATATAGATTCAAATCATTATCCTTATCCTATTTAAAAAATAGGATCCGGACAAGATTTTTTTTCTAAAATACTAGGCAGGATCAGGGTCGATCCACGGGTCCATAATATTTAACAATTGTTTAACTTAAAAATGCAACCTGTGTAATCTAAGTTTATAAGTATTCTATTTTTCCCCAATATTCTACCACTTTTAACGAAGATTCCACGATCGACCCACGTGTCTAATTAAGAAAATGCCTTCGAACATTTGATTTTAGAAATATATTGCTTAATTGAACCCTTTAATTAAGAAAATGTCTCTGAACATTTAATTACTCACAAGAGCCAAATGATCTAAAATGTGCACATTTCCTCAGGCTTGTCAAAAAACAAAACAGTGTACATTAATTCTTTGGTTAATATTATTAATTTGGCCTCTATAGTATTTGAACTCAGCGTTCAATGAATTAAAAGAGTCAAAATAGAAATAAGATAAGGCATTCAACACTCAGAAGAAGTGAAAAAAGAGAGTAAAGAACATAAATTAAGCTAGAAACAAGGACTAATAAAAGACATCAAACTAGATTAAAGTCATTAAGTCAGTGTTGCGGGGAAAAAAGAACAAGTAACCCGAGACGGATCCGGAGTGGTCGTCCCAAGGTCAGTCTAAAGCTATGCTAAAGCTAGAGCTAGGCTACGGGCTACGCTAGGCTACGGAAAGGAAAAGCGATACAAGATAAGTAAAGTAGTTGTATGTTGTGTTGTGGATGTTCTTCTCCGGTACCCAACTCCCTTTATATAGCACGTCCTGACCTAGCTCCATCCTTCCCGTGCAAGAAATTCCATCCCGAGTGAATATTTCGTTTCCAAATCAACCCGGCTTAGAATAGGAAAATCTAAACCGTCTTCCTCAAATGAACAAATATCGTCTACGATTAGGAATATACCGATCGTGTCGACAAAGCAACTGTGTCCCAAAATCTTATGGGAATCTCGGAAATCCCAAAAATCTCGGCTCTACTTAGAAAAATATAAGTCAACCCGGCCTTCTCGAACCTTCCGTGCAAAATTCTGTTTCAAGCCAGACATGTCCAAACAGCTTATCGCCTTTAGGCCCAAAGCGAACTCCAAAACGGGCCCAAGTCTCCCGCCTACCCGGAACAAAAAGGCTTCATGTATACCGAGCCTTCCCGCCTTTAGGCCCGAGGTGGGCCTTACCGCCCATGAGCTCCATCGCCTTGCTTACCGCCAGCTCCTCCGAGCGGGCTCATTCCGCTCAGGCCCTAGGCAGAATTCTCCTTCCGCCCGGACTAGCGAACCTCTTCCTATCGCCCGGCCTCTCGCTTACAAAATCCGAGATGAAAGGCAAGCCTTACCGCCCTTAGGCCCGAGGCGGGCCTTACCGCCCATGAGCTAAGGCGGTAAAGGCCTACTGCCCACAAGCCAAGGCGGTAAGTGCCTACCGCCATGCAGACTTGGGCGACCACCGAGCGGTCCAATTTGGACGGACACACTAACCCGAACATGGATTCCCGCAAACGAACCCGGAGATGAACACCTTTGCTAGACACCCGGAGTATGAATTTTGCACTTTAACACCCAGACATATCACTTCACGTACCGAGGCGTCCAACCGGACATCCCACTTCACGAGCCGAGACATCCACCCGGACACTTCGAAGGTCAAAATGCCCTCCGGGCTCCCGCCTCGAAAGTTAAAGCGACCATCCGGGCTCCCGCCTTGTTGGTCAAAGTGACCATCCGGGATCTTGCTTTGTAGGTCAAAGCGAACGTCCGGGTTCCTGCCTTGTAGATTAAAGCGTACATCCGGGTTTCCGCCTTGAGGACTAAAGCGTCCTCCCACTTTGACCTATATTTTTGACCTACTTCCGCCCCGAATCCAAAGAATTCAGAAACGACAAAGTCATAGATCTATGTTTTGGCGTCGCACAGCAACTTGAATCGTCTCAATCCGAGCTCCGGATAAAAAGTTATGAGTATTTTACCGAGGAGTATCACCCAGGCGGGCGGGAAGCGGATGGAACCGGACTCCCGCCTTGGTCTTGGAAGCGGGAAGCCGACCAAAGCGGGAAGCGGACCTAACCGGTCCGGAGTGGGATCAGTTTGAAGTAGACTTTTGTCCACCTTCTGCTTCGAATCAGAAAAAGTCGTAAACTACAAAGTTGTAGATATTTGTCTTATCTTTCCATAGCCGAAAGAATCAGCTCAATCCAATGTTCGAGTCATAAGTTACCGCCAATTTACCAAAGATGAATATTTGGCATCGAAGGACAATAAACTGTGGTAGTCTACCATCACCGGTCTCAACCAAGGAGAGACCATCATTGGGCAACCGTCATCGGTCTTGGCCAAGAGAAGACCATTATCGATTTCTACTCAACTCAAGACCGGAAGCAACCTCTTTGAAATGACACCAATCACCGGTCATCCGACACCGGTCTCTTCGGGACGATACCGAACATCGATCACCCGACATTGATCTCTCTGAGATGACACCACCCACTTTGAGACCATGCCGGTCATCGGTCACCCGGTCACTTTGAGACCGCACCGGAAAGTTCAAGATATCCTTGATAATTTGAGATTATTTTTGTACCTCAACAATCAGTATCAAATTCTTAAAACTAAAATCATTGTTGGATTATATATATAATATATAATCTTAGAATTTGGGTCTAGATCCAGTCAAAATTAACAAATCTTAGATTCATCGGGTCTGAATTTGAGTAAATTCTCATAATCCAGGTCAAATTGCCATCTCTATTTGTGCACGGCAGAAGATGACAGAGTGATCATTGGAATCTTCCACGTCAGCTTAGCCTTTCATCAAGTGTGGCATCCATTATGGGCTGGAGAAACTAAAATAGACCGAGTGGGCTGAGCTGGTACTTGGGCCGATTGTTGGCTGGCCCGTATTACTTTCAACGGATAATTTGATATCAAATTTACATACATATAAAATTAACAATATGATAATAATAAGTACAAAAAAGATTATAGCATCAAATCAACCCGATTTCAATTCTAGTATAAAAAAATTAAGCAAAGTTGAGGTAAATTATTGCAAACTAGTATTATTATTCGACTTTTCTTTTGATAGGCCCATAGAAAAAGAAAGAATCAGAATGAATCAAAGGGGAAATGATTTTATTAAAGATAGTGAGAATGTGAACTCCCAACCATTAAGCTCTTGTGTTTTCTTTAAATTTTCTGCTCTCTGCACTAGGTTCTTGTTTTCCTTCCAACTAAAAATGAAATATTATTATCAAAATTGGTTTTCAGAAATTTTTGTGAACGAATAAATAGCTCTTCGAACGAGATCGGAAGTTTACGTATTCATGGAAAATTTAGGTAATTATTTTAATGCACCCGTTGGTTAACTAAGACTTGGTCAACTGGAGCGTCTCCGCCTAATTTGGAAATTGACTTTAGAGTAGAGGCGGTTAACAACTAGATCCAACCCTAACCCTAGGGAGCCACTGTAATGGTACATTCGCCTCCATAGCCCAATCCACTCTTTCAGCTTCTCTAATTGGAAACCAAAAGGAAAACTCCCACAATCACCTCGTGGATGGCCAGTTTGATGGATTTTGGTACGTGGGTCTGTGTCGTTTTGTGTTTAATTTTAATGGTTTTTTATTTATTTACTTTTATGGGTTCTTTTTTTTTTAGGACGACTTTTTTATGGGTACTTTTATGGGTTCTGGGACTGGAAGTTTTAGCTTGCATTTGAAGTTGGTGTTGATGAGAATTAGTTAGATATAATTCGGGTTGGGTGATTAGAATAGGGAGGAAGAAGATGAAGGTTGGGGGAGGAGGAAGAAGGGTTTTCAATGATTTGTTAAAAAAAAGGGACTTTTTGATAATTTTTCATATGACATGTCATCGATGACTTAAACAACAAATCATCCACGTAGGATGCCAAACGACGTTGTTTGGGGGACGTGGAACCCACGTGGACTGCCAAATGGCCGGACAGCTACTCGGGCTGTCCGGGACTGGGACGTGTCTGAAAAAAAACCCCAGGGACTAAATTTAAAATTTTAAACCACACGGCCGCGGAATACGTCAAACTATATGGTACTAATTTGTATTTTTCCCTTAAAACATTAATGAATGATTGACGTGTCAACACCAGTTGAATAATTATATCCGTAATGAAAGAAATGGTTGCGAGGTTAAGTCATAAGTGACCCCAATGAACCTCTAAATTTCGAGTAACGTCCATGTGTTATCGGTTTTTCAAACAGCGGATGGACGACGAAGAGTACACGCATTACGCATAAAAAAGACAGCATTTAGTATTACTTTTTGGTTTTTGACGTTTTTTAATTTTGTTTTATAAACTTCTCTGAAATTCACATTTTCAGTGATTTTTCTTAAAAGAGAGAATTTACAAAATGTGAAACCGGAAAACTTCTTTAAAAAACCGACACGAAATTACATAGTACTTGTGACGTACATAAATGAACTTCTAATAATTTATCAAAGTTCGTGGCAAGTAGCCGTATGAACTTCTAATAATTTAATAAGCCGCAATGTTTGACTCTGGCTCGTATATATTATGTGGGAGTGGACTATTACTCGTATCTTTATGTTGGTATTAATGGACTTGTTACTTGCTGTAATTCGATAAATGAATTGCAAATATATTACAAAATTTTAATCAAGATAATTTTAGGGAAGTTTTCAAATCCACCAGTGCTTATAATAATTAATTATCAACATTTTTTGAATTGGGTAAAATGAATGGGTATGTCAGGGCAAAAGCGAACCTCGAGACAGAAAATCTCAAATCTCCAATACTTTTGGGGGATTTTTCAATCTTGGTTCAAATTTGGTAAATTTTAATGTATCCCGGAAAATCTCCAATATTATGGCGCGAGATGAGAGAGGGTTTTCAGTTTTGAGACATCGCGTGCGACAAAAGACAACGGTCGTTAATTTGAACAAGAAAACTAGAATTATTGAGTCACGTAATGAACCATTCGCAAACAGGTGTCGAGTGATGGATAATCTTTGAACAACTGGCCTAATTGGCACGAAAATTTATTCTCCCAAATATGTTTTGAGTTTCAATATTATGATATTCGTTAATGATCTGTTCTGTCTGAAACGCTTAAGTGATTTGATTGGTACTATCCATACTAACAAGGTGCACCTTCTTTTTGGCACACATCCTGAGAGAATTCCAATGTTAAACGTATTTGGCCGGGAGTAGGATCAGGATTGGTGACCTCCTGGGAAATTTTTGGGATGCGTGCGAGTGAGGACAAAGTACGCTAGAAAAGACCATTGTTGGTCTGTGGAGACAGTCGGTCAAATCACGGGGCGTTACATTTTGTATCAGAGCAAAAATGATTCTGGGATTGTTCTGTGTTCTGGATTGTTCTGACTGGCGCGACAAGGACGTCGCGTATTTAAGGAGGGGTGAATGTGATACCCCAATTCTGAAAAACCTTAAATGATTTGATTGTTACTATCCATATCAACAAGGTGCACATTCTTTTCTAGCACACATCTTGAAAGAAACTCTAAGGTTAAATGTGTTTGGCCGAGAGTAGGATCTGGATGGTGATAGTCGGTCAGATCAAGGAACGTTACAAATATTATTTAAAAAATATTAACAAATTACTTCATAAATAAAAGATAATAATGTTCGACTCTAAACTCTAAAAACAAGGATAATAAGTCACTAAAATTGTCAACTAATCAATGGTTAAGCCTTCGATGTCTTGCCACTGTCCTATATCAATTTGTCATTTTAAGCTCCAAATCTTGTCCCTGGTTCAAGACGCTAATTAGTGAGACCGGGGTAGTATCAAGATTCTGACTATAAATAATTTTGTTATTGTATAAATTCTAGGAGTTGGAAAATGATAGATCCTCATTTTGACCCTTATGATCAAGGTAGGATTAATTAGACCCGCAATTTTATTATTAAAAAAAGTACTTATATGCATTGAGTTAGTAATTAGATGCTAGATAGTCTCGAAACAAACTTTCCCCGAGCACAAATTAATAGAATTAGTCCATGATAAACGATGCGTTGAACGTAATAACGTTGTATATTTGTTTAAAAATATTTTAAAGGATATATTTGAGACTTAAATATAAATTAATTGGCAAGAAACTCGGTTTTCATCTCCTCCCTCTGTAGTGGACTCCCATAATTGGACTCCAGAGAAAAACTTAATGGACTTCAATGTTCATTAATGATCCTCGCTAGAGAATTCCTACGCACAACAACCGCCCACTCTCTATAGTTCAAAAGAGGGACTGCCTAACAAATTTAATCCGGCGCATGTCACCAAACCTTAATATAAAATCATATCCCACCACTAATAATGAAGAAACACCACCAGAAATACAAAGTCAAATAAATCAAACGAAAAGTTCATAAACCAACCCACATCAATATATATATATATATATATATATATATGAAGTCTAGATAAATTGATTAAGGTGTTGTTATAGTTTAATTAAGAAATCTCAAATTTAAATATTTGAGAATTGAACCGTGATAAATACTTGTTTAAAGACCTTCACCATATTATCATTGTAATTAACTAGTTGTGTAGGATTAGTACTACTTGATACAATTATTTTGGGTTTATAATATTAATCTATTTACTCAAAAAAAATCTCATCGAACTCGAATTTGAATTTGTAACACAATGATATCCAAATGTTAGACGGTCTAACCCCAAAAAACATATATACGGTGATATAATATAACCATACCAAACCATCACACAAGGCATATTCCCCCTCGCACCCACACTCTTTTCAGTTTCTGTTTTACACTTTTTCTATCACCAGAAAAAAGAACACAGATTGACCAAGATCAGGAGAGAGAGGGATAGAGAGACCATCGTCATGTCATCCTCTACGATGTGCTCCCAAGGAGCGGTTCTAGCAACAGCCATGGCCGTCTCGGGGACTCTAATACTCCTCGCCATTCGCCTCCACAAGTTCCAATTCCCTCTCCCCGCCCAGCAACTCTTAAGACCCTGTATTTCCTCCTCTGGTACGTCTATATATATATATATACATCAACCCTCTTGCAAAATTTTCGCTGTTTGTTTGAACCCGAAAAATATTCTTTATCGGGTTTTTAAATTCTCTATGCAAGGCGGAAAAACGGACAAGAAGAAGAAGAACAACAACAACAACAAGAACAAGAAGCGGGTGCGCTTCGCGGACGACGTGGTGGAACCGAGAGGGGACGGAGAGAGGTTCAGAAGGAAGCAAGCAGCCGTTAACATTAACGGTCAAAGTCCCGGCCGGGAACCACCGTCGTCGTCGTCTCCGCCGTCCTCTACGGCCAATAATAATAATAAGAAGAAGAATAAAGAGAGAGGAATGCCAGCCAATAGGGTGGCTCTTTACAACGGGATTCTGAGGGACCGCCTCGTTCAACGATTGGCTTATTCTTGTTGATCTGGTCTCCCGCCGATACCCATTGGCTGGCTCTTCGTCTTGTCCAAAGTTTTTTTTTTATTTTCTTAGTGTATATATTTTATTAATACTAATAGTGATTATTAGTTGGCTGTCTGTCTCTTCTTTTATTTTTATTTTTCCCCCAAATTTTTTTAGAAAGGAGGAGGAAATATGGGCCCCACTCTCGCGGTCTGTACCTGTTGTTGTACTAATGGTCGGTTGTTGTTGTTGTACTTGGTCTTTGTAATTGGGTCATCCTTTTTTGTTTGTATATATTTTGGGGTTCTCCTCCTATTTTTATAAATCTGGTCAAACTGGCGTCCTCGTCATTTCTTTTCCTGACATAGAACGGATTTTTTTTTATGGAAGAGCCATAATTCGGATTTCGGCAGACAATCCGTAACGGGCTTACGTTAAAATTTTTACGTTGAACGTGAAATCTTGATAATATTATTAAAATTTCATGTTTTTCTGTAGATGAACATGGATATCTCAACACAACTCATTGGGATCGAACTAATACGATTAAGAATATTTTTGTGCCGGGAGCGTAATTGTAAGAAACACCCTAACAATACATAAATGATGTAATTAATGCCGATTTTTTACTCTTATCTAATAAATGATCTAACAATACACAACCCAACTAGCTTTTTTTTTTATAGTTGTCATGATATTCCAGCTTTCCTCTTAAAGAACCCAATTGGGAGCGAGACGGGATTTCCTTCAATTTCGTCTGGGTCCGGTTCATTGGTTCTGGACTGATGAACTTTCTCCTCCTCTTTTTTAAGCAGGTGAGTTAAATTATGCGTCGTTTAATGTGGCATTCTCTTGTCTCGATGGATGAAGTCATCAACTAATAATATTGTTCGAGTTATTAGAAATTTAATAATATTAAATATTTATTATTTACCTCATTTCAAAAATTGTACCTGTTCGAATTTAGAACTATCGACCAAATACGAGTTCATATTATCGAAAAAGTAAGGATGAAGTCATCAGTCATCACTAACCAATAAGGTAGGAAGACTATTTCCGGTAACTTATGTTGGGTTTTATAAACACGAACCCTAGGTTCGTAGCAGCGGAAGATAAAATTTTTCACCAACACAGAATCTGATCATGGCTGTATAACATAAAATTAAGATAACAACATAGTTAGAGAATTCTTACAGTGCGTTGTAGATCGAATCCTCAACTATGGTATCTACGTAGTCCTCGTCTACGAACTCCTTGACAGTTGAAATCTTCGAGAATTCGCTAGGAGAATACTTTATCGAAGAAACTAGAGAAAATATGTGTCTTGTATCTAGGTTAATGAATTTCTATGTGTCAAAACCTTTGATACCCACACATGTATATATAGTAAAATAATTAACCAACTCATACCCTTTTAAGAGTAGGTTTCGTAGGAGGCAAGGTTAGAAGCCTTTAGTGGCTTCCAACATTGACTTCCCTCTTGGGCTTCTAAGCCCATTCTATTATTTTCTTGACCCAGTCAATATGTCCAACATCTAATAGATTTTACTATACATATTAATATTTAATTAAATCTAATTTAATTAAATAATTATAATTCTATCTAATAGAATTATAATATTTCTCTATAGATTAAATATTCTCGATCAAATCAATATTTAATCTAACCAACTTCAATTCGTAAACTAATACTACTTGCTGTGTGACCCATAGGCCCTCACATGCCAAGCGATTAGTCGAACTAATGGTCTTAGTCGAACCCTAGACAATAGACTAGACAATCTCAACATCTGAGGTACGTTGCGAGGATACTGCAACTACCTGTAATGTGAAGCTCACAGTAATACGGTCCTTTCATTCACGAATACTCGATTAAGTTTTGAACATGATTAAGTGTCTATTCAAATAACTTAATCATATTATCTCATTCTACTAATTGATCATGTTGTCACTTTTAGACACCATTCTAAAAGTGACGTGCATTGGCCAATGACTAACGATCCAATTAGTTATGAGAAGACAAGTATTCTCTCCAAGTCTATTTGAGGAATGAATCATATTCTTGGCTTAACTACCACGCACATGCACTTCGTGATGTACCTAACACATGCCGTATCTACCCCGTCAGGAGTGCAAGCGTTGGTCATGGTCAAAGTCCATCACTCCGTACATGTCGTGCGTATTGACCTCAAGTCGGAGGACTATTACACTACTCCACAAACCGATACTTCCGTAGACACGTAAATAGAATACACCAAACAGTTTCTCGGTCAGGTATGCCAATACTCTCCAAAGTATCTGTGCATCCATCATGAAATACCTAGTATCTCGTAGTTGTGAGAATCACTACATCCTCTAAGGATATGATGCAGATCGCACACCAATCTCAATCGCATCATCGATATCCCATTCTCGATGATCATTGATTGTGGCTATTTAAGAACTACGTGTATAGTCATCTGAGATCTTACATTCTCAATGACAACACTAGTTCATGGGAACATAAACATAAATATATGCAAACAATCAAACATTATATTCATTTATGTAATGCCAAATATTATTAATGCACATTAATATAACTGAATGTGATCAAGTATAATATCCTTATATTGATTGTCTCTAGGACATATATACCAACAACTTATTGTCATAAGACAACGACCGAGTCCAAGCAAACTAATTTAGAAGGACTTCATTTGCACCCTTAAATACGAGATCATGTTGAACCTCAGTTGATCACTTGCTGTTGGTCTTTAAATTTGGCCCTTTGGCCGTTCGAAGGACCATCGACGTACCGGGCAATTGTTAATTCCGTGCCCAGGCCAGTATCGAATAGTGGCTTCTCTGCCACCGAGATGCTTCCTTTTGTTTCGTTTTTGTGTAATGTACCATCGTTTCTTTGGAAACTCGGTTTTATTTAACGTTAAACATTCTTTGACAATATAATTTGATATGATAAATTATTGAATCTTGTATAATTTGATTTTTTTATAATACCACTTGGGATCTATACACGAGTTAATTTTCATTAGAGTTAAATATTCGTTATCATTTTTCCTTAGATTCCTATCCGAGATAGAAAAAATACAATAGAAAAGGCGGGATGGGCAACTGAAACTCTTGTAGGGTCAACGTATTATTTCTTCCTATTCCTTATTTTCTTTTAAGTAAGTGACAGAAAATGAGATTTCTTTAAAGTTCGTGACATGATCTTTTTTAAGGTCATGACAAGCTTCATCAGCAGCATTGTCGTTTTTACCACACAAAAAAGCAGCATTGTCGTTTTAGAAATGCTGTTCTTTGTCTATGCTATACGAATCTGTTGCGGGAATAAGTGAACAAGTAATCCGAGACGGATCCGGAGTGATCGTCGCAAGGTTGGTCTATACTCTGCTAAAGCTAGAGCTAAGCTACGAGCTACGCTAGGCTACAGAAAAGAAAAGCGATACAAGATAAGTAAAGTAGTTGTCTGTTGTGTTGTGGATGTCCTTCTCCGGTACCCAAGCTCCCTTTATATAGCACGTCCTGACCTAGCTCCATCCTTCCCGTGCAAGAAATTCCGTCTCGAGTGAATATTTCATTTCCAAATCAACCCGGCTTAGAATAGAAAAATCTAAACCGTCTTTCTCAAATGAACAGATCTCGTCTCCGATTAAGAATATACCGGTCGTGTCGACCAAGCAACTGTGTCCCAAAATCTTATTAGAATCTCAAAAATCCCGGCTCTACTTAGGAAAATATAAGCCGACCCGATCCTCTCGAACCTTCCATGCAAAAGTTTGTCTTAGGCTCGTCAACGCTGAAATAACTTACCATCCTTAAGCCCGAAGTGAACTAAAAAAAAGCCCAAATCTCCCGCCTATATAGACCAAATAATCTTTCGGACACCGAGTGCATGAGCCCTCTAAGCAGGCTTCACCTTACCGCCCGAGCCCCTAAACGGGCTTCTTTCTTCCGTCCGCAGGTCCTAGGCGGTCCGTGTCTACTGCCCTACAGACCCTAGGCGGCATGTACCAACCGCCCATCAGTCCTAGGTGGCTCGTGCTTACCGCCCACAAGCCAAGGCGGCAAAGGCCTACCGCTCACAAGTCAATGCGGTAAGGGCCTACCGCCGATCGCCTTGAAGTCCAACGCAGACTCGAGCGACCATCGAGCGTTCTAATTCGGACAGACACACCAACTCGAACATAAATTCCCGCGCACGAACCCAGATACGAACACCTTTACTACACATCCGAAGTATGAATTTTTCACTTTAACACTCGGACATATCACTTTACGTACTGAGGCATCCAACCGGACATCCCACTTCACGAGCCGAGACGTCCACCGGGATACTTTGAATGTCAAAACGACCTCCGAACTCCTACCTCGAAGGTTAAAGTGACCATCCGGGCTCCCGCCTTGTAGGTCAAAGTGACCATCCGAGCTCTTGCTTTATAGGTCAAAGCGATCATCCGGGCTCCTACTTTAAGATCCGAGACGTCCTTCCGCTTTGATATGCATGTTTAGACTGCTTTCACTCTGAGTCTGAAGAAATTACCAACCACAAAGTCATAGATTTATATCTTATCTTTCCATATCAATTTGAATCACCTTAATCCAAGCTTCGGATCAAAAGTTATGATCATTTTACGGAGGAGCATTACCCAGGCGGGCAGGAAGCGGTATCCCGCCTTGATGTAGACTTTTTACATTACTATGCCTTGAATATAAAGAAGTAGTTAACTGAGAAGTTCTAGGTCCTTCTCCTATCTTTTCATGACCAAAAGAACCAACTTAATCCAATACCCGAGTCATAAGTTACCGCCAGTTTACCAAAGATGAATGTTTAACATCGAAGGACAATAAACTGAGGTGGTCTACCGTCACCGGTCTCAACCAAGGAGAGACCATCATTGGGAGACCGTCATCGGTCTTGACCAAGAGAAGACCATTATCAATTTCTACCTAACTCGAGACTGGAAGCAACCTCTTTGAGATGACACCAATCACCGGTCATCCGACACCGGTCTCTTCGGGACGATACCGAACATCGATCACCCGACATTGATCTCTCTGAGATGACACCACCCACTTTGAGACCATGCCGGTCATCGGTCACCCGGTCATTTTGAGACCGCACCGGAGAGCTCAAGATATCCTTGATAATTTGAGATTATTTTTGTACCTCAATAGAATCAAATTAAAATATTTTATTTCACCACAACAAATCAAATATTTTTTATGATCCTATTCAAGGGATAGTTTAATCATGCCAGGTTGATTTGTAATGTCCAAATTTGATTTTTTTTTCTTTAAAAAATCTTAATATTCAATTACTTATGCGAATTCGACAATTTTTAGTTGATCTCATACGCACTTATGTGTGACATATTGCGGGGTCTTCTTCAACATTTTCTCTCCCTACAAATTTATGCCCCTGTTTGGTATTTTAATTTCTGTCAACCAATTCACTTCGTCTCCATCCCCAAATGTGCATAACTCACCCATGTTCTAGAATTCCGTAACGTTAGGTATGTCCAACCTATTGTTTTTCTTAGAGCGTTTTGGCCAAACATCCCAATCCCAATCCCAATCACAAACTGTTTAGGCAAGGTGGTAATTGTCTTCTTTTCTCAGTCTCTTCTGCGCCCTACGTGCTTGGGTTTCTATTGGATAATGCCACGTTGAAAGAATCTTCCGAACATGGGCAATTTTTTATATCTGATAAAGATATGTTTGTGAATAATTCACATATTTATTATTTATAGTTTTGAATTAGATGTGCATATTACTTGATTTTGAGATCTATTATTGTTTTTTTAGATAAGGTAAATTTATTTTATTTATGTAATATGTACAAGTCCAGTGTCCACTCCCCACATGAAGATACGTAATTGTGGTTATCGTTTTCACTAGTCTCGGTTATAATCCAGAGATAATTACTTAAAGGACCTCAGGGTATAGTCAAATATATTATGAGGACCTTGTAGTTTTTCTACTAATTGCTGAGCCCTGTAGTTTGGTTATTATTATACTTTCGGATCCCTCGCTCAAATAAATGACTAAAATACCCTTGCAAAAAAGTAAAAAAATCAATTACTTTGGCTGACCACTTTGACATCGTCTCCTCCGACTTGGAGATGGCCGAGCTCTGAAACGACATCGCTTCGTCCTCCCCCTCCCTTCTAGTAACACCAACAACTTGCTCCCCACCGTCTCTGAGTCTCCCGCCGCCGTCCCCAACCACATATCTTTCGACCCGAACCCGCCGGAAGATAAGTTTTGGCCGGGGGATTCGCACATGTGGGGCCTACTCAATCGGAAGATGTCAGCTTCGTCGGTGTCGAAACCCCAACATCGATCACCGGAGGAAATCGAGGATATCATCTTTCGCAAGATCGTCCACGTCACCCTCACCCCGCCAAACGATAGCTCTCCCGCGGATCCATGTGTCGTCTACCTCGAGATGACTGCCGCTGAGATCCTCAGCGAGGGGAAGGAACTGAAGCTCAACCGGGACCTCCTCGACCGGGTCCTGATCGATCACCTCTCCGGCCACTTCCCCGGCGCCAACCCATCGTTTCCTTATCTCATCGGGTGCTACCGGCGGGCCACCGAGGAGGCACGGAAAGTCGCCAGGATGAAGGACAAAGCGGTTAAGGCTCAGCTGGAAGCCGTGATCTGGCAGGCGAAGAAGATGTTCATCTTGTATGCTCGGATCCACCTGGGGAACCCAAATATATGGGGCCTACTCGAGTGGGTTTATCCCCAATTGTTTAGATGAGTTGGTGTTCACCGAAAAATTGGCCGAAGAAGATGATCGGCGATTTTAGTTGACCGGAGCAAGGGCATATCCGTCATTTCAAATATAAGATAAGAAAAAATTGATTAATGACATCAGCCAGGGACCCGAAAGTATAATAATAAGCAAACTACAGGGGCTCAACAATTAGTAGGAAAACTAAAAGGTCTTCAGAGTCTATTTAACTATACCCTAAAGTTTTTTCAGTAATTACCTCTATAATCTATTGTTGTTCTCACTTGTCGTAATTTGATGATGTTAAAACCCATACTAAAAAATCTCTTGCACGACAAATTATAGTCTTTACAGGTCTTTTAGTTCAATTGCCAAGTTTAGTTTCTTTTGGTTAGATAAACCATGCTATTGAGAGTCTGAGACTATTGAACGTGAACCACAACAATAAAATAACGATGAGTCGGGACATGACATGACCATTTCTCCATCCCCGAAACTTCATCGCACTTTCCTCTTGACTTCACCTTCAACAATCAACGGCCATACTTTATTACATTTTTCTTTTCTTTTGAAACTAATTTCATACATTCATTCGATAATTGACTAATTTATATCCGAATCAAACAAAATTTTATAAAACCATAAAAAATTTCATACTAAAAATTTAACATCGTCATTTTTCATCTTTCAAATTCGAAACTAGTTAATCTAATTATTCGTTCTTTTACTGGCTAGCTTTTAGAAGACGCAGGTCGCAGGGCCCGCTCCAAGTGGCCCATGATCGCTCAATCTAATATTCAATAAAGTTGCCAATGCTTTTGGTTAATTACGTATGAGTAATGGAAAAATCACCCAATCATTTCCCAACAGCGGTACCTTTATCCTGGACTGCATTATGTCACGTGGGTTTCTTTAGTATAAACTTACTTCTTTTTCTAATCAACTAGCAATCAAATGACGACATCTTTCATTAGTTTACATTTCCATTCCCAATCATATATAGTAGTCACAATAGGCAGGGACGTAGGGTAAGGTACGTAGGATCCAAAACTATACCATAGATTTAGAGATAGGACTTGGGCCCTACTCTATACCATGCGATAATGATCCAGACCCACGAGTTCTTCAGCGTCTAAATCTAATTCAAGTATTATCTGTGAATCTATTGATTTACAAAATAATTTTAACATTTTAATATAAATTATTAAAAAAATACTCTCACATTTACCTACACTCAACACTATAAAGTATTGGTGATTAAATTTATGTTGAAAGTTAATAATCTTGACTTTTTTCAATTAAGGGCATCATATAAAATTGGAGGATTTATGAAAAAATAATATTTATATGTTAATCTAGATGAATTTAAGTAGGATCTATGAGGACATGGTCTAATTTATCGTCAGAGTTTAAGTCTATATGGACCATATCCTCTAATTTTAAAGGTTGATACATACTCTTACCTTACCCTAGAGCCATAGGGTAGAGTAAACGTATGATCCACGGGGTCTGCATTTTTTTGCCATTCCTAATCATATACACAGTGCTATTATATTCATCGGATTACTCTACTTTCCGTGGCAGAAGTTTGTGGTCTAACCGGCTCAAATCCAAATTAGCAATATATACTAGATTAGGTATTAAAAAAATAATATACTTTGTTATATGTACAACTTGCCTTTTCAGGGTGAGGGAGCAATTATGGGTGAAGCCGTCACGCTCCATACATGGTAAGATTCGATTAGTTTCTTTATTTTATGGCAGTAAAAAGGAAAAAAAATGCAAACGAAGATAAGGATTCCAAAGTTTAATGCTAAAGTAATTAATATGATGAATACCTGTAATGACGCAGTTGACGTGCCTTTAGTTGAATGTTTGAAAAACCCTGACATACTGTGAAAGGTAAGTACTAAAATAATGCCTAGACTGTGGTAGTCGCCACTTTATTTACTTTTTATTGGTATAGTAATATTAACTTTTTCATGAGGATGTGAACAATTCAATAACTCGTAAATTTCAAGTTTTAGGTTTGATATAAGAAAATTTACGTATTATATTGAAATTGATAGTAATTTTCCTACGTCCATTGTCACATGAACAAATCTAGAATATCTCAGAATTATTTTTTAAAAAGAGTATTCTCACAATTTCTTAACAATATTTTTTTATCCATAAAAATTGAAATTATAACTTTTCTGTAAAAATTCAAATTTCTAATATGGAAAGAAGTTTTTGCCAATACTTACAGGACAACCTTTCAAAAAAAAAATTTACAGGATAAACAATAAAAAGATGTTTGGACCTGGTTCAATGGGCTAAAGAAGCTCCAATCCAAAGATAGAACCCGTGGAATTAAAAAGATAAATCCAGTAGTTCATATGTCCAAATAAGAACATCCATGTCTAAACCAATAAACTATTCATACCAAAAGGATTATATCTGTTAATAAGCTGTGAAGAATTTACCCATAATTAATCTCTTAACCATCTCATTAGATAAGTTGAAGATTCATTAAACTGTGAAACGTTATCCTGTCATAATGTGATGAGTTTCCAATGCCAATAAAAAGTAATCCATCCAATGGTATTTAACATTCACAAAATTGCCAAATAAAATGAGTCCCAAGCAAAAATATCACAAGTATCCCCGTTCTGGCCCATCGCAAAGAAAACTATAAGCAAAATCCTTTTTGGCTGATATTAACTTAGAACCACGCACATCTAAAATATTTTTGGAAAAGTCTCATAAAGTACCCTATAGTTTCAGACTTTCAGAATTAAGGCCATGTGGTTTCAAATTGGGAATTTAGTACCCTGTGGTTTACACATTTTTCCCGGGCAAGTCCAGGGTAGCTGCCCGGGCAATCGGACTTGAAACGTCATCTTTTTAAGCATATGCGGTGACACGTGGCTACCGAGTGGGATAAATTAATGATAACATGTAATGTGGCTAATTATCTAAACAATACTCAAATTATTTATATTTTTCAAAAAACTCATTATTTAAATATATTATAAAAAATTATCCTTCTCTCATCTGTACCCCTCCCCTTCCCTCTTCTTCGACCCATCTCCCTCCTTTCATCCATTAAATCAAAACGACCACCTCACCTACATCCCCATTCCCACTTTCCTCTCCAAAGTCCCAATCTTTCCCACAAAAACACCACTCCCCACCACCAAGACCCCGTGATTTCTAACACGCTTCGGGAGAGCATCGACGGCTGCTCATCATCATCAGCATCTCCGACCTCAGGTATAGCAGATCGGATGGATGTATGTCGCTCCACCTCTGCAGGCCGTGGGCCCACCCGACATACCCACTGTGGGCCCACTCGACGGTGGTGGGCTCGTTGGTGAAGAGCTAGAAGGTCCTCAGCGGCGGCTGGCTCCTGGGAAAAGAGCTTGAAGATCCTCCCCGGATAAACCCTAGAAAATTGGCTACTCCTCCTTTGGCTTCCAGCGCCCCGAATCTCAATCGCCCTGTAGGTTTATGTCAGCTCGGACGATAATGCTCAGGCTCCTACGCGCGAGGAACTCATCGTCGTTCGCTTGAGGAAGCTCGTCGTTCGCTTGAGGAAGCTCGTCGTCCGCTCGAGGGGGAAAGGGAGAGGGAGAGAGAGAGAGAGAGACGAGGATGGAAGAAAGAGAGGAGGAGGGGGAGAAGTGTAATTAAGTAATAATTAAAGTAGGGTTTTTTTGAAAAAATATTAAAAATAAGGGATTTTTTTGATATTTTTTGTTAAATCATCCACAAGGATGGATCGGGCATAGCTGGCGTGCCACGAGGACAGAGTCTACGATGTGGCAATCCAAATAGCCCGGGCAGCTACCCTGGACTTGCCCGGGAAAAATGTGTAAACCACAGGGTACTAAATTCCCAATTTGAAACCACATGGCCTTAATTCTGAAAGTCTGAAACTACAGGGTACTTTATGAGACTTTTCCCAAATATCTTTTACTACGATCAATGTAGTTGTGTGTAACCCTAGAGCAATAGGATCTTAGACGGGTAAAAGACACCCATGGTCACTGATCTTTCATAAATTTTTGCCCATGGTCACTAATCTATTTTTTGTCCCTTTATGGTCACTCATCTATATTAAGTCACCCTTGTATGGTCACTATGACTAATTTTATAATTATAAAATTTCCAAAAGATCCCAAACTTATTATTTTCTCTCTATATGGACCAACCAAAGATAAACTTTTGTGATAGCAACTGGACATGTCGAACTCTAATCAAAACAATGTTGGCGCTTTCATTAATACAAAAAAAAGATACTTTTGTTGACGCTTTCCTGGCACCATTTTTCATGTTCTTAAGAAAAATGAGTGTTTTTTACGGTGGAGTAAGATACGGAAGTAGATAAGTGAAATTTTGAGTCATTATTTCTATGCTTTTTTTCGTCCGAAATGACTTATCAAAATAAATTAACCAATTAATTAGCATTTCACTTTTTTTTAATAGCACTTCGGTTTCTAACTGTAGTTTTCGTTGCAATTCCTAAAGGGTTGGCAAATCAGATTTCATGGGTTATTTCTGATATATAATTTAATCGTATATTAAAATTTTTTGTACCAACTCAAAATTTTAAGAAAATAAGTAGATGTATTTTTATACCTATAAACAAATTCATGCTCAAACCTTTGATATCAACATACCATGACATAGGGAGGTGTGTATAGAGAGAAAATAATAAGTTTGGGATCTTTTGGAAATTTTATAATTACAAAATTAATCATAGTGACCATACAAGGGTGACTTAATATAGATGAGTGACCATAAAGGGACAAAAAATAGATTAGTGACCATGGACAAAAATTTATAAAAGATGAGTGACCATGTGTGTCTTTTACCCGATCTTAGACCCATAACTTACTAAACTCGGCCCAATGGGCCCGAGAACTGTATCGGATTCCAAATATGGAAACGTGGAATGGAAGTAGTGAAAATAATTGGAGTGGCAGTAGTAGTCCCCTTTCCTCGATTCCAAAACCCTATTTCCCAATTCCCGACCAAACCTCTGTTCATCTCCGAAGCTCATCAACCCCGAGTCCTCTAGCTCGGCCTCAACCCACCCATCAACTCACCGAGTCCAACCCGAGCCACCACCCCACTACCGGTAAGATATCTCCTCCTCTCTCTCTCTCTCTCTCTCTTAATTTTTTGTTAATTAAACGCAATTCTAGCTCGTAAAGTTTCAATCTTTACCGGTTCTAACAAATGGGTATTGGTAGATGGAGAAGGGGGAGTGTCTGAATTCTTGTGTGGTAGATTTTTTTAGGAGTTATGAAGGTGAGGTCGTCGGTGAAGAAGATGTGCGAGTTTTGCCGGGTAGTGAAACGCCGGGGGAGGGTTTTCGTTGTTTGCACCGCCAATCCTAAGCACAAGCAACGCCAGGGCTTCGCTACTTTCGCGTCCGAAGAAGGGATCACGTGAGATTACCACTACTCTATCCATTCCATTTGGGCTCTTGTTTGCCTGTGCGTATTTGTGCGTGCCCTTGCGATGCGTTTGAGAATTCGGTTGGTTGTCCTTTTAGAAGTTGCCTTCACTTTACTTGTTGCTTGTTGTTCGGTCGTCTCTGTGATGTATGCCTCATTGAGTGTAGATTTTTGGTATGTCAGTTAGTTCTGAAGGTAGACGGTAAGTGTGCGCTAGGGCCTACAAAGCTACACCTAATGCGGATGATAGTGTCCGTGTGTTGTAGTGTTGATGATTCAGTTGGCTTTGCGAGGATATGGTGGAAGATCATCTCAGGATTGAACAGAAGGTGTCAGTATAGGCTTTGGTTTCTAATATTACTTGTGCGGGTTAACTGATACAACGTGTATGCCTGCAAGTATGCTCTAGATTTGGGTGGATGATGCTTGTTGTTAATTGAATGGTTAATGTCGGTTTCCAGGTCGGGAGCAACAAGTGCGACAAGTTCCAAGCAACTAGTTACACCGGCTCAAAGGATGGGCGTCGGTTTCTTGTCCCTCATACCTAAGAAGCATGAACCATCGTCTATGTTTGGTTGGAATATGGGTCTCGCTTCTATCATCTCCAAACAAGGGAACTAGTGCCTCGTGCTTTCGGAGGAATGCAAATGTGAACTCGACGGCAATAACATCTTTTGTTGTGTTCCTTCATTTCCTGTGTTATGTTTCCTTGCAAACTTCCAGTGGCCGTATTGACACCCCGAAAGCCGCTGTCTATATGAGCAGCATTGAGATTGTATAGTGCCATCCCGGAGAGACTCTTGTCTATTATCTCCGGGCATAAGCACTCCCTCCGGTGAGATGCACTGTATGTTTTTTTTGAAGGTTGATGCACTGTATGTCGGTAGAAACAGAGCAGACACATCTTTTCAGAGGTGCCAAGTTCAGACTTGGAAAATGACTTCCTACTTGGGTCTAGTTAATGTCACTGCCATCAGGAAAAAAATGACAGGACACACACTGGCCTTTTTTTTCCAAAAAAAGGACTTTTAAAATTACTAATTCAAGTTCGAGTCGATAAAAATTTTTGAGAAGTGATTAAATTCTCGGGTGTTTTTAATGTTTTGGTCTAAGTTAGAACAATTCAATTATCACTTGTTCTAAATGGTTGTCGTGTTTTAGTTAATAATTAAACCATTTAAACAAACAAAGCAAGATACTTTATCTTATCCAATCATGTATTCCCATTATTATCCTTATTAAACAACACTCTCATTCTTAGCGAACCCGTCTCTCTCTCTCTCCCTCCGTCGCCCTCTTCTCCTCCTCAGCTAACAGCTCCTCCTCATTCTTGAGATATTTAATGGTGATATTGAACAGCTACAGCTCCTCCTCCTCCTCCTCAGCTGCTTGGATCCGCCACTTGCTCGCTTGTATGGGGTAATTTAACATCTCTTCCCTTATTCCCACAAGCACCCAATTCTCCACTGCGTCTCTTTTAATTGTTTCTGATTTTTTCGACACTTTTTTGCATTGAAGTTTAATACTTTTTCTATTAACCAAGTGGGTGCGATGTTAAATGGAATGCTCCTGTTCTTGGGTTCCTTTTTTTTTATTAGCAAGTCTCATTGAAAAATAGGATCTTTATCCAAGAATTTGGGATCCTGACAAAACCCAACTGCCTGATTCTGATTGCATGCATAATTGCCTCTTTATTGGTGGAGGTTAGGTTTAATTATGGGTGGAGTTGGTTTGACCAGTACTATAACTACCAGTGCGTTTCAGGTTTGTGTGGCTGAATGAGGTGGTTGAGGTAGTTATGGTGTTGCTGTCTTTGACGGTTAAAGTAGTTGAACACTGAAAATGGAGTCAACAAGGAGGTGACGAAAAAAATGTTTAGTGTGTGATTTTATGGCAGGTTTTGTGTCATTGTTTCTTCTTTGGACACGTCCATGTGGGTAATGTTTTGCCATATTGGATTCGACGCTATGTTCTAGTTCTTGGCTATCCTTTATCATATTTTTCATTGCTTGTCTTTGGCGTATCTTGTTTGACCCGGTTTGTTACAGAACAGTGGTTGTTTTGGATGCGGTGCCAAATCCACGCCGATCATTGCTGTCGATGAGCCGTCAAAAGGTTTGAGAATACAAGGGCGTGCGGTGAAGAAACCTGATCTGTCTGATGATTTTTGGAGTAGCAGCACATGTGACTTGGAGAACAGCGCTGTTCAATCTCAGAGAAGTGCATCTTCAATCAGTATATCAAACCAGACTGGTAGCTTTGGCAGCAACACTGAGTTTGTAAATCATGGTTAGCATTTCACTCGGTCTGTTCTTTCTTACTGGTGATAAATAGCAGAACTGTGGATCGCGTGTTGCAGTACTCTTGACGATGTCAGATTTGTTGTCTGCAGGTCTTCTTAGTTGGCATCAGGGCAGGCTGCAGTGGATTGGAGACGGCACACCTGCAAATCAAACTAAGCAGAGATGGCAACGGAGATTAAGGTGCTTTCCCTTTCTTTATGAATTGATGCCTGCATTCCCAAACAATAAATACTACCTCAAGTTTGTGAAATGTTGGGATTCATCACGAACATAAAGACCCCGCTGCCCTTTTGCAGTTGGAACGCAACATACGACAGCCTGCTCGGAAGCAGGAATCCTTTTCCCCGACCCATTCCGCTCACTGTAAGTAGTCATTATTTAGCACCATATCCATCCATGGAAGAACGGACGGAATGAATTGGCTGGGTCTTTTGGTTGGCAGGAAATGGTAGATTTCTTGGTTGACGTATGGGAGCATGAAGGATTGTATGATTGAAGAGCTTAAACTCCAGAGATGTACCAGCTTTGCATATATTTAGGGACTACTGCTTTTCCTTTGTAAATTGTGCCCTTGAGAGCTTCTGTAAATAGAATCAATAGGTATTCCACGAATTTCTTTTTAAATGAACATCATGTGGGTTCTATTTAGATCGTAAGAATCGATCCTAAGAACTCCTTAAAAAATTTAAATGAGTTATCACTTGGACCAATTGTCTGTAATTTCTCTGAGATTTCATTTATTTACTAATCTTTATATTATGGAAAAAAGTCTAAAGAAATTGCTGAAATTTCGGTCAATTAGAAAAAATGGGTAGTGGATTAGGTCTGGAGTGAAGAGATTATTCTAGATCGTTTGGGCTGAAGGATTAATAATGGCATGTCTTGATTATGACACTGGCATTGCCCCATTATTGATAGGGGTTCGCGTGCTATAATAATGATATGCTCAATTATCGATAATAGTATGTCGGTAATTCCTTGCTGCACGTAGACTTTTTTATTTTTGTTCTTATATTTTAATTTTTTTGCAAAAAAACCCACATGTCTTTTAATTCAAACCGTTCGAAATGGGCCCTTACAATCCAAACGTTTGAGAAGTAATCATTATGCTGTTATGATTTTAGTTGATGCCCCCATATAGAGAATTGTATATTTGGTAGTGATAAATATTTATATAAAACTGTTAATTGAAATAGTCAATGACGGGACATATAAATATACTAATTGAGACTCCACATAACGTTACACTTTTTATCTAACAAAAGTTCATGAATTTTTTAAGTCTGATTGTATTATGCTAGGTGTGTATAACAAAATATACTAATATATCAATTGCCAAAAATAAATGATATTGATCGTGTTCAAAAACAATCAATTTGATTGCTGGTCTAAATGTATATCAAATATATAAAGCCAAGCGTTTGCTCGCAATAAGATGTTTAACACTGTCCTTAAAAAAAAGATGTTTGACACTATCCTTCCAAAAAAAGAAGATGTTTGACACTGTCCTTCAAAAAAAAGATGTCTTCAAAAAAAAAAGTTGTTTGACACTGGTGGACCGTATATAAACTTATAAAAACTAAACCGCAGTATTGACAACACCGACCTTAGCTCAGTTGGTAGAGCGGAGGACTGTAGTCGGGATTCCCACAGCTAATCCTTAGGTCGCTGGTTCGAATCCGGCAGGTCGGATTTTTTAAATTTTATTAACAGGTCATTGATGTTTTTTTTAAATAAAATTCTATACAGTTTTTAAACCTTATCAAATTGCGTCAAAATCCTCACAATTCCATTATAGTTGTCTATCTTGTTTTACTTAAATGAGGCGGAATTTAAGTTATTGCATGCCATAGGGAACTTTTTTTAAATAAATAAATTCTTTATTACAAGCAGAAAGAAAACAGCAAAAACAACGAAGCAAAAAAAAAATAGCTATCTACAAGGATCAGCCCGAAGCTACGAAGGTCAAACCATCCCCAGACCAGATACCCTTACCCGTTAGAACCCAGATACCCCCACCAAGTGAAGTCGACCTCTCATACAAAAGCGTACGAGGATTGTAATCGAGGATCTCATAAAAATCTAAATACTGCAAAACTTAGAGAGAAAAAGCAATAGATAGAAAGAGCTGCCTCGTTTCCATTATATCTATTTCCACCACTAGTACAGGAAGATGCCCCCCGATTGAATTTTTCCTTACTCTGTAAATGGATGCAAGTACTCATAATGCATAATTTTTTTTGGGTTAAAGGCACTTAGCTATCATATGTTATTGATAATAGACATTTTATTCCCTGAGTTATGAAAATACTCAAAAAAGACTCAGAGTTTTCAAAAAATTAAAATTATAACATTGAAAAGTTGATTATACCCTCTCCCTTATGGCCTTCCCCTCCTACTTTTCTACCGGCCGCCCTCGCCGTGTCCTCGGCCACTAACACTCCCCTGTTGCTGCCAAAAAGTAATAGAAAAATCCAGAAACAAAATCACCCAATCCGAAAAATTCATTTCCTCTATTTTGGAAAAATAACCAACCGTAAGTTGAAAAAGAACGAACATTTCTATCTTCCCTAATGTTGAAGCACGAGGAGTGTGGGTGAAGCACAAGGATGACTTGATTTCTAGGTGGGTTTCGGTTCCAAAAGCATAAATGACCGGTTGGAAGACATTGTTGCTTGTCTGATGTTCTTTTCTTTAGGCGACTAGTGTGTTAGTGGCCAAGGGAGACAGACGGGGTGGCCGTATAGAAGTAGGAGGGAATGCCAGGGGTATAATAGACTTTTCAATGTTCTAATTTTAATTTTTTGAAAACTCATGGTCTTTTTTTGGGTATTTTCATAACCCAGGGAGTAAAGTGTCTATTACCAATAACACAGGGTAGCTAAGTGTCTTCAACGCATTTTTTGTTTGTTATGATGCCAATTGGCAATTATTGAGTTTTGACAGTGTTACTTAATGGGCTGGGCTCATGTTCATTTCGGTCCACACAATTGGGCCAACAGCCCATGAAGTAATCAAGAATGGATAGATAGATGGCATATTATAATAATATCGATAATAATAATTCATTATTCGTGTAGATATCATTTTGAATTTGAATACGGTCCAAATTCGTAATTCTTTATTAAGGTTAGGAGTCTGAAAATTTACCTCGAATAAAATTGGAAACTTGCACCTTTTAGAAATTAGAGAAATTTTATAGTAATACAGTCATCAAATTTATCTCTAAATTTTGACGTTTTGAGCTCTAGATATTATAGTCGAACACTATCAAATACAAGAACCAAACTCAATATCTCAATACCCCTTTAACTAAATTCAAGTTCCGTGGTCGCTTCCACGTAAGAACAATCACACGAGTGGATATTACAACTTCCGAGGGGAAGAAGATGTTGTACACCACACAGTGACACCGACTATATTCAAATGGAAGAAATCGTATGTTGGGAGAAATCAAATTGAAATTGAAAAGCGAATGGTTTCGTTTGGTGAGAGGGAAGGGACATTGGGAACAACAATGCATGTATGTTGTGGGCCGACTGACAGCTATAATTGTCCGTCTCTTTCGTCTCAGGATCACATTATCATCCAATTCCCTCAACTAGTCCAACTTGACTATTTCCAGAACATAAACCAAAAAATAAGAAACTAGCCCAACTTGGTTTAAGATCATTAGAGTCTTATCACATTGTTAGTTGTTAAGTATTGTAAATTTATCAATTTATTATTATTAAAGTTTTATGTTGCATATATAATGTGTTCATCTTATACTCATTGTTATGAGTATACGATCTCATTTTATCGGCCATGTTATGCAAATTTCACCTCGAACATATGAATTTCATTAATTTTTCTTCTAACGTAGAAAGTGTACGTGTGCTTTTCTCAAACAAAAGTCCTAAAACGAGTTTGGACTATATATTGTACTTATCATACGCAATCTGAGATGCATTGGATATAGGAAACCCTTGTGGAATTGATTTTGAGACTTTGAAATTTCCAAGAAAATTGGTGCCTAATTTATTAATTTCTTTGAATTCTTTGAACTGGCATCTTCTTTGGTCTCGTCTCGTGGCTACCAATCCTAGGATGCATGTAATAAATCCAGTTGGGGAAATTGGGTTGCGGCTGTGCAATGATCCTGGGCTACCTATTTTAGAATTGCCTTTTTTTTAATTTAGCCACCCTCGCAATTTTTTAATAAATTTACAAACGAGTCCATTATTAGTCATGGATTTCATGTATCTTTTATTTAATTTAACCCAATTTCATGCCACCTCATGCATGTTCAGTGCACTTATTAGTCTAATCGTACTAAAAAAACAAAAGATTGAAATAGAAGGAAATAAACGTGCATGAACATTTCCTATTGTTCATTTAACGGTAACATGGTTCTAAAATGGATATATATATATATATAGGGCATTATGGTCTGATAGTTTATTTAAAGTAAACCATCACATTTTGTTTCCTTTTTTTGGCCTACATGTGATTTGGCATGGGAACCTTGGTATTGAAGAAACGTACTTGGACAAATTCCATTCATACTGAGTACCATTTCACCATACTAAATTCAATTCACTATTCCAATCTTGACCAATAAGTTTATGATAAATTTTGTTCAGAATATTTTAAAAATAATTTAGACATGTTCGAAGTGATCGCTCTAAAAACGATCACATAGCTAAACGTGAGGGTGAGTTGGATTAGGTTGGACAATGATGGTATATATCGATTGATCCCAATTGATTAGACTACATTTTTTATAAGTAGATTGATTCATTCATAACTCCAGGGATGTACACCTTACATACTAGTAGTTAGCTAAATCTATTACATAAGATATGTAACTAACAACGCCTTAGTTTCATCCAAGTGAATCTATATACATTTTTTTTTATAAGTGAATCTATATATTAGATTAAGTCTTGTTGCCCAATTTCCTTTGTGCCCCATCTTATCTATTCTTGGAGTCGAAATATAATGGTTTGAATTAAAAACTCAAAGTTGCATAATGGTTGACCTCGTCAGAAATTTTTCAGGATGCACGTGAGTGATACACTCAAAATAACTCGTGTCGATATGTAGAAATAGTCGGTCATATCATGAGCCAATAAGTGGAACACATGACATATATGCACTGGACTCTGTAACTAATCAAGTAGTACTGTCTGTTAATATACTATACTAGGCAATTCTATGGTTGTCATGACAGGCGTAGTGGCTCTAAAAATTGCAAGAATCATGACGTAGAGAGCGAAAGGAAATGGTTGGCAACATCATGATTGTGGTATGGGAATTATCAAGTTGATGAAAAAAGGAATTTCAACTTGCCCTAAACCTGTCAGTTCATGAACTTAGATAAATATTTTATTGGGTAACCCCTTCCAAGTGGGCATATATTATTATACTTGGATATTTTTTCCGTAGTTTCCCACTCAATTTGTTCATGTACTTGTACTCTTCTTTAATTACAAGCCGGATAAGATTAACATGGTATTTGCTCTATCTCATTGTACATATTTGAAGTTAAAAGTCGTTCAAATTTTAGTCAATTTTTTGAAGATGTGATAAAATTATCGTACTGATTTATTAAATTATTAAATCTTATATGTTAGTATAAAAATTTATCAACCTATAATGTTAAGATTCTGAGTTGAATTTGAAGATATAAGTTGTCCGGGCACAAAATATGTCAATGTAAAAGTTAAAATATGGGAGTTGTTCTCTTCTTAAATTACGTTAGGTCAAGCTCTTTCGAGTTGGGGTTATGTCAAGTTTGCAAAATCGTGTTACACTATTTATTTATTTTTTTGTGAATAATCGTGTTACACTAGTTAAACAATTATTCAACGTCACCTAAAAAAACTACGCTGTGATCATATATTTCACGGATCCGTGTCACTATAAATGCGTGTGTTGTATTGTGCCTTCGCATCAAGAATCGGGCACTTTTTTAAAGAAAAAACAGAGTTTTAAGAAAACTTGCTACTATAATTTTGTTAGAAAGAATTCAACACTTGTATTTTTATTCACACATAATAAAATTTTGCCTTTCCAACAAATATTGTTAAAGAGAATTGACAGCTATTTTTTTTCCAGATAATCAGTCACGATTTCACTGTATCAAGTACAATAAAACAATTTAAGCATGATACAAAGTACCATATTCCGACCAAAACTATTCAACACATGGAAGATACTTCTATCATTTTGCAGTATAAAATTTGACAAAAGAAAGCCAAAATCCAAAGACATCATGAAATTGAATAGCACTTCCTTGGGGAGATCCATTGCTCCTAACCAATTTCATGACTCATCTGACGATAAAATTCTATTATTCATCCTGGTGGGGCCTACTCCTTTGAGTCCATTTTTTCGTAATTCATTAATTCTGCCACGTGTAGGGCCTACCTTAGCATACCTAATCATGATAGTTTAATTACCCTCAAAACCAAAATTCAATGCACTTGCTCCTCCTGACCAAAAAGCTCAACAATTTAATCTAATTGCCGGTGGTGGATGGGACCCATTAATTCTGTGCTTGTTCCTCGTTTTTTCCTACTCCCGAATTAATTAAAACAACTTTCTAACAACAACAAAATTAATTAAAACAACACACGTAAAACGAAATTTCGTGTGGTCCGGAAACCGGAAACAATTGACTAGTTGTCTAATTTGCATTTCAAATACTCTGCTATTTTTCTCTGTCGGAACCACATTCAAACTGTAATTTAGTAAAATTATATCCCGATTAATTGGTGGAAAATTAGTTTTCAACCCATAAGTCGTTATCATGTGGGTTATCTGTCAATTTGGCAAAGGCAGTACAGCCACTTTAGCCATATTTCTGGCCCAACTTCTTGTTTGTTTATCGTTAACCAAAGTTGATTAAGACTAACCCCTTTGTCTTCGCTTTAAATCTCACCACATTGAAATAAACAAAAAGTGAAACTGTTTGGGAAGGTGCCAATAAAATAGACGATTTCCAGTTGTATTTCCCTAATCCCAAGTGCTCCATTTGTCGGATTTGACCTAAAATTTTTATCATACTCCCAACACATTTATTTAAAATATATTATATTATTATTTCAAAATTTATCATGCATGAATTCGTTTTATCTTTATTGTTATTATTATAATTTTTGTTATTTTTATATAATGACTATCATAAAATTATACGAGATTCATTTATATTTGAATCAACTAAAAGTTCTAGAAATCTTGAAGCCATTGAACTTGTATCAATCTGCATAAATGGATCTACCTGTTGATAAGTTCAATAGCTTTTAATGTGTGTAACTATATCTCAAATATGCAAATTGGTCATTTCGGCGCCAATTTTTCCCTTCATCGTTTTGTTTTATGTGCAAAATTAAATGTACATCGGAACTAATTCTTATCAAAATCTTATTCTACGACAACATGAAAATGCAACACAACTTCTCGTATCTATTAGTCAATTAATTTATGTTCTATTTTTTAAAACTAGTGAAAAAATATAAACTCTGGAAAATTAGAATTTAATATATTGAAATTTCACTCCAATAATTAGAAAAAGCAGAGAAAAAATAACTTTCGACTATTTACGTGATTTTTTTCCTGCTGTTCAAATAAGTTTTAATTTTTTAAAATACATACTGGGATTTTATTGACAGAGCAAAATAAGCCTAACTATATGGTAAAATTCCAAGAACATTTCTTCATCGCTTACTAGTTATTACTAATATGACTGTGGTTAAGCCATTGCCACCCAAATCCAAGACCAATTCCAATATTTAAAATATATATATTTATTCACATCATGCTTAATTATTTAATTAAATTAAAATGATGGAGCGGAATCGACCCATTTATACGCATAAAAGAATTGCATGTGTACAAAACCCAACAAAGCAAGAAACAAGCACATGAATCGTTTTGCCGTCCAATCAACAACGGAATTATACTGATTTTCGCTATTCGTAACAGTTGGCCCAAAATTAAATACAAAGTGGAAAAACGAAATAAAGCTTAAACGGATAAGTGATCGTTTAAATAACAATATTTATATCATTAATCTTTCAATAAAATAAAATAAAAACTGAATTACGTAGGACTTTTCACAAAATGGACACTAGATAAAATGTTAAGTGCTAAGTATACGGAATCATACACTAGAGTATAATCACCATTATACCTTTTCAGAAAATCGTTGTAGTTTAATCCGACTTCGAGAATTCGAGCTTGAGAATGCATTAGTGTTAAATATTTGTTAAGAAAATTTTGTCCCTATTAAAAAATGGCTCGAATCTCAATTACTCAGTATAAAAAAGTAATCACCATTATAAAATTTTCCAAAAAATCAGTCGATTTGCCGGTTAATTTTAAAACAAGTCTCTCAAATTTAGAAAGTAATAATAATAAATTCCCGAGAAGGAAGGGAAGTACCCACCCAGTATCCGGTACGCGGGAAGGGCAAAATAGGGTGTGGACCGTTGGACCGAAATCCAATTCCAAGGAAGGATACATTGAATTTAGCTTTCGAGAGCCAATGTACCTCTCTCTCTTACGGCCAAATCAATAATTTAAATATAAAAAAACTATTACAAGTTGCTTGCTTCCTTCCTTTCTCCTTCGCTTCGCTTCCAAATCATATGTATATAACTTCGTCTTGTCTTCAAACCCAAACCCAAACCACAAAACTCCATTCTTCTACTTCTTCTTCTTTAAAACACTCTTTTTGCCCTGCTTTTAAGTGGGGTTCCGGTTGCTTCTGGGTCGGTCCAATTTTGTGGGATACTGATAAAGTTTGGATCTTTTCTGGGTTCCTGTTCGAAACATGCCTACACTTGTTAACTTCACTGGTAAAGATTCAATCTTTGTGCTGTTTTCTCACTTGGGTTTTGTTGGGTTTAATTTGTTTCAGGAGTTTTAGGACTTGGTATTGTAGATATGTGTTTTAGATGAGAGAATGTGAACTTTGTTAGGAAAGAACATTGGTTTAACTAGTCCATACAGACTTATCTTCTTGTTTTCTGGTTCTGTTTTTCTGATTGGGATCGGTTCTTTGTGGTGTTTTTTTTAATCAGGAGATAGTGATATCTATACCAGCAGATTATATACGATTGGCTCCCATGTGGATGTATATGCTCGTCCTTGCAAGCGAGCTCGGTTTGCAGCCCCGTTCGTGTTCGATGTTCCTCAGCTCGAGCAAAGTAATCTTCCCTCCATCGAGGTGCTTCCGGATGGATGCCTTTTCGATATCTTGAGGCGCCTGGATGGAAGCAAAGAGAGGAGCTCGTGTGCTAGCGTATCCAAGCGCTGGCTCACGGTTTTGAGCAGCATCCGGCATAATGAACTCTGCGACAGCAAGACCGCGGAAGCAGCTCCTCTGTCCGATGATGTGGAGATGTCCCCCTGTGATGGGTATCTTACAAGGTCGTTGGAAGGGAAGAAGGCAACAGATTTGAGACTTGCTGCAATTGCAGTTGGAACAAGTGGGCGTGGGGGATTGGGAAAGCTTCTAATCCGTGGAAGTGATTCCTCTCGTGGAATCACCAATCTCGGTTTGTCAGCAATCGCAAGAGGTTGTCCTTCCCTCAGATCCCTTTCCTTGTGGAATGTTCCTCTTGTTGGGGATGAAGGGCTATTTGAAATAGCAAAAGAATGTCCACTGCTAGAGAAGCTTGATCTGTGTAACTGCCCTTCAATTTCCAACAGAGGCCTAGTGGCAATTGCTCGGAGTTGCCATAATTTGTCTTCTTTGAACATTGAGCGCTGTTCAAAGATCACTAATGAGGGCTTGCAAGCTGTCGGAAAGTTTTGCACCAACTTGCAGTCGGTCTCGATCAGGGATTGCGCATCTATTGGGGATCGTGGCGTGTCGAGCCTCATATCATCAGCTTCTTCTGTCTTATCAAAGTTGGAGCTCCAATCATTGAACATCACAGATTTCTCGCTTGCCGCTATTGGCCACTATGGCAAGGCTATTACAAAGCTTGTCCTTGGAGGTCTCCAGCATGTTACTGAGAAGGGCTTCTGGGTGATGGGTAAAGCTCAGGGCTTGGGAAGATTGGCATCGTTGACCATTACCTCGTGTCGTGGGATAACAGACGTGAGTCTTCGAGCTATAGCCTATGGTTCTGCCAACTTGAAGCAGATGTGCCTTCGTAAGTGTTGCTTCCTCTCTGATAATGGACTCGTTGCGTTTGCTGGAGCTGCCAAGTCCCTCGAGAGCCTTGAACTAGAGGAGTGCAACAGGATTACCCAGTCAGGAATTGTTGGCGCGATTACGAGCTGCGGAGCGAAGTTGAGAGCTTTGTGCTTGGTGAAATGCTTGGGGATCAGAGATGAGGAAGTGACACTACCTGTTTCTTTCCCCTGCAGCTCTCTGCGTTCCCTTGCAATCCGAAACTGTCCCGGATTTGGCAGTGCCAGCTTGGCTGCCCTGGGAAAGTTGTGCTCTCAGCTTCAACATGTCGACCTTAGAGGGCTTTGTGGGATCACAGATGTTGGCCTTCTCCCGCTCTTCGAGTCTTCCAAGACAGGACTTGTGAAGGTTAACTTAAGTGGATGCTTCAGTTTGACGGACGCCACAGTTTCAGTTCTATCCATGCTTCATGGTAGAACCCTTGAGTTGCTGAATCTAGATGGTTGCAGGAAGATCACTGATGCTAGCTTGGCTGCAATAGCCAAGAATTGTTTGTTTCTATCCGATCTGGATGTTTCCAGGTGCGCAGTCACCGATTCCGGTGTTGGCCTGCTTTCTAGCGCAGATCAACTCAATCTCCAAGTCCTCTCTTTTTCAGGATGCTCAGAAGTATCAAACAAAAGCTTCCCTTGTCTGAAGAAACTCGGCAGGACACTTGTGGGATTGAACCTTCAGCGTTGCGGTATAATCAGCGCTAGTGCGGTCGAGTTACTCGTGGAAACTCTTTGGAGATGTGACATCCTTTTCTGATCACGGCCGCGGAGTTTCATTTCAGTGGTTGCAGAGGTCCAGTTTGTGCAGTTGGCTCACTCGGGTTGCAGCAGTCAGCGAGTTTTTGACCTATCGTCGCGCGATGGGTCTGCTAGTAATGCAGCGGCTTGGTTGTTTTTTCAGGTGACTTTGGCAGATCACATTTTTGCAGGCTTTCACCAAAAGAGAGAGCTTGTTGCAAGTTTTTCGCCCCCCGTTAAACCGGGAGGCGTCCTCTTTGATCGCCAAAGTTCCCCGAGAATGCAGACTCCAATCCGCGGCTTTAGTTATCCTCGTAGAGTTGTTTCGCTGATCGCAGCATACACGGGTGTTTTGGCTTCTGTTCAGGCGGGTCTCACCACTGAAGTTGTTGTCTCTTGGCTGATGAGTGGCCTTCCCCTTGTTTCAGTCATGTAAATTTCTGGCTTTGTCCATGTTGTACCGTAGTTGGAATGGAAGTGTTTCTATCGGTTGTTTTCTCACTTCTGTTTGCTTTTTATTTTCTACGGAACGTACTCTTCCCACAAAGTTAATAAGATGCCTTCTCGTCCAGTTTGTTGTTAATCAAGTTCGAATTTGAAATCAATACCTCTGTGTCGTTCAACGCCTGAGAAAAAAAGGTTTGCTGCCATTTCTTGACAAAGAAACTTCGTCACCAAAGCCTTTACCTACTACGCTGTGTACGCTTAAGCAAACGACGACTTGGTTGTCACATGATATCTGAATATCTATTGGATCATTTGAGTTGGATAAAATCTTTAAATAAAATTAAAATTTTACTAACAAATATTTAACAATGACGTACTTTTCGGCATGCTTACTATACTGCGGCTGCCACCACGTGAGTGCACATTAACTTGACCTTTCAATATCTCTTTAGCCGCTTGCACTAGCTAGCTAGGCTTCCTGTCATCCTTCGAGAGCGGATTGAGTGGGAATTAAAGAAAACTTGTCCCCAGGTGGGGACTAAATTTTGGGCCGTCAGATTTGATTGTCTTTAAATCTGATGGTCAATAACCTATCAGGTAATATTGGTTTGCATGTGAAGTGATATTGGTTTGTATGCGAAATGATATTGATTTGCATGAGGCTGATTTACGTGTGAAGAGATATTGGTTTGCATGTGGAGTGATATTGGTTTACATGTATAGCGATATTGGTTCGGATTAGTCCCTATGGGTGGAGACTAGCCCAGTCCCCACCAAATCCGACCCCCCGATTTGGAGGGTAAAAAGTCTAAATGGTATTACTATTCACCACTTTTTGTGAAAAAAAAAATCTGAATTTAAAGTATTGTGGAAGCAGTGTCCACGTGGAACGACTGTCTTTTTTTATCGGATCTTGGACCAAAATCTGATTTTTTTTGTCGAATCTAAAATCTGGCTAAAAAAGTCGGATCTTGGTTCGGCCGACGGAAAAAGTCAGATCTTGGACCAAGATCTGACTTTTTTAGTCAATTCTTGGTCGATAAGGCATATTCGAAATCTGTAAAGTAGATTTTGTATACGGCCTATATAAATGATACCTCGCCGAAGCTTTTTTCATTCATTCATCTTCTGCTTGGACCTTTTTCTCTCATCCTCTCTGCCTTAGTTCAGGTAGTTAATTTACTTAAATATTTTGATTTATATGTAGAGTTTACTTATTAATTATGAATAATTAGTATATTTTAGTTCATACACTGTACATAATGTAAGAGAATGTTGAAAATAATTTGTCTATTTTTAGTGGATGTTTTAGATATACTAAATTTAGGAAAATCATCGTCGTTTATTAACTTTTCTCGAAATATTTATAATGTTGGGAAGAACATTGTTTTAGAAAATGACCTGGTGGCCGACCCAGACATTTTTTCGAGTGTATTATCTGATTGGTTTAAAATTTTAAGGGTGGGCTAAAAACTGACCAACATGACCGGTTCGATTAGTTTGACCGGTGAGTGTGGTAAATTCCGACCGGTTCAATTAGTCATGACTAGTCCAACCGGTCAGATTGTGACCTTTTTTCTTGGTAAATTTCAGTTGGACCGGATGGTCGAGTAAAAAAAAAAGACCAACCCTTCCGGTCCAACCAAATTTCGTCTGGTTCTTAAGGTGGTCGGCTTAACACCTTTCGAGGCGGCTGTTGTCCGACAGGTCAACCAAAAAAATGATGGAGAAGAATGTATGTTTATATGATGGACGAGATTCCGGATATGCCTTATCGACCAAGAATTGACTAAAAAAATCTTTTTCGGTCGGCCAAACCAAGATCTGACTTTTTTAGCCGGATTTTAGATTCGACTAAAAAGTCAGATCTTGGTCAATCCGATTAAAAAAGTTGGATCTTGGTCCAAGATCTGACAAAAAAAAGCGGTCGTTCCACGTGGACACCGCATCCACAATACTTTAAATTCGGACGCTTTTTTCACAAAAAATGATGAATAATAACGCCATTCAGATATTTTACCCGATTTGGACTCTTTTCCTCATACGATGCACCTATGGCTCCTTCCCTGACGTACTATTCAAATGGGCTAAGCATCTCAGTTACTTTGGGGTTTTTGCCCAAAATGGTGTTACAGTGAAATTTTATCCTCAAAATGGTGTTACCGTTGAAAATATTCCGAAAATGGTGTTGCTTTTCAAAATCGAAATTTTTTTTCGATATAGGGTCCTCATATCGAAAAAAATATTCGACCTGGGACCAAAATTGAAAAAAAAATTCGGCTTCCATGGCCGAACGAATCTTTTCGATTTGGTCCCAGATAGAAACTTTTTTTCGACTTGAGGAAAGAGAAATTCCCAGGTCGAAAAAAAGTTTCGACATGAGGAAAGGATGCTGTCAAGGTGTGGGGCCTGATATTTTTTACAGAGTGGGGTTTAAAAGTGTCTGGTGTGGGGCCTGATATTTTTTAAACCTTTGGGGATCTTGGAAAAGAAGGTGTCTCGGACACGGAATTAATCATTAATTAAATAGAATTTGGGAACTTAATGAGCCATTATTTCTAATTCGTAAGATGGATAATTTATTTTCTCACAAGACTTAATACTTATGGTGAAAGATTTGTCACTTACAAAAATTATCACAGAGTCAATTTAGATTAGTCGATACAGTAATATCCGGATATGAACGGTATAAATATTTTTAAAGACGTAGTACGTACGATTTAATTAGCATCATTGTCTCTCTTTGTTAAGGTGGAAAAAGAGGGACATTACCAGGAAATTCTTATAACGTTTAATTAATTTTATATTTACTAAATATTTATTTGTCCAAAAAAGTTTGTTATTCATTTGTAGTATAACATAATTAAAGACAAAGTTGACACATGAAAGCAAATTAAGGTGGGTGAAAAAAAACATTTTAATTCGAAACATAATGTTTAACGTTTAATGGGGGAAAAGTTTTTTTTTTGTTGAGAAAATGGGGGAAAAGTATAACATAATGTTTTAAAAAAAATATCGGGCCCCACACCTGACTCTTAATCCCCACTCCGCAAAAAATATCGGGCCCCACACCTTCCTTTGTTGGAACGTCATGGCATCCTTTCCTCATGTCGAAACTTGTTTTCGACCTGGGGATTTCTCTTTCCTAAAGTCGAAAAAAAGTTTCGATCTGGGACCAAATCGAAAAGATTCGTTCGATTACGGAAGCCGAATTTTTTTTTTCAATTTTGGTCCCAGGTCGAATATTTTTTTCGATCTGAGGACCCTATGTCGAAAAAAAATTTCGATTTTGAAAAGCAACACCATTTTTGGAATATTTTCAATAGTAACACCATTTTGGAGATAAAATTCTACTCTAACACCATTTTGGGCAAAAACCCTTACTTTGCTTCTATTGGAGGTGTCTCCAAAACATAATGACCTATTATCCTACCAAAACCAAGATTCGCTAATCTATCAGCACAACAGTTGACTTTCATAAATATGTATAATTTGAATATTTGAATCTCACTTGAATTCATGTCGTATTCATACAAATTGATAGCTTCTTAATTTTTTTGAAAAGGTAAATTTTATACTATGACATTGTCAGAATTTAAACTTTGAACTTCCTAAATATTTAGGACACTTTGTGTCGTTGGGCTACAAGTCCTTTGGCGATAGCTTCTTATCTTGATATCTTAATCAAACACAAACGCCCATAACTAATATACGACCAAAAGAGACTAACCCACTAACAGGTTCCACACTTCTGGAAAAAAAAGCTAAGAAGTTCCACTGCCATTGGATCCTCGTGGAATTTTTTTTGAAATTGGATCCTTGTGGATTTCGATTCTCGAATAATATCCCTTCTCGGCTTGGGATTATGGGAATCATTACAGATTCCCGTAACGATGTAAAAGATAGAGACAGTGGACAGGCAAAGACAAAGTTGCCCGCCAGTACAACCTTTGATTTTCTCGGTTACGAATCTGATCATATGACAGTCTTTTGCCACTCTTAATTTACTTTTTGACAAGATCTGCCACTTTTTCAATTCGACTTGTCACCAAGGGAGAAGAATGATGGCCTGCACGTACTTTTCTGACGTTGGAACCATCACCACTCAAATGTCAACAAGAGAGAGACCCAGTGGCCATGGTTGCACCAGAGTTCGGTATTTAGGGATGACAATAAATAGGTTAGGTCGAATATGATCACGTAAAAACATTTTATTTGTTGACCTAAACCAAGGCCCTCATCATCCTTGAAATACCATATTCACATGTTTAACTCAGGAAAATATAATGAATAAAAATACAAAAATCGAACAGGATTCAAATTCTAAGTAATTCCAAACATATAGTAAGTTCAATTTATTTGTTTCCGTGGGTAAAAAAGAGAGAAGATAAAAAGTGAGCATATATACATATGTGATTTTGTGAACCCTAAATGGGGTATATCTAGACTATGAACACCGGTGGATCAGATCCATGTCCGACCCTACCGGTGCAAGCCGAAATAAATAGTTAAACTCCAACTATTTCTCTGATAAATACCCATTCTACATTTCTATTTTCTAATGTTTCAATAATTATTACCACTTAAATCATCATTAAGCCGTCCTTGGCTTAGCTCGTGATTTGCCTAAGGAGCATACCTCCTACATCTGCTTGCCTCACGCCCAGAAAATTGGATCAGCAGGTCATTGTTCGAAGCAAGTCATCGTTGGCTCCCTCTGTTGGTTTCCAGATGATGCTATCCAGCTTCGCGCAGAAGCTTTTGTAAAACTGCATAGTCACAGGAGATGCCTCAGTTCATTTACTAGTCCAAAGTTTCACTTGCCTAGAGCCCACATCTTTTTTGGTCAAAACTACATGATATCCAGACACTGTTTCATTGGGCCGACGCCTAAAACCCGCATCTTATGGCAGAGTAATAGGGAAAACGTGAAAGAAGGGATTCAAAAGAGATCACCAAGTTACCTTGTGATACTCGAGAGTCTCCCCAGCAGCTTTCCTAACATCTACCATAAAGAGTGACGGCGCCACTTCGTAAACCTATTCAGGATGCAGAGAAAGGTTTTGGAAGATTGAATATAGCCAAAAGCAGGTACTAATTGAATCATGGATTTTACCTCCAGGACCACTGCAAATTGTCCCACTTTGTTTACAGAGGTTCCTTCTAGTCTAGTCTGCAGGAGTTGGAACATAAACAATCAACATAAGTACTGGTCGAGATAATGTTGTTTAGTGACATGAAGTCTACTCGTATCAAGTTAGAGCATATTTTAAAAGATGCGAGCTGAGGATAATTGTAAATTGTTGGAAAAAAAAGATCATCCATATGGATGAACTATGCAGGACAAGGACCCGAAGTTTATGTGTGAAGCCGCTAGTCATTCAAACTTCCCACAAGATATTTGTGAACTTGTGAAGTATTTGGTTTTTAGTTATCAGACCAACAAAATTGAGTCGGGGTTTCTTTTTGTTTGGTATCTTTTTCTGGAAGGACTTTATCACTTGAAACTTGGTATCAAATGCTTCTTCAGTATATGTTAAGCAATGTCATTTTGGCAACAGAAACAGAATGTCTCAAATTAGGAAGCAAAATCTAGAAACAATGGCCCGCATGTCCTCCCCATAGGCAGCTTATAATAGGTTACCATGACGTGAAGTAACAGAAAGTGTAATCATACCTTGTAATTACGTGTGTGAACCTTCAGACTCATTGATTCAGCAACTGCTTCAATTGTTGAAACTATGACGTTTGCTGGCTTGCGGGAGACAAATCGAGTTTGGCGTTTTACATAATCCTACCACAATGAAAAAGAAGGCAAAAGGATGTCAACAAGGGCAACATTTATGTGCTCCAAGCTACACGAATACATTATGAGCAAATGCATACAGAGGATAGTGGCTACATAATTTTGAAACGGTCAGGATTTGTCAATAACTTCATTTGAGCAATATAACTAATGTGGTACCTGTCTCCTATCAAACAAAGCTGATAAATTTAACCCTTGAGACAAGGTAATCATCTCAAAAGCATTCATAATGAGCGGCCCCCCTGCACCGCCAGCTGACTGCTCTGCCACATATTGGTCCTACAAAGCACTCCAGCGGAGGCAAAAACCACAGAGAAAATGAGCTGCCTATATATGATAGATAGTTCAGAAAAATCGATCGGAGGCAGTCAAACTGACTTTTTGCTCCAATGTAATCCTGGTCAGTTTAGATGGATATAAAAGCAAAGGATACAAAAGAAGCTAAGGCGAAAGATAGAAAGCAAGATAATCAAAAAAAACAAAGTGACCGTTGCCAACCTCGATGTCATCAAAAACAGCACGGACATCATCCAAGTTTACTTCCTCTTCCTCCCCATGGCTGACTGGTACATAATTCCTCCTAAACCAAGGATCCTTTCTGATTCCTTGAATCCGTATACGCTGCATCATTGAAGACCAAAACACTTAGAAGCGCAAGTTCGTGACATGGAGAATAAAGTATAGGCATTTAAGCCTCCCAATGACATAATTTCATAGTGAAAGCCGCATCATTTATCTATGATTCAGCACAAAATTTCCAGATTTTCAAACAAGCAATTATAACAAATTTTCAGATAGTAAATTACATTAATCTTACAGTTTTGGGGTTGGGATCAAGGATTTTGTCAATCAGTCCCTTCGCTCCCGGAGAAAACCAAAATGGACAAGAATAATTGGCAGCAACTATCTATTCAAAGAGAAGCAAATGTTAGAATTGGAACAACAACAAAATGAGTGGTGTACAAATTGAGACGCAGAGCGGAACTTGACAGTTGACAAAGATTGATAAAAAAAATTAAGCTATCCGAAACGAGCTGATTCACATGAGCAAAGCACTCTACCAGAATGACCTTCTCTTTAGTCACACACTAACAAAGTACTTCATGTGCAGTCAGAAATGTCTCAGAACCTGTTTAGCCCTCCCTCACAAACACTTGACAGCATCTAACCTTTTGGTACAAAGCTGGGAGGTCTGTCTCATCAAATGGAAGATATCCGGCCATCAGAACGTAGAGGATAACACCACACGACCACACATCAGCAGCAGCTCCATCATAACCCTGGTGGCTAAGCACCTACAATAAACTTGCGTGTGAGGGAATTCAACAACTTTGAGGAACAGATGAAACAGGTTTTTGTGGAAGGGCACATATGACTTTGTTAAATTCAACTCAAGCCAATGAGACTTGCAAGAACAGCAATAGGGCCGACAAAACCAAGATCATAAAGCAGAATTGTCAGGAAAAAAGGGACAAATCAGAGTCAATAACAGCAAGGAAAGAAAAGGGAAGTCCAGAGAAATTGTAGAAGACACAATAAGTTTCAGTAAACAACTGAATTTCTTCATAAGGAGCAGTGATTATTCCTAAAACGAAGCAAATAAGGAAAAAAAAGGTCCAATGAGAAAAATTGCAGATCAAAGTGCTACCTCAGGCGCAACATAATTCGGGGTCCCGCATGTCGTATGTAGGAGTTCAACCCCCTACAATAAGCAAGCAGGGGAACATTAAAAAATTGCTGAAGGATAGGGGTGAACATGTATTGTCACTACCACCAATACAAGACTCAAAAGACATTCATCCTATTGTGCTTACTTGCTGGGGAAGTGCACTCAACCCAAAGTCGGAGACCTTGAGTTTTCCAGTAGAATCAAGAAGCAGATTCTCAGGCTACAGAAAGAAAAAGGGTCAAACACGTGACTTAACAAAATCAAGCTGTACCAACAGTTAAGGGATGCAAGCAATGTACCTTGAGGTCTCTGTGGTAGGCGCCCTTACTGTGACAATGTGCAATCGCATCTATAAGCTGCTGAAAGTACCGTCTAGCCTCGTTTTCAGGAAGCCTTCCCTGGTGCACCTGAAATCCAAGGATGATAAGCAAATCGCAAAGAAGAAGCATAATCGCAAAGAAGAGAAGAGCCGCCGCCTCACTCACGATTCTGTCGTAGAGTTCTCCTCCAGTGACAAATTCAAGGACGATATATATCTTGGTCCTGCTCGACAACACCTGCGCAGAGATTGATTGTTCAACTCCCGGATCACACCCAATTCAAACCAAATGCTTTCGAAACACACACGGTGACGAGTAAGTGTACCTCGTGCAGTCGAACTATGTTCGGATGCCTGACGATCTTCATGATGGATATCTCCCTCTTGATCTACAAAAAAAATAATAAAAAGTTAAGTAAACAACAAACAGATAAAAATTACGCCTAATTAAGTAAATTCAACCTAATCCTGCGTAAATTCAACCTAATCCACTATTAGATGATCATTTCAACCTGATCAACCATCTTGTGCTTGAGGATGGTGGACTTGGCGAGAACTTTGACGGCGACGCTCTCCCCGGACTCCGTGTTCATCGCGAATTTCACCTTCGCGAACGTTCCTTCCCCGATCGTCCTCCCCACCTCGTACTTCCCCAATTTCCTCACCTTCTTCATCATTTCCGATTTCCAATTTCGTGTTTTTATCTCAACTAATTAAAATACTTTCCTCTTTTCTCCTCCTCCCCGTACCTCATCTCCCGCCGGAGCCTAATCACCTGCACGCTTTTACCTTACAACTCGACGATCTCTTGCCAGAGAGTGAAGAGATTGTTATGTTCCCCGGTGGGAATATTCCGGCGAGAGCTCCGGGGAAAGTCAATCGCCGTTTCTTTTGGACGGTGGTGGGTTCCGCGACTCGACGACGACCACGTGTTTGTGTTTGTGACTGTGTCTCCTTTTTGGGGTCCTATTGAAGAACTACCTGCCCCGCCCCGCCCCGCCCCTACTAACTTCCTGTTTTGGGAATTAGAACAGTTCCTATTTTTAAAGTTCCCCTTTACCAATTAATCTAAGTTTAATTCAGATAAAATATTTTAAAAAATAATAAAATTTTTCTAAGAAATATTCAATATTGCTATGTATTAAATTCTTGCACCAGAGAATCATTTATTAAACTAAAATAATGATCTTACCAATTGATGTTAATGGTTGTTGGTAAATACAAGTCGGTTGTTTGTACACAATAGTAATTTACTTGGACAAATTGCTAAGTTGGTGATGACGCCTTAAAAATCAATAAAAATTGCTTATTTGACGGTAAAATTTTCTGCCCACTCCATATGTGTATTAGGTAGCCCCGCTTAGAACTCGTCATTGTCAGAATCTGATTTGTGATTCTATTCGATTCGTTTTCAATTCGTTCACAAATTGATTCATCCAAAATTCGAATCGAATTCGTCATGAGATGAATTGAATATGGTTTAAGATTTCTACAATTCGTCAAACCTGCAAATTGAATTTGAATTTGAATTGAGTATCGAATTCGATTTGAGTCCAATTTGTGTAAATTCGATTAAAATTTGTCGATTTTATGTAATTTTTTAAAGAAAGTACTAAGAAGTACTTATATTACTATCTAATTATGTCATCAAGTAGAGCAAAAGATACATAGACAACTTAATTTGGTACATTAAATGCAAGTCAAATCTTTAATTTATTTTCTTTCGGAAAAAAATTTCAATATTAAACCTAAATTTTGAAATATATCAAAAAAGTGAATTTTCCAAATTTTTTCAAAAATATTACGAAAATTTTGAAAGTTATCAAAAAATTTGGTAGTTTTTGAAATTTGTATTCAATATTAGATTAAAAAAGTAATTTGAATTCGATTCAAATTTGAAGAATCATAATTCGTATTCGATTCGACTTTGGACGAATTGAATACGGTTTTAGGTTTTGGTGAATTAAATTTGAGCCAAATCGATTCGAATTTGACCCAATTCGAACCGTTCCGCCCATGAGCATGTTGATTAGTATGTGGTTTTTTAATTTTAAAATTCGATTTAAAAAAGAATTAACTCCCTATTTATTATTTAGTGTGTGTGGCTAGAAAATTGTGATAAAAAGCTACGAGTGGGATTGGGATTTTTAAAAAAGAAAATAGGAGAAACATATTAGAGCATAGGAATGATAGAAAGATAATATTATAAATGATATGAGAAAAATAGGTTGTTTGAATTAACTCATGTTTGGTTGGCGAGAAGAGAAGTTGAAATTATATAGAAAGATTTAAAACCTTTATATAGACATCTAAGAGTATTGGGGTAAAATCCTAAAATAATAGGTCAAATCAAATATATTATTTATTTATGAGATAAATCTCATTAACATAAATCAAATAAAATCATGTAAACAATTATTTTCAATTAGCCATTTGCTAATCAGTAATCTACCGGGATGCAAATTTTACATATCTTTACAAACTGGGCAGAAAATTGTACAATATTCAATTTTATGATATTTAGACTGTATATTGTTGATCCTATTTTAGGAGGTGAGCCTTGTTAGTGAGATTTAAACACAAATTTTTTTAAACAAATCTTAGTACTAAATCACTATTTTTTTCTTAATTTTGCCTTTTGCTGTTGTTGAGTCAAACTTGACAAACTCTACTCTATTTTTGGTGGACATTTTTTGAAGAATAAAATACTTTACTTATAAAAAATCTCTACTCTGTTTGCGGCTTATGTTGGAAATAGATTTGAGGTTAAAGGCTAGAAAGGTTTTGATCTTAGCTCTCGAGACTTCACCGGAAAAACTAGTTTTATTATACTCAATACTTTGTTGTCAAAGAACTTATAGCTCAAGTCATAAATCAAACTCTGGTTATAATTATGGTGTAAAAATTTATCTTTCAATTTATTTTTGTCGTGGACTCACTTTGCTCTCTCACTTTTACTTTCTCTCAGTTACAATTACAATTGCTAGCTCAACTTCCCTATATAGAGGGAGTTAACACCAACTTGGGAATTACTGTTACATCCCACTACTCTAGATTAATTATTTACAACCCACTAATATTTAGTACATTCATGAAAATCAAGATAAACTAGAGTACTTTCCACCCAAAAAAAATAAACTAGAGTACTCGACAATTCTACAACCAAAAAAAATTAGATGTCTAGATAATTCTAGATTTTACTGGCTAATCAAGTTTATCTTTCCAACAGCTTAATCATCAATAATATTTTGTCCACCTATAAAAAAAGAATCTTATCATGCAAATTTTTTTGTCGTAAGCCATGCCAACCAATTTAGTAGAACAAATGTTTCAAGTCTTATTGTCTGCTAAGCACATCAGTTTATTCAAGGAACTTGAATTAGTTATTAAACATAACTTCGATTTAGAAAACGCTACTCATGTCGTGGTGGTGCTTCCAGTAAAGCCAATCGATAGCATGACGCAGTATAATAAAAATGAAATCTAACAATTGAAAACGATTAGCAAACATATAATACAAGAATTTGATATATACACGACCCATTCAATCATAGTACAGCCGTTTCGAATTAAATAAATGATATGCAAATTGTATAGTCCATGAAATTTACAACTGCACATTGGCTAGAGCATAACTCAGATTAGGGTTCAAAGTAAACAAAGCCAATCTCATTTTCTTCCTTGCTTCCGAAAGCTTGTTGCCATTTTGCTATCCTTAGTGTAAAAGAACAAAAACTTAATTATCATGTATCGTTAGGCAACCTAGTTCTTCTTCGCATGATCTCATTCTTCAATACTCCAAACTGTGGATCTTGCTACCTTTGTTGTAAAAGGTTGTCCAATGATATGCGATATAAGTACTACACCACAAAAACCCGACACTTAATATCAGATATCATTGGACATCCCATTACAATAGCGGTAGTAGATCTTGATGTCATTCTCCGCTCAGTAACCTTCAAACATTAACACAAGTGAGCGCAAAACTGCGAGTAGTGCCGGTGGTGAACACTAGAAATATGATGTACAATGACATCAACTTTCAAACCGCAAAGTTCTGAAGTAGACTCATCTACCTACCATTTTGCCTGAAGGAAAATAGCAGATGCACAGCCATTCATTCAATCATCAGCTCCACCCCGCGAGATTCCGCAAAGGTGAAAAAGGAAATGGATGAATGAAAAAAAACACGGATGCTCTTTTCTTTCACCCATGTCCGCTCAGGCCTGAATTTTCCCTTTCAGGACAGCTAATGGCTAACCTATGAGGGATACTCAATCACCAAATCTGGCAGAAGCTGCAGCGTTCGAATGGTTGAAGAAATTGAGACGGCTGCGAAAGCAGGCGGTACAGGTGAAAATGCATGCCTTAGAGATCATGGATAAAGAAGAAAAAAAAAGAAATCCATGCCCCCTTAGGCTTGCATTTTCACTTTGAAAACTTTTGATCGAGATCTACAGCTAGCGAAAACCCGAATCACTCGCCATTAATACATTTACAGACGGATAGATCTATAGCTAGTTACAGATCCAACACAGAAACAAACAAACGCTACAAGTTGTTGAGGTACAAAAATAATCTCAAATTATCAAGGATATCTTGAGCTCTCCGGTGCGGTCTCAAAGTGACCGGGTGACAGATTACCGGCATAGTCTCAAAGTGGGTGGTGTCATCTCAGAGAGATCAATGTCGGGTGATCGATGTTCGGTATCGTCCCGAAGAGACCGGTGTCAGATAACCGGTGATTGGTGTCATTTCAAAGAGGTTGCTTCCGGTCTTGAGTTGGGTAGAAATCGATAATGGTCTTCTCTTGGCCAAGACCGATGACAGTCTCTCAATGATGGTCTCTCCTTGGTTGATGTAATGATCCCAATTGGAATTAGGGTTAAGAAAGATAGAAATTGGGAAAGAAATTGAGAGAGAAGGGATAGAAGAGAGGACGAAGAGAGGGAAACGTAAGTTCCAATTGATATCCAGTAAAATGACAAGAGTATCCTTACACTATCTTTCATCCCTATTTATACTATGATCAATTACCTAATGGTCACTGATATTATTTACTAATATCACTTTAGTACCGGGTATGTTACAACTTCCCCCTTCAAAAGAACCTTGTCCTCAAGGTTGAAGGTACATTAACATCCGAACACTGAACTCGCCCGTGCACCATAGCTCCTCGTGGTACTGTAGCTGAATCCCGAGTGCGTCTTACAGTCAAGTCACGTGCCATGAGATGCTTGCTTCTCTGATAAGCGATATATTCATCATTTGCAAGCAATCGGGCATCGCTGTCATCCATTCCGTAGTTCAATGCATCACAAAATATCCACAGTTCATGGTAGTAACCTTCAGGCTGTTGAAAATTGGAGGTGGTTATTTTCCTCCGACTTCATACTTGTAAGCAAAAATGACAAAATACTTTGCAGATCAGCCATCCCGTCTCTCCTTTTCAACTGCAAATTTTGCAGCAATAGCTCAAGAACAATATGATCCGTATACTTATCCACATCTTCACTTCCTTCAAATAACCCTTCAATCGAGGCATGTAATTGTTCACCAATCAACAGCAAAGTGGCTGCCAGAAGTTCATGAGAGAATCTCATCGAAACAAGTTGTTGAACCTGCGTACCAAGCCTATGCTCAACTTCTGCTACTTGGATCAAGACAACAAGTTTTGAGTCCAAAGATGCATCACATGCTTGTCTAATTTTTCGTAGTCCTTGCTTAGCATAATCAAGTTCATACCAGGTAGCTATATACTGCTCTCTAGCAGATTCTAGGTCCTGCAACTGTGTAGCATCCTTGTGTCTAAGCCATAACAAAATGTGTGCTTCCCTCCACTTTGGATTTAGAATTATAGGCAAGGATGAAAAATTAATATTCTGAATCATCATCATTAACCTGTTAATTCCCATACAAGAGGAAGTCATGAAGTGCAAGCAGTAATCATTAACTTGAGAGATTCTGATTAGTGCTGCAACCAACAATGGTAAGAAGATGATACAAAGCTTTGCAATGTCCCTGATCCCAAGCTTAATGAAACAACAATTTGTGGAATCTGCTGCTTGGAAATAACTTTTCGAAAGCATCTTAATTTCTTCATTTTCCTCTCCACCAATCTGATTTTCTAAGCAAACAGAGCATTCAGCCACATCATTTTCATTATGCAGTGTACTGCTCCAACCCATGGTACACTTACAGTGAAATTCATGAGTATCATTCCAAAGAATGAGTAGCCCTTGTCTAAGAACATCAACCCTTAAATTCAAGGCAACCAGTTCGTGCTTGCTTGTACGAAGCTCCTCTAATACATCCGCAGTAAACCTGTTGAGCAAAATCTCAAGTCGAGCTTGAACACGAGGTTCTATATCCGTTAACCTTTGCTCTAATAGCTGCACTTCGGAAAGCAATTCTACCTCCATATCAACAAGCTCAAACGACATAGATGGTCGCACATCTCCACGTACACCAACAAGAAACATTACAATTTGCATCGGTAGAATATATTGAAGCCCTGCATCATCAAGTTCATCATCGACAGCTACTTCCAAACAAAAATGAATTGTGGCTTTCAACTTTTCATACTTCCTCACATATTTCTTGACTACACTTACCTGGTTTCCTTGATCATATGCGTTCCCCACTGATTCATAGGCCTTACTAGTCACCTGGACTGCCCAAATTGTATACAACATATTTGTTGTTTTTATTGGAGCAAACAGATCAGACCTCATATGCACCTGCTCAACATCATTCGTGTTTTGAAAAAAAAAACACACAGTTGGCTAATTCTGGTCTGTGATTCTTCAAGAACTCTTCTTGAACCCACAACAAATTGGCATCATAGATGTCTGGTAGCTTAAACCCGCTGAGTACAGTCTCCTCAAGCTTTAAACACACATCCAAGCTAGGATTCTCATGCCTCTGGTGCACTTCCTGAACCACGACAACCTCAAGATCTCCGGGATCCCAATTCTGAAACATTAATCTCCACTCATTTCCACTTAAAGAACTCCGCTCCATCTCTTTAGTAGCTCCAAAATCATCAGGGGGCCTAGATTTAACATCAAAACAGACAACTAAAGAACTAATTCTTCCTAGTTCAACATCCACCGGGTCCTCTTCCATATGATCATCAAAATCAAAATTTACACGCTCCATGTCCTCGATAGCACATTCTGGTTGCACCTCGTGACCAGCAACCACAACCACGCCATGCACCATCTGGTTCATCACCAACAAATCTTTCTTCTCCAAATCCTTACTCACCATTTCCTTACTCTCTAAAACAAAAGTTTCCTCCAAACTAACTTGCTGTTCACTTCCAAATTCATAAGAATCCTCCAAATCACAACTCTCTACAACACATTCCTCTTCCACTTCCTCGTCATTATCCTCGAATCGCTCACACAAGGCGTCTGTAAAATCATCCCAATAAGCCTCTTCGCTGCCATTAAAGGACCACGACACAAACCACTCTTTCGCCCTACCGACCAATAAATCTGCCACTAGGCTAAATTGATAAACCTCCACAGATGGATAAACATCAAAATACTCCTCGCAACCCTCAATCCAATCCTCCGGGTTGACGCCCGAAAACGAAGGGAGACTAGGAAAACCCAGTCGAGTTAGGAAGAGATTTACCTCATTTTGACGAATTTTCGATGCCCACTCGTCCAAGAATTCTTCCAAGAACTGGTTCTGGCTAGGCTTTGATACCAAATTCCTGACCCACGATCTCCGAGTGTCTCTCCTGCACAGGATGGATTTTCTTCGCTTCTCGGAATCGTTCTTGAAGGAGAAGGGAAGATTCCTCTCTCGCCAAGGCCTCGACGCGGGACTTCCTCGAATCCTCGCGGAGCTCCTCCTCACCCCAGCGAAAGCCGTCGCCGGTCCTCCGGAGCTCACCCCTCTCCGTGGACAAAATATATGAAGACCGATGATGCTCCAAGCTTCGAAATTGATTCACCATATGCTCCAAGCTTTGATACCAAATTCCTGACCAACGATCTCCGAGTGTCTCTCCTGCACAGGATGGGTTTTCTTCGCTTCTCGGAATCGTTCTTGAAGGAGAAGGGAAGATTCCTCTCTCGCCAAGGCCTCGATGCGGGACTTCCTCGAATCCTCGCGGAGCTCCTCCTCACCCCAGCGAAAGCCGTCGCCGGTCCTCCGGAGCTCACCCCTCTCCGTGGACAAAATATATGAAGACCGATGATGCTCCAAGCTTCGAAATTGATTCACCATATGTGCCCACCTTGATATTAGCTAGCAATTCCGAGGATTGATAGCTCTGATACCATGTAATGATCCCAATTGGAATTAGGGTTAAGAAAGATAGAAATTGGGAAAGAAATTGAGAGAGAAGGGATAGAAGAGAGGACGAAGAGAGGGAAACGTAAGTTCCAATTGATATCCAGTAAAATGACAAGAGTATCCTTACACTATCTTTCATCCCTATTTATACTATGATCAATTACCTAATGGTCACTGATATTATTTACTAATATCACTTTAGTACCGGGTATGTTACAGTTGAGACCGGTGACGGTAGACTACCTCAGTTTATTGTCCTTCGATGCCAAACATTCATCTTTGGTAAATTGGCGGTAACTTATGACTCGAACATTGGATTGAGCTGATTCTTTTGGCTATGGAAAGGCAAGACAAATATCTACAACTTTATAGTTTACGACTTTTTCTGATTCGAAGCGGAAGATGGTCAAAAGTCTACTTCAAACTGATCACACTCCGGACCGGTTCGGTTCGGTCCGCTTCCCGCTTTGGTCGGCTTCCCGCTTCCAAGACCAAGGCGGGAGCCCGGTTCCATCCGCTTCCCGCCCGCCTGGGTGATACTCTTCGGTAAAATACTCATAACTTTCTATCCGGAGCTCGGATTGAGACGATTCAAGTTGCTGTGCGAAGCCAAAACATAGATCTATGACTTTGTAGTTTGTGAATTCTTTGGATTCGGGGCGGAAGTAGGTCAAAAATACAGGTTAAGGCGGGAGGACGCTTAAGTCCTCAAGGCAGAAACCTGGATATACGCTTTAATCTACAAGGCGGGAACCCAGACGTTCGCTTTGACCTACAAAGCAAGAGCCCAGATGGTCACTTTGACCTACAAGGCGGGAGCCCGGAGGATATTTTGACCTTCGAAGTGTCCGGGTGGATGTCTCGGCTCGTGAAGTGGAATGTTCGGTTGGACGCCTCGGTACATGAAGTGATATGTCCGGGTGTTAAAGTGCAAAATTCATACTCCGGGTGTCTAGCAAAGGTGTTCATCTCCGGATTCGTTTGCGAGAATCCGTGTTCGGGTTGGTGTGTCCGTCCAAATTGGACCGCTCATTGGTTGCCCAAGTCCGCGTGGCGGTAGGCACTTACCGCCTTGGCTTGTGGGCGGTAGGCCTTTACCGCCTTAGCTCATGGGCGGTAAGGCTTGCCTTTTGATGAGTGTGTAAATGCTCATGTTTTGTCATATGTTTCGTGCGTGTTTAGTCATGTTTTGAGTTATATTCATCATGTCATGTTAAACCTTGTGATCGATTTAGTATATTTATGTTCGGGAATGGATTTCTACCCATCGTCATATTTTGTAGGGAATTGGAGCTCAATGAAGGTCGTTGGAGGGGTGATTTCAAGAGATCATATTGCAAGAGTCATAACTTTCTACTCGAGCATTGGATTATAACGCATAAGATACCGTTGGAAAGCTTGAAGAGAGATATACATTTTGTCTTTTATAGTCGAAGTCAAATTCGGAGCGGAAGAGGATCAAAAATGAAAAATACGAAGATTCAATGAAGCTGTGCAGGCCAACTAGCGACGGGGAGTCAACTAGCGGCCGCCAGTGAAAGTGGAAGGGCTCCCCGTCGCTAGTTGATTAGCGATCGCTAGTCGGGTAGCACAGAGATTTACAAAGGGGTCGAACTGGCGGCCGCTACTCAACTAGCGATCGCTAGTTCGCCCAACGCAGCTTTAGTCCGACTTCTTATTTAGTTATAATTTCGGATCCGCTAAAGGAAATATTCGACTTTTAGCCTCCTGTTTCGGCTTTAGGACTTAAGGTATATTATTTATATTATTATTTGGCTAGTTAAACTTCCAATTTAGATTAACCTCTTCTAGGTTTTCCTAATTTTGTATTAGATTCGTGGCTATATATAAGCCTTAGGGGACGTTTTTGGAGGATATACTACTGCAATATTTTGAACAGCCTTTAGAGCTTAATAAAGGGACGGTTCCAGTTAGCACGGGGAAAGGATTGGCAAAGCTTGACCATCACGACTAAGCTTTTTCTTCCTCTATCTTTTATGTTAATTGATATCATGTTCTTCGTTAATCTTTTGTGCTTTGTTAACATGATTAGCGAGTAGTTCTCTTGCGAGTGCGATGCCCTAATTATGTGATTACTCGTCTATGTTAGCTATGGTTTGATTATCTTTCGTAGTAGTTGTCAATTGATGATCTTAATGCTTAATCTAACTTGATCACTTAGATTATGATATTTAGTTGATAATAATGGACCGGAAGGCATTAGAATCAACGGAAGAGTCAATCGACATGTTTTAAAGTATTAATGAGGAATCTTGATACTAAGGGATAACCCGATAGGAGTTAACTTCATAATTGAGTTTAGTTTAATTCTTGGTCTAATTAATGAGCGGAAGCGTTGATTAGTAATCATGAACTATTCTAGCTTAGTTTTGTCATCCTAATGAGCGGAAGCGTTAGGGAGATGCATTAGAACACTCCGGGTACTAGTTAGAACTTCATAAAAACCATAGTCTCGACATAGATGGGTAGTCCATAAGGGTATCGTGCTCGTTTATCTCCTTTGATTTATAACTCATCTTTTATTTACGTTTTCGATCTCGTTTATTTACTTGCGACCTTTCACAACGTTATAAAACTTTAATTTTCCTGCTTCACATAATTATTTGCCTTGATTTTGTGTTCAACCCTCAGTTCTAAGAACCTTACTTACCACTATACTATTTGCTTGTGCGTTTAATTGCTTATCAATTTTGCGTACATCAAATTGGCGCCGTTGCCGGGGATCGAACCCGGGTCACCCGCGTGACAGGCGGGAATACTTACCACTATACTACAACGACACGGAACTGAGATTTTAGGACATAAAATTAATAGCAATTAGTTTTGTGTGGCAAACTTGCTGATTTCGTGTGATTTCTTTTTCAGGATTCTCTAGTGCATGCCAAGAACCCGGAGTGAAGGACTAGACCTTGACACAAACACTGTGCTTGAGGTTGACATCGGAGTACTCGAAAGGGTAATTAGGCGTGAAAAGAGGGACCAAGCGAGAGCAATGGCACAAAATCAGGAAGACGGAGCGCTCCAAGCTGTAGGGGACGCTCCACGAAGAAGGACGCTGTTGGAATCATCTGTTCCTACATGGAATGGGAACCCTAATGGTCTACAATAACCACCTGTAGGTCCCCACTCTTTCCAGATTCCAGCAGTGATTGTCGGACTCCTGCAAAACTCGATCCAATTTGGCGGCTTGCCAAGCGAAGATCCTCAAGACCATCTATCTCGATTTGAAGATATCTGCAACATCATGAAGTTCCAAAATATCAATGATGATGTCTTGAAGCTGCGTCTCTTTCACTTTTCTTTGAGAGATCGAGCTCGTGCTTGGTACAATAAGTTAAAAGGAGAGACGATTCAGAGTTGGAATGATTTGGCCCATGCTTTTCTTCGGAAGTTCTTTTCAATGGCCAAGTCAGCCAAGCTCTTGCGGGACATAAATACTTTCATACAAGCTGATGGGGAAAGCATCTATGAGGCTTGGGAGCGGTTCACTGATCTCCAAAGTTCCTTCCCTCAACATGGCATAACTCAGGAGAACCTCATGAAGATCTTTTACAATGGGTTAGATGGCCCATCCCGTGATCATATTGATGCCTCCTCTCAAGGGGTATTCCTGAGAAAGACTGCTGATGAAGCTGCTCGCTTAATGGAAGAGATGGCTGAAGTTAATGGTATGTGGCCAAAGGAACGTACCAGGCATCCCCGTAGGGAAGCGACTCGAGGGGTACTTGAAATGGATGCCAATATGAAGCTTGAAGCTAAAGTTGAGGCACTTACCAAAAGACTTGAAGAATTGACCAAGGGCAAGGAGAAGGCGGCTGCAGTACAAGATATGTGTGAAATTTGCAAAGAATCACATCATACCGACGATTGTCCTCAGTTGGTGGCGGCTCAGGCTATCGCTGATAGACAACCACCAGGTTTGGGTTACTCACAACAAGCTAATGCTCATCCAAATTTCTCTCGATTTGGTCAGCAAGCACACAACACTAGTGCCCAGCAAGACTCCAGGAAACCATATTTGGGCGAGCAAGTCAAAGAAATGGGTGACAAGCTCGATAAGTTAGTGGGGGTAGTCCAGCAGTCCATCCAACAACAACGTATAACTGTGCAGCGGCTGGATCGTTGTGAAGCACGTCAACAAGAGTTTGAGACATACTTAAAGGGGCAAGCCACACAACTCCAGAAGATGGAGATCGAACTCGGAAATTTGGCTGCAGCAAATACTCAAAGGGAAATAGGTGCTCTACCCAGCAACACCGAGTCGAACCCGCGAGGACAGGTGATGGCCATCACAGTGAGGAGTGTGGACGAGGATGATGAACCATATATTCCTCCACCACCTTATGTCCCTCCACCTCCATTCCCGCAAAGACTCCGGAGAAAGCCACCACTTGAGAACAAATCCTCTTCAAAAGAATGTGCCAAACCAATCAAGCCAGCCATCGAGGAGGAGGTAGTTACTGAAAAGAAGGAGCCACCAGTCTATATCAGTGAACAAGAGGATTCTTATATTCCTCCACCATCACCTCAACAAGTCAAGAAAGTAGCAGTGATCGATGAGAAGGCCCTTGAATTCATAGCGAAAATGGAAGAAATTCAAAGCCATGTCTCTTTCTTGGAGATGTTAGATAAAAGGCCACAATATGCTGAGTTTTTGAAGGAGATCATCGCTAGGAAGAAGAGGCAGAATGATGGCAAGACGACCCCTTTGGTAGAAAATGACATACCGCCAAAACTAGAAGATCCAGGGAGTTTCACTATTCCTTGTACTATTGACGGTGTTCAGTTTCCACATTGTTTATGTGATTTGGGTGCCAATATTAATCTTATGCCTTTGGCTACTTTCAGGAAACTCAATTTAGGAGATATCAAACCTACATCTATGATGATAGAGCTTGCAGATCACACTAAGAAGAAACCGCATGGAATTGTGGAAGATGTGCATATCAAAGTCGACAAGTCTCTTATACCCGTAGACTTTGTAGTGCTGGACTACGTTGTAGATGCAAGTTGTCCATTAATTCTAGGACGTCCATTCCTCAACACTTGTCATGCAATGGTAGATGTGCACAATGGCAAGTTACTTCTCCGTATAGGCCCAGATGAAATAGAGTTCCAAGTAACCGATAAGCGCCTCCATCCACCATAGTGCCACAGGGAGTAACAAAGTCAAGCTAACGACTCTAAATTAGCATGTTTAGTATTTAATTTTTCTTTTATGTTTGTATTTGCTTCAGTATTGTTATTTTGATTTAGTGTTTTAATGGCCTTCGCAGGAGGTTTCAAAAAGAGAAAATTGAGCTGCAGCAAAATTTGCCAGTCCATACACAAACTTTGTTGTGCACAAAGACAATTAGAGCAAAACACCACCAACCTTCCCCACCACCTCCTATCAATTGACAGGGCAGTACCAGTCCTTTCCTCTGTTCCTCTATGTTATGTGTCTGTTTTGTGCCTCGTGATGTTCATGTTCGTACGTGTAATGTTGTTGCTGTCTTGGCCCTACATTGAGGACAATGTGTTCAATAAGTGTGGGGGGGGTCAACGTGCGGTTTCATTATGGTTTGGCATATGTGATGGGGTCTATATTTGAATTTAAGATTGTGTTTGTGATTGAAGTGGTGTATTTAAAGCAAATGATGAATCTCCCCCTTGAATTTTTGAACTTTTGTTAGAAGTTAAATCCCATACCATGTTAGGAATCAAGCCTGAGTATGATGAGTAGGGACGTGTAGGAACAACACCCTTGGTTGTTTAGGTTAGTGGTTGTACTTGGTAGATTATACTAGTGGCATTGATGAGTGACCTTGTGAGATTTTAGAGCCGAAGGAGGAGACAACCGTCTTCGCATAGCATGAGGTGCCTACATTGCTCCGGTCATCAGGTTTCATGCCATCACTTGGTACCGTTTTGGTGGTGTGGGTGTAACTGACAGGACGGGGGCCATATTTGATTTTGAGCCTAGAGCCTTAGAGCTGAAAACCCTGTATATCTCTTGTTTAAACACGTTGAGCTTAAGCCTTTTCCTTTGAAATATTATATGTAAGCCATTATGCAAGCCATATATCCACAATCTTACCCACCTTTGATTACTTTGGTCCGAGGATGCATTAGGTCTTAATCTTTGGGGTATTGTTGTAAGGGTTCATTTGGTAGAATAGCTTGGGAATAAACAATGGGGTAATGGGTAGAAATGAGGCTAACAAAGAAGCCGACACCAGTTGCTTTTGATGTGTAATATGATGAATGTGATTGAGGAATGTTGTGAAAATTGAAAAGGAAAAAAGCAAAAAAAAAAGGAAAAAAGAAAAGTAAAGGAAAAAAAGAAGAAAAAAGTGAAAAAGTGATGAAAAGGGAATGAAAAAGTTGGAAATGGAACAAACGTTGAATGATGGAAAGTGGAAAGTTTGAAAAGAGGTTGGAAAGTGAATAAATGGCACGGCTCGAGCTAAGTGGTCAATAGGATTTGGGTGTAATCTTGGGATGAGTGCATATTAGATATAGTGTGAGGTATTTAGAGTAGACGAGAGCTAGAACATTTTTGTGAGCTCCTCGGCCGGGTGGTTTAGCTACCTCCCACATATATTATCCTCACCTGACCCTAACCCCATTACAACCCAATGAAAAGTCCCCTTGATCATGAGCCCCACATTTATCGAGGCACCACTAAGTGAGACGTATGAAACTTTGAGAACCCAGACGTGTACGCGAGTGATAGGTAGTTGACTACTCATATATGTGAGCTTAAAATTTCGAACCTCTGAGTGGTCAACCCTCTAGTGTAATCTACTAAGTGCAAAAACTAGGTTAAACCATCAAGGATGCGGTGTCTACACGTTCTTACTCCTTGTGCTCAGGTAGGTACACTACTTAGTTGTGGGGTGGTCTTTTAATAAGAGTTTGAAAGTTTGGGTGTGTGTCTGATGCTCCTTACTTGAGGACAAGCAAGGAAATAAGTGTGGGGGTGTGATGAGTGTGTAAATGCTCATGTTTTGTCATATGTTTCGTGCGTGTTTAGTCATGTTTTGAGTTATATTCATCATGTCATGTTAAACCTTGTGATCGATTTAGTATATTTATGTTCGGGAATGGATTTCTACCCATCGTCATATTTTGTAGGGAATTGGAGCTCAATGAAGGTCGTTGGAGGGGTGATTTCAAGAGATCATATTGCAAGAGTCATAACTTTCTACTCGAGCATTGGATTATAATGCATAAGATACCGTTGGAAAGCTTGAAGAGAGATATACATTTTGTCTTTTATAGTCAAAGTCAAATTCGGAGCGGAAGAGGAACAAAAATGAAAAATACGAAGATTCAATGAAGCTGTGCAGGCCAACTAGCGACGGGGAGTCAACTAGCGGCCGCCAGTGAAAGTGGAAGGGCTCCCCGTCGCTAGTTGATTAGCGATCGCTAGTCGGGTAGCACAGAGATTTACAAAGGGGTCGAACTGGCGGCCGCTACTCAACTAGCGATCGCTAGTTCGCCCAACGCAGCTTTAGTCCGACTTCTTATTTAGTTATAATTTCGGATCCGCTAAAGGAAATATTCGACTTTTAACCTCCTGTTTCGGCTTTAGGACTTAAGGTATATTATTTATATTATTATTTGGCTAGTTAAACTTCTAATTTAGATTAACCTCTTCTAGGTTTTCCTAATTTTGTATTAGATTCGTGGCTATATATAAGCCTTAGGGGACGTTTTTGGAGGATATACTACTGCAATATTTTGAACAGCCTTTAGAGCTTAATAAAGGGACGGTTCCAGTTAGCACGGGGAAAGGATTGGCAAAGCTTGACCATCACGACTAAGCTTTTTCTTCCTCTATCTTTTATGTTAATTGATATCATGTTCTTCGTTAATCTTTTGTGCTTTGTTAACATGATTAGCGAGTAGTTCTCTTGCGAGTGCGATGCCCTAATTATGTGATTACTCGTCTATGTTAGCTATGGTTTGATTATCTTTCGTAGTAGTTGTCAATTGATGATCTTAATGCTTAATCTAACTTGATCACTTAGATTATGATATTTAGTTGATAATAATGGACCGGAAGGCATTAGAATCAACGGAAGAGTCAATCGACATGTCTTAAAGTATTAATGAGGAATCTTGATACTAAGGGATAACCCGATAGGAGTTAACTTCATAATTGAGTTTAGTTTAATTCTTGGTCTAATTAATGAGCGGAAGCGTTGATTAGTAATCATGAACTATTCTAGCTTAGTTTTGTCATCCTAATGAGCGGAAGCGTTAGGGAGATGCATTAGAACACTCCGGGTACTAGTTAGAACTTCATAAAAACCATAGTCTCGACATAGATGGGTAGTCCATAAGGGTATCGTGCTCGTTTATCTCCATTGATTTATAACTCGTCTTTTATTTACGTTTTTGATCTCGTTTATTTACTTGCGACCTTTCACAACGTTATAAAACTTTAATTTTCCTGCTTCACATAATTATTTGCCTTGATTTTGTGTTCAACCCTCAGTTCTAAGAACCTTACTTACCACTATACTATTTGCTTGTGCGTTTAATTGCTTATCAATTTTGCGTACATCACCTTTCATCTCGGATTTTGTAAGTGAGAGGCCGGGCGATAGGAAGAGGTTCGGGCGGAAGGAGAATTCCGCCTAGGGCCTGAGCGGAATGAGCCCGCTCGGAGGAGCTGGCGGTAAGCAAGGCGATGGAGCTCATGGGCGGTAAGGCCCGCCTCGGGCCTAAAGGCGGGAAGGCTCGGTATACATGAAGCCTTTTTGTTCCGAGTAGGCGGGAGACTTGGGCCCGTTTTGGAGTTCGCTTTGGGCCTAAAGGCGATAAGCTATTTAGACATGACGGGCTTGAAACAGAATTTTGCACGGAAGGTTCAAGAAGGCCGGGTTGACTTATATTTTTCTAAGTAGAGCCGGGATTTTTGGGATTTCCGAGATTCTCATAAGATTTTGGGACACAGTTGCTTGGTCGACACGACCGGTATGTTCCTAATCGGAGACGAGATTTGTTCATTTGAGGAAGACGGTTTAGATTTTCCTATTCTAAGCCGGGTTGATTTGGAAACGAAATATTCACTCGGGATGGAATTTCTTGCACGGGAAGGATGGAGCTAGGTCAAGACGTGCTATATAAAGGGAGCTTGGGTACCGGAGAAAGACATCCACAACACAACACACAATTACAGGGTGTTGTTCTGATTTAGCTTGAAAATTGAGATTTTTTGGGAAAAAAATGTGTAAAAATAAGTTGGTGTCACAGACGGGCCCACTTTCCCGGCAAAACTGACTTGTACGACTACACGGACCACATGCAAGGAATTATGAGATATCAAGTGAAGTACAAAAAAGATTCTGAAATAAATCACAACCTCAGGAAAATATCTTTGACGACATCACAAATACATGCAAAATGACAATTCGCCCCTGAAAAATCAACTTGTCCACCTCTTTCCTTTCCTCCTGAAAAACTTGTCGACTATGTGACGAGATTCTTTTAAGAAAAACTTATATCATAATAATTTAAATTCGTAACTTATAGATAAAAAGATTCGAGTTTAAACATGGGCATATGAAATTAATATTTACTAGTTGATAATCGAGTTGGACGGGACCCGCAAAACTTTTCCCGAGAGGTGAACGAGCCAAACCCACGATGCGACGGGCCGGACCTATAATATCTTGAAGGCTCACCGTTGAATCAGGTCGGGGGCTCCACGATTGGGCCCACATAGATTAAGACCAGCCTAGATGTGACCACAGCTCAAATTCGAACCAATTAGTATTGAATTGGTTCGAATTTGAATTAAATTTAAATTAGTTATTTAAAATTTTAATATAAGATGCTAAGTTTCCCGTGTCAGTAAATTAATGTAGGTCGAAGTTCATTCATCGCAGGTGTAATATTCGGATAGGAAAAAAAGAAAAGAAATATAAGATATGTTGTACACCAAAACGCAGTGTGTTAGTGAAGCCCAATTGCAAATCACGTGCTGGCAAAAGTATAAAAATACAAATACGAGCATCACACTGTTTCCACCCCTCCATCTCAAGAGGCAACTATAACCCTCGGATCTGGTGATGAAGAAATCCAACGGCCACGATCAGATCTCCGCCTCCCTTCCTCTCCCTCGCTATATAAAAGCCTTCTTTCCCTCTCCCCCGCTTCACCTGCGCACCGAGAGAGAGAATTCTGTCTCAAAAGACCAAATCGTTAAACTTAGTATTGAACTCTAAGAGAGAGGATGCTAATGAGGAGTGCATCGACGCCGATACTGAACTCGTGGATCCCGCCGGCGAAGGACCCCTCGCCGGAGCCGGAGAGCTTCAACCCGAACCCGCTACCCAAGACCCGATCCACATCACTCATAGCCTCGTGCTCCCCTTCCTCCTCCTCCTCCCACGAGCCGCTTCTCCGGATCAAGAGGACCCTCTCCGAGACCGACCTTCGGAGGCCGCCCACGTCGTGCCACGTCAGCCCCCGGGTCATCGACGCCCCGATTCTCAAGGAGGATCACGTAAAGGCGGAGTCTTTACTGTCCGTCGGGCCATTCGGGCTTCCGATGGGTGGCGCAGTTGGCGGCGGCGGCGGTGGAAGAAGGATCTGTGGCGGTGGGTCGGATGAGGGGAATCCCAACCGCGGGAAGGACGGGACGGAGGTTTATTACCGGATGATGATCGAAGCTAACCCGGGGAACCCGCTTCTCCTGTCCAACTACGCCCGGTTCTTGAAAGAGGTTAGTTTATTTGCTTAATTTTATCTAAAGTCACATGATCCGATCGACTGGCTCCATATACTAGTTCTTTTCCAGCGTGTTTTGTCCTCGCTCACACGCATCCCAGAAACTTCCTATGAGGTCACCCATCCTAATCTTACTCTCGGCCAAACACGTTTAAACAGACAAACTGTGGAAACAGTCGTCAGATGTGTTACATTTAATCTACTGGGTAGCGTAAAGTTTCGGTTTTTGTGGTTCTATTAAGCTTGGCTAGTGTAAAGATTCGTGCTTTATGGTTGGACCAGGTTCGTGGGGATCATTCGAAGGCGGAGGAGTACTGTGGGAGAGCCATTTTGGCGAATCCGAATGATGGGAATGTTCTATCTATGTACGCGGATCTGATATGGGAAAGCCACAAGGACGCTTCGCGAGCCGAGGGCTACTTCGATCGAGCTGTTCAAGCCGCTCCCGACAATTGGTAAGTGGAAAACCACGCGTGGATGTTTTTCTGAATTGGTGAAAAAATTTGGTGTTCATGTCCTAAAACTAGTGTTTGTTTTGTTCATTGGTGCAGCCACGTCCTAGCTTCCTATGCTCGGTTCCTTTGGGACGCCGAGGAGGAAGAGGAAGAAGATGGGAGCAATGGGGATGTAGAAGAAGGCGGTATACGCGAATTGTTGCAGCCAAGCTTTATTCAGGGACTGCCTCCCCTTCCCCCTTCTTTAACCGCTGCTTCTTGAGCTCAAAGTTCCTCACCTCCACATCCGGCTGATGCTTTTGTACCATTTGTTAGATATACCTTCCAAATTCTGACTGTTTTGTGTATACTCCCTTAGTCCCCTTGGTTTTTCTTTTTCCTTTCCCTGTTTTTTAACCGTTTTATCTTCTGAGGTGAGCTGTCTTAACCGATCGCCATGTGTTGACCTTGTTTGGTCTTGGAATGGAGCATATCATTGTAGAAAAAGGAATAAGAAATGGAAGGAGTTTTGATGTGATCATTTGTCTCTCTTTTCTCTGCATTAATATTTGTCAAAAATTATGTTCCTCGTCCGAAGAGAAAAAACAACATGTCTGTTAGATTCTGGTAATTGAATGTTTAAGGAAAGTTAAGGAGCACAAGTTATGCGATATTGGGAATTAAAATCTGTCTGCTAATGCCAAAATCGGCAAAGGGATGCTTGGGGAGTGGCCTCCTTCGCTAGCTGCTTCTTGTCTGTTGCGTTTACAGTAACCAGAAACAATAGGCAAAGAAGACAGTGATGAGCGATTCTCGCTGGATGTGTAATTTGGGCCGAACACCACCATTCTACTTCTCGAGTCTGAAGCTATCAACCAAGTTGTACACCTATTTTACTGACAGTAAAAAGTTCGGTTTAACCGCATTCGATATTTTGGCAATGTCTCTAGGCCTTCCGCGGCCGATTCAGGCCTCCGAATAATTGGGCCGTGACAATTACTGGGTAGAGTTCTTGCATCTGTATAGGGGTATAATGGACTTTTCCATATGAAAATTTGAGTGTGAATAACTTGGGGTGTTTTTTGGATATTTTTATAACACAGGGTCCTAAGTGTCTATTTTCAATAACGCAGGGTACCTAAATGTCTTTAACTCTTTTTTATTTTGCATAATTTTTTGAATTCTACCTGTCATGAGTTCTTAAAATTATGCAAAAAAAAAAGGAAATCCAAGCATCAACTACAGCTCGATTTTTTTTATTTTAAAGATTATTTATCTAGAGAATTTTGTTAGTTTGTTATCGAATTTCAAATTTTTTACGGAAAAGGAAAAAATTCCCATGATTTTGTAACAGTTGGAAAGCGGTCCGCTGTAAGTTTCAGAAAAAGGCCCAATCGCGTCCCAGGCCCACAAATGGGATACAAACTAAGGCCTATATTATTAGGCCCACTAAACCCAGAAACTCAGAGCCGCGCTTTATTATTTTCCTTCCCCTCCCCTGCACCCGAGGGAAGAAAAAAAGGGATGGAGGAGGAGAAAGGAAGGAGGACCCGAAACGGTGTCGTCGAAGAGAAAGAGGATGGTTTATTTTTGTTATGGGTCTTTCTTGGGAGAAAAATATTTCAAAAATTTCCAAGTGATCAAGGAAGGTGTTTGCAGTATGGTTCATTTTTGGTCTTTCGACCTTCAAAAATTTGATTTCTGGTAGATAGATTGTTTAGATTCACATTTTGCTTGGTGCACATTCAGGTCTTCTTTTTTATGATCATAGGATTTTTTGGTTTGATCTTTTTAGAGATACTTTGATGTATATTTTTAGATAGTGTTTATCACTGTGGAACATGCTGATAGACGTTATCTAGTTCCTTTGATATTTTCTCTCTTGGTAGAACACTTTGATAAAATATAATCTTTACTTAGTAAAAAAAAAGGATGGGGTATACTTGGAGTGAACCATGTAGGTCTAATGTATCTATCCAGACGTAGTACCTTATTTTGAGAGCTCGACTTGAAAGTGACATTTATGCAAATTCTGGCTTGCGATGTTTTGTGTCCTTCCATCCATCGACCTGGTAATTATAGATCCACGTGGAACGAATTTTGATCGCAAGTTTCAGACATGGAACATATTGCCACGAATCACATGTTCCCAATCTCATCACACGTAGGAACTTTATATACGCCTCGCTTCTCGTCGACTGGACCGTCTCCTTTCTAGTATACCCCGTTTCCAATACTTAACTTGCTAGTCCTTTTTAGTTAGTTCCTTTATAACGTAATAGGAGATCTAATACATAATAAATTCGTCTATGAGTTTTCAGAAATCGTAATTGTTAGTTCTTCTAATCAATTTATGTCTCATATTCAATTAGATTATCACCTAAAATTACTAAAATACTCATACCTCACTTTAAAACTACAAAAGCATATTAACCCCACCACATGTTATTAACAACATCAACCTAACATTAGTCTATGTATACGTTAAGGAAGACTCCATTTCTGAAACATAAACATACTAGAAAAAAATGTTTTGCTATTTCCGAATGTTTAATTAATCTCTCATAGTTTTTTTCTTGTGGGTTTCTCTTCTTTTGATTTCTTGGTATGCTCCAATTGCAACTAGATGTGCTTATGCGCCTACATGAACAACCGGAGGTATAGCACCTGTGGAAATGACCTTTCGTTCTTTACCAAATTTCGAGTTCCCCACATATATCGAATGTTTCAATTCAGGGCTGAGCTAATTATTTCAAGAATTAATATCCTATTTCTTAAAATTTATGGACTAATTTATTAGTTACTAGATTTATTAGTACATTATATCAAAATTCACAGACTTCTGAATATTTTCTCCTAGTTATAATGGTCGAAATTATTTGGTATTCGGATAATCATATACCGACTAATTTAAGTTTGAAGTGGAATAGACTATAAAAAATGTCAGAAGAATTTCTACCAAGTTATACATGCACTTTCAAGACTCGAACTCAAGATACATAGTTTAAGTCACAACAATTATTCACAGCTAATTTAAACTTTTTTTGTGTGCCCTTTTTTTTGAAATTCTATCAATAATATTTAACATTGATACATTTCTAATATCTCAAATTCAAGACCTGTTAATTAAATTACAAAATTACCATCATCAGTTAATATAAGTATTTGTTGGTACATTCATTGAGTATATAAATAAAAGTGAGAGCCGACAAAAGCATTTAGTGTTCACCTGCAACGGCTTCTGATTCAAATAAGCATGGGAGATAATTGTTCCAAGTTGGAAGAATGGATATTCTGGCTACAAGGCCAACAATCAAATTTACTGTCCCGGGTGTAAAAGGGGAATTCCCCCAATTTACCATAAAACCAAGAGCAAAAACAAGAAAAGCTCAGACTCCAACAAAAACCCAAAAGGGTTGGATGAATCATGAATATAATAAGTGGGCTTCCAGGGGGGAGGTAGTGGGGGCGAACAAGCCAGTAGCTGAAGTGACAATGTAATGAAATTAATGCTCTTCTTTGACAGAGACATGAAATTGACGTTTCAGATTCTAACTGTCAGAAATATTTCCTCTTATTTATTTATTCATAGAGAACTATCCCATCTCAAGCAAACTACTTGAAAATATCTAAGATAATAGGTGAGTGAATCTCTTTTGTATAAATTTTAACTTCGTTATGATAAATGAGTGTCGTGTGAGAAATAACGAGCTACGGAATCAAACATACTCTAATATCATAATAGAATTTTACTATTTACCGCACCTTATTCTCCCTTCTTTGGGTTTTTTTTGCCAAAAATGGTGTCTATAAAAAAAATTTTATGAAAAATGGGGTCCTTTTGAAAAGTATTTTTCGTACTGCGCTTGACTACAAGTTTCTTTTGTTGTAATGTTAATAAGAATATTCATTTAACTCGTACTACAACACAGTACGAGAAATTTTTTTGTAATATGTTTGTACTCCATATTCACAATACTTTTGAAAAAAAAAATCCTATTTTAGTATAACTTTTTAGAATGAACACTATTTTAGGCAAAAAAATGCTTATTTCCCTTGTCGTTTTTATTTGGGTGAAAGACACTTTAATACCACGTGTTATTAGAAATAGACACTTAGTCCCCTGTGTTATAAAAATACCCATAAAAGACCCTGAGTTTTCAAAATACTTAATGAAAAGGCAGTTATATCCCACCTCCCCTCCCTCTCCCTCTCTCTTGATCATAGCCCATCTACAATTAGCGCTTCCCCTCTCTCTCGATTTTGGCCATTCTACACTTAGTGATATAGCCGCCAGTAATCAACCCAGCAACGCCCAATTTGGAAGGATACTGTCCAATGGTGGATTTCTGATTTGAAATGGATTTAGTAGTAGCTGATCTAATGGTTCCTTCAGATTGCATCGGCACACCATATCAGTGTTTGTTTGTGGGAGATTTGACTCCCTCGTCGTTGGTCTCAACAAGGACAAAGCATTGTTGACTCTCGAACTGAAAGGGTCTTGCACCAAGTTGTCGAGCAGCTCCACAAACTCTCGTCAATGTCATCAATGAGAGAGAGGGCAAGAGGGTTATAACTGACTTTTCATTAAGTATTTTGAAAACTCAGAGTCTTTTATGGGTATTTTTATAATACATGAGGTTAAGTGTCTATTTTCAATAACACATGGTACTAAAATATCTTTGACCCTTTTTATTTTGTATTGGCGTAATTAAATTTGCAAAATGGAGAGGAAAACGAAAAGCATTTGCCAGGTTGTGATCTTCACTAGTATCCACAACCTAATCCCGAGGACACTCAATGATTACTAATTCTCTCCTCATCCTTTATTTATTTATTTGCACATGACTAAAGTGAGTGTTAATCATATGGGCTCTGAAAATAAGTTCAACTAGTTGAGAAACCAGGCCAAAGTATATATACTTTCAGAAGCCAACTTATATTTTTGTTGGTATAAAATTTTATATATTTATGTTCGTAAGGTTTAAATCTATAATTTTTGGTAAAAGTCTACTTAAGTATCACGTGGCTTCACGCTTTGACACTCTAATACTCCGTAATTTTAAAATATACGACCGAGTGACATAAATTTTTCTAATTGACACTCCACTACCTGAATAACTTTTTTGGACTTAAATACTCTCAAGTATAATTAAGAAAAAAATGGTTATAAATTATCCGTCAAAACAAATCTGAAAAAATCATTCTCCCCCTCTTGTAACATGTTTTCATATTTTTTATATATTTTAAAAAAGTTTAATTTAATTATACTTGAGGATATTTATATCCAAAAAAGTTATTTAAATAGTGGAGTGTCAACTAGAAAAATCTATGTCACTTGGACGAATAATTTGAAATCATAGTGGAATGTCAAAACAAGTAATCACAGAGAACTAAAATAGACTTTTACCAAGATTTTTTAGAGAATACAAATTTCTTACAACTTATACCTACTCCCATTGGTTGAATCCAACTTATATTTGATTAAACTCAGCTGAGAAAAATCTTGGCGATGAAGAAGAACAAAAGGAAATAATTGAAGAGCATATGCTAAGCAAGCACGTGAATGTAGGACACTAAATATCCCCATTAAAACCCACGAATAATACAATGATCGAACATCTCTATCATTTAATGTAATGTTCGGATACAAGGTAGTTAATTTCGATGAAGACGGAGCCATGTTAAAATTTGAAGAAATCTGCAAAGAAGTACTGTAACGCTCTCTATCTTTGAAGCTTTCTGTAAAGGATTCTCAGGACATTAAGATGGGAATTGTCTTTGCCAGAAAATATAATGTGATAGTGGTCCAGGGAATTCCTTTCCAGTGAGGTTATTGGGGATAGTGAGTGGTGCACAGATCAAGTCTTTCCTCAGATTTCTACTTTTGAAAGGGAAAGAAAACCGATTTCTGGTAAGTAAATCGGCCAGTAAATTAAATTAGAATATAAATTGCAAAAAAAATTACATGTTTATGAGCCTATTAAAATGTTGATTATTTGTCTTGAACCCTAAGACTTTTCGTGTAACCGCAGGATACTTGCGTTGAGCAGAATTTCCACTTCCCAACCCGCCTTTATTTTTTGCTTTTAAATTTTTTGTCGTGGAAATGGTATCATATGTTGGCCTTTTAGTGTAACATTTCTTTTGGTATTGATGACCCTTTTCGGGACCATACAAGCTACCGTCCTACGTAAAGATTTTGCTGTTTTTTGTCGTGTTATTGGCTCGTGTTTCATCTCGGTAATTTGCTAAATAACTTAAAAAATTGCTAAATAATTTAGGTTCGAACTTGATGTGATTTTATACAATGATAAACTCTCTTTTTAGAAAATTGTAAACTCTAAACTTCTTGTAAGATTGTTTGGAATTGCACGGCCAAATCTTGTTCTTGGCCAACAAGCGTGTAATAGCTCGCTAACAATTTTTTTGAAACGGTAGATTTGAATTATTAAAACGGTAATAGCTATGTAATTGTACGTGCAAAAATCTCACGTACAGTTAATACTCGGTTAAATAGTGTAATAGCAATTCGAAGTGTAATAGCAATTCGAAGTTGGTGCGCATGTGACGTCTGGAGCATACAGGAGAGGGAGTGATTGTCGGTGCGAGAGCACATAGACAATGAACAATTCCCGACGAGCATTCTATGTGGAGAAAGACATGGATGAACCGATTTCACATATGAAAAATGAGAGATCCTAATATTATACTTACCCACTACCTTAAATATTTTGATTGAATGTGAAGATTGTAACATTTATAGAGGCCTCGAATCAAATTTTCCTTCCATTTTTCTCAAAAGGGAAAGCTTCTCCCTCTCTTAGTCTTGTTTTATCTTCATACCTCTGACTGATATCTACAGATATTATCAATTGAATCAAATAATCTATGTGTTTTAGATATAATTGATAATCTTCTATTTAGCTTACCTCTCTAAGCCTTACATTAATGCTTTTTAGAAGTAGAATATATTAATGGTAATATTCAGTCATACATTAATGTTTCGGGAAGTCAGATGTACAACGGCCCAGGAAATAGTGGACATAACATATTTATAGCAACAATTAAAAATTATTCAGTCTTTTCCTCCACTTTGGAAGGTTGAGGGTTCACATTTCAGAAAAATAAATAAATAATGAAACATCTTAACTCCACGAAATTTGATATATCAGCTTACAACAGCTTGGCCAAATACATAGAAGAAACATCATAGAACTGCTAGATATATGTAGATTCCAACATATATTATATGGATCAAAGGGTTTCCATTTAATTAATTCCGAGCGGGAGGGATTTTCCTGAAGAAGTCTCTGCCAGTCCAAAATATCACTTGTTCATAAATGCCCTCGACATCATTCGCTTGTTTCCTGCAGCCTGTGAAATTAAAATCGAATTAATTAGCCGAGAATTCTATATCGGAAATATAGTAAGAGTCTTATATTAATTCACAAATAATAAATTTTTACAAACCCATTTTTTTGGACTCCAAAAGAAGTGTTAAGGACGTTCAAAGTGCATACGGTAGTTGAAAAAAAAAACCATACCACATGCAGTAACCTGCGTAAATGCTTAACTTCCAATTGATCAATTTGCAATGCTAATTGTTTATACATGCATCAAAGAGATTTACTAGATCTAACGATCAAAGATTATATAATAGAACGCCCAAGCCTCAAAATATTTTGGGTATCAGCCGTTATATCTACAAGTAATGACTAATATAAAATCAAGTATTGTCATGTTTTAACCCTTATTTAAGCATGACATATCACTTACATTATCCAGCATAGCTTGGTTACTAGTCTCCAACATCAGCCCGAAGTGGATATGAGGAAAGTGTGCCCACTGCAATTAAAACCAAAAAAGAAGATGATGAAATTACGATCAAATGTTAACCTTAAACCAATATCTATTTGGGGATTTTTGTACATCCATTGACATTGTCTTTTTTTTCCCTCTCTTTCACTTACATTTTTGGCAGCGGTACTAAAAGCTTCTCTGTGGCTAATATCCGGATTATTAGCCTTGATCCTTTGAATCTCCTCTCTACAAAATATAAAAAAGTTTTTTTCCATAAAATATAATCAAAAGAAATTACGCATTTGAAAACAAAAGATATTATTCAAAGGGCAAAGACGTGGTCGAGTACTTTATGAACTGATTATACGCAGAAGGAACTCGCTGCCTCTTCTCGGGAGCTGAAATAGAAAACAACAACGCATGCACGTTTGGAGTGCATCATTAGTATACATAAAAATGATATATATATATATATATATATATATATATATATATAATCATATGTTAATTCATATATTCGATTAAAATATGCAATCGAGAACTGATTCAAGTAATAAAATACATGGATTATTTTAAAAATATTTGATTTAAAATCTAACTTATGAAAAAGACACTATTAGAAGATCAATTCCAAATAAAGTTTAAAATACTCGACTTTAAATAACAGACGTTTAAAAAATGCAATCTAAGGGGGGAGAACCCACGTCGATTAACGACCCTTTCCTCAGCGACGACATGGGTGGGTGGGGTCCTCAGCGATAGCTTGTTGTTGAACTTGGAGGAAGAGGAGCTCGAGTCCATCCGATGCTCCGATGAGCCATAGTTGGGAGCTGTCTGATTAATATATGAAAAATAAATAAAAAATTGAGTCAATTGTTCAAGTTTAACTAAGACATGCTAAATTCGAGCCGTTGGGCTCAATAAGTGTCTGAAGATCATATCAACATAAAAGGTTCCAACTTGAAAGCCTTAAACTCCTTCCGGTTCAGGATAAGATCAAGCCCTTCACATTCTCGTGCAGAAGAATAGTTTTTTCTCTAATAAGTAGATTTTTTACTCCTGTATCTAATTTCAAATTTCTATCCCACTGTTGGCCACTTGAGATAGGTCTTTGAGGCAATAGCAAAAGATTTGTTGGAGAGAGAGCTGAACCAATTACTAAAGCAAGTCAATAACAAAATTTAAGTAAGTCAACAACAAAATTTCACGCCGAAAAATATTTGACTTAATGGCATACGAAGATTTAACAGAAATTCAGTATTTGACAATGAGTAATTATTAGTGTAAAAATTTATTTTTTATTAGACCTTGGAAACTAGTAGGGCTATAATAAGATAGTATCATGTTTGTACAGTAGATAGACAAGACATCAAAGATACAGAAATCATTGAATCCCAAAGAGCCCTAACAAAACAAAACAAAACATACTAGACCCTTGTCCATCAAATCAAAATGTTAATAAAATTCTTAATTTTTAAAGAGATCTGCAAAAAGTTGCCTACTTTCTTGCTTAAACATTTATTTGTTTTTTTGATTGAATAGACTTTATTATATATGTTATTCTTTAACCTGTAATTATCGACATACAGTTAGATCAACCGATGATATTATTGTCCTACCTTAAACAAGAGATCTCATGTTCAAATCTTAATTAGTTGATCTACTGAATATCGAGATAACTGTATTAAAAACATAGTAATGCAATTTCCCTCGAAATAATTGCTTGGAAAGAGAGATGGGAGATAGCAGTTGCACAGAGAAACCGAGGGAGAAGAGAAAACCCTAGATTTCAGAGGCTACAAGATTCCCAAAAAAGAAGGTGAAATATGAAACGGGGTATTGGGTATTTATAGAAATAACAACAAATCATTAAAGAGTGGAACCTGAACATCTTGCCAGGAGAGAGTCTGGAAGGTAGCTGCCATGTTCACCGACCATAAATTTGTGCAGTGCCCGCATCGGACGGTCACGATGTCGAACAGGCTATTACATGGAACATTCACCTGCACAAAATTACCAACTAATCTCAATTTTGTAAAATTACTATAACATCCTTTTTGGGTTCCTAAGGTTGTTGCAAAAGAGTGGAATGGAAAATTAAAGCAAAGAACAGGAACTGGAATTGGGAAATCTGAGGAACTTGGCTGGCAAGAGATGAGATAGGTCAAAGCAGAAGTAAGTGAGAAAAAGAAACTCATAATCTGAACTGGGTCAAGGAAATCATGAAAGATTATGTATAGAAGACATAGATCCAAGAGAGGATCAGAAGATGAACTTAACTTAATTCTCTTTTAAGCAACAATTTATAGAATTGCCTCTATATTTGAAGAGCAGAAGCAGAAGTACAGTAGAGAGAGAGAGAGAGAGAGCTGGTGCCTTAGTTTTTATGGGGTTATGACTTTCTTTTTTCATTTTTTGACTGTCAAAAGAAGAGGAGAAGACGGAAAGGAAAAGTCCAAGGATTGAGACTAGACTGCATCAATAATAATAAAAAGGGAACCCTCCAGGGGGAAACCAAATTCTGAACATGATCATCCTGATTGGTACTAAACCAAGGGCTAGAAAGCCTTTTTTATTTATTTTTATCTTCAGGATCTGGTGACAAAGAAAGGAGAAAAAGACTAAACAAAGAATTACAACTAAATGGAGGTCAAATTGGCCAACACCATCTACAAATAGGTAACTAGAGAGATCCCCGGATCGATCTCTTTAAGAGAACCCAAGTGTATAAGATGTGGTGATCATACCGCGAGAATGATATTGCAGAAGTTGCACGGGATATAGCAGAGTTTCTCAGGCACGACTTCGATGCAGCTCGACATGATGGCGATGATGATGGTGGTGATGGTGTTGAGGAGGAAGGAAGGAAGGTGATAATTGAAGAGAGGAAGAGAAGAGAGAGAGAGGTATATATATATAACAAAAGAGGACAATATAGGTATGTGGGAAATTGGACAAAGGGAGAGAAAGCAGCAAAGAGCTTTTATTCTCGCCTTCGATACCCCTCCGGTGGTGGTGCCCCCGATTTATACTGCTTTGGTGAGGGAGAGAGATGGCTTTTTCCTGGTAGACATCCATCGGTAACTATTCGACCGACAAATTCATGCTAAACAAGTTCTCCGAGACAAAAACTCTTCATACTAAACTTTAACATAATTCTATTTTCACAGTTCTAACTCTATATATCGAAGACTACTTGTTCTAATGATATAAGACAAAGGTAAACTAGGGAATGACAAGGTTCAAAAATCTACTTGTAAAAAAAATCGACATTTCTGAGTAAGAACATCTCAACCTCACTTAGTTTATCTTAAGAGAGTGACATTTTTTTCAATCTTGTTTTGAGTAATAATAAGATTTTGAGTTTAAAACTTAATTTTTGGTCAAATTCACTTGAGATTGAAATACTCGTTATGCTTTCTAGAACTACAAAACTCAAAATTTTGATTTGACTACATTATTATGAGATCTTGAACTCGAACTACTAATTAAGCTACAATAATATGTTGCCGCTTAGTCTATGCTTTCTATGATAATTTCAAATCATAGTAATGGAAATTAAAAATGATATCACACTTAAGTAATCAAAAATTGGTTAAAAAGATCTAAGAAATTATCGATTCAATATCTTGTTAACATAATCTTTAGGTGGATTTTGCAATCTTAATTTTGCACGAGCTTTGACCTGGATCAACCTTCTCTAGTACTTGTTAGAATTTTTATAACCAATCCAAAATCTTAAAATAATTAGTAATTCAATTTTTACATTAATAAACAAACTCACTATTTGTGTAACAATGTGACAATTTCATCATATTTTTCACGTGAAAATTGATGTTGAATTTACTGCTACGACTGAAAATATTTTTTTTTTGTGATAACTGAAAATAACATTTGACACTCATGCTATTGTCTCAGACTATGTGGTCCAATAAAGACTAGCTAATTTGCGTTTCAAGCACTTCAAAAATCGTAAGCTAATAATGCAGATTTCTAATTGCTCCAATTATGCTTGAAGAAATATAGATGCATAGCCAAGGTAGATTTCCCGAAATGTAGAAAGTTCCAACAATTAAACTCAGCTATTATGTCCCCGTAGCCCTTAGGTGGATCCACTCTAGACATGCGAGGGTTTCCCCTTAGTTTTGGGACATCTGTTGCAATTGGACGGAAAATTCAATTGCAATAAAAATCGCTAAATCCAAATAGCTTAGAATTTCCTCTATATTAATTTTTTTGTACGGTAAATAAATATTATTAATGCATTCCCCAAGCAAATACCTTGATACAAAGAAACCATGGCGCAAAGGTTGCACAAAATAGCAACAAGAAACCATGGCGCAAAGGTTGCACAAAATAGCAACAAGAAACCATGGCGCAAAGGTTGCACAAAATAGCAACCAAAGCATAGCGTATCCTCGACACCCCCTGGAAACCAGAAAATATATTATATAAGAAATTTTTATATAATTATTTTGAATAGTAATTAGTTATTTATCTTTTATGGGTCCTAACACCAAATTCGATCTTTTATGGGTCCCAACACAAAATCGATTAAGTGGTTGCCTCATGTTAGAATGGATTTTTCATTTCTCTCACTCCTGCTTAATAGTCTTAATCTAATTTACAATTGGGGTTGAAAATATCCCAACAAATTGTACAGTTCCCTGGAATTCGTGTGAAAAAGTGATAACCCGAAAAGCATAAAGTTTGGGGAATGGAATTAAAGGGGCAAAAAATCAGAAAGTGGGTATTTGGTGGGTGTTCAAAGCAGGCTGAAAATGCAGAGACAGTGGAAGGTGGAAAAGTAAGATATTAATAATGAAGGGTTAGGGTTAGGATCGATACACACATTTTAGCCCAGGTGGTCAGGATTAATTGAACTAGAGCCGTGCTTTTGGCAGTATACTGTTGCCCCAATTAGTAGCCATGGCTGCGTCCACAGAGAGAGATCGGGTGTAGCTACATAGGCATAATAGGCATATATAGTATTTTTTATATCAACTCATTTTCGAACATTCACTGTATCCACTAATTCAGATTCGAGTTTGATAAGATTTTTAAAAGTTGCAAAGCTCTACTAACGTGAAAGAAATTTTATTTAGATAACGTTTATTGTTGTATAACTCTGATATCTGGATATCTAGTACCTAAAATGTTGTACATATAATACATTTGGCGTAATTATTCTTGATATTTTTTAGGAGAAATACAATTTTTTTTTATAAAAACGTACAAAACTCTCTAAAAAATATTTAATAATGTAGAATTCTGAAAAGTTCGAACTCTAAATATCAAAGTTAAGTGAAAATAATTCATAGCTATATATGGCTATCATCTATCCAATCTGGCCTGATCTGGACCTTCTTTCGCTGGCTCCTGCAGCTCTTCGCCATCGGCGTACTAGGGGGGCGACACAATTCACCTTTGACTCTCCCATACTTGACATTTATTAAGATTTGGTCTTCTCGTGACTCGAGAGTTCCGTTATGAATCGTTATGGCACAGCCTCGCTCTTACAATTCTAACTAGTTTTAAGTAAGGATGGTAAAAAAATATCCGATAATTTAGATATCCGAATCCGATATCTAAATTTTTTTTGGATTTCGGATTCAAATAATTTTATATTCGGATTCGAATTATCTAAAAAATTTATTTCGAATAGAAAAAATATAAATTCAGATTATCCGAATATCTAAATTTTTTAATACATATATAATATATTATATGCTTAGAAGTTGGGGATTCTAGTGGAGTGGGATGATTTTAATACATATATAATATATTGGAAGATGGGGTTGACCCTAAATACATATATTATATTGTAATTTACACTAGAGTGCTTACACACGTTTGATCCTAAATAAAATTAAACAAAAGCAAAGCCCACTAGAAGTTAGAACCACTAAATAAAATAAGAAAGCAAGTTGGGATCAAGGAAACTGGAAAGTCGAGAGAGGTCAGAGCAAAAATCAAAAAATTATATCGAAACCATACTTAAAGTTTTGCAACAGCGCTGGTCACCCCTTTGGTGCAAAAATCAAAAAAATCATATTGAAATCCTAATCATATCCAAAGTTGTAACTGTTTAGAATTGCTTAAAATTTAAAATTCAGATAGTTCAGATTATCCGAGTTCGAAATAATTTCAGATATTTTGGATAATAAAAAATTTGGATAATTTAGATTTGAATTATCCAAATGCTCACCTTTTTAAGTGCTTCTCTAGTTTTTCAACTAATTGATATTCTAATTCATGTTTGAGCCATCAAAAAAATCTCTTATTGAACTTTAAATTTTTGCACTTTTCAAACTACTGATTTTCAATAACATTTTTCCTGAATTTTAAATTATTTAATAACATCAAGAAACTTTAGCATAATCTTTTTGGCAGTCAACAAAAATACTGGTCGTAACGAACGTTATTGTACGTTGTTGTTGACTAGAGAATAGATTACAATTAATTGTTATATTCCGTCCATTTACATGAACCTACTATTTACTCTGTTTTATTAATATCCTACTATATTACAAAAAATAAATTAACAATCCTACTAATTAATTATCTAGGTGTGACCTTAGGCGTATTTTAGGTGTTTTCTTGGTGTGTGGCCTTAGGCTGAACTTCTTTATATGTACACGTCACCCGTATTTTTGGTTAACATTTTTTTCTTAGAGCAATACAATTATACATTTTAAAAAAAGTAATTATCCTGATTATTATTTCTGGGAAAGAAACGAAATGCCATTCTATATATTTACATCGTGTGTTATACAAGATGAATGAATATATACGTGTGCAATTTTATCTGGAAAGACAAAGTGATTTTATTCCATTCCAAAAATAATTACTCCAATACGTGTGCAATATGCGCACGGAATATATAAAGTACTATACTATCCTCATTTACGCTTCCAAAGAACCCCATGTACTCGTCCGGGGCACCATTTAAGCTCTGATATTTTGCAAGAAGGAACCTTTACTTTTAAGCTCCTAGAGTCGAGCATGTAGGTCGGTTCTTTTAATAGTGTCTTTTAAATTAATAAAATTTAAATTCAATTTTTTAAAGTGAATCACTTGAACAAACTGGTCGGTTTTGGCAGAAACAACTTTGTTTACAGATAGTCCTTTCTTTTAAAAAATCGTAAAAACCAAATTAGCCTAAAAAAGAAAAATTTGACTGCGGATATATATGTATATATATTAACGGATGCATAAAAAATACAAAATTCCAGCAAGAAGGGTGGAATAGGACAATAATCATAAAGAGTGTTGGGACACAAGGGAGAGGGGCAGAACATTATTAGGGTGTCTTCGTCTTCGATAGTTTGCCAACTTGATAATGGACGCAGCAATGCCTACTTAGCTTGGGTCCTTTTCCATGTCTGTCTGCTACAATTAATTATCATCGAGCTCATATTTTGTCAATTTTGAATTGGGGGAGAGATTGTACCTTCGGCTCCAGGTACAAATTTTGTGGGGAGAAATAAATTTATTGTATTTATTACGAAAGATTTTATTACAAAATTACATATTTAGCTAGTATAAATGGAATTTTAATAATATGGGCGTAGCCATGATTCTAGAACTGTTGGTTCAATTGTCCATATCTATTTTGGGCAGCGCCTCTGCTTTAACTACTACAGATCCCATGCCTATCCCAGGTCAAGAGGGCAATGGGGTTGTTGTTTTTTCTAACAACGATGATCTTCCGGACTCGCTGAAGTTCATGGGTTCGATTACGAAGAAGATGAAGAACAATTGGGCGGACGAGGTGGATTCTCAGCCGGACATGGAAGAATCAACTTTACCACCTGCCAAGAACACTCGCTTTCAAGCGCGGAAGCAGGCTGGGACTACCTATGCCAGTAAGGATCTACGTTGGCTGGAGTATGAGGTGGACTTTTGATGCGCCGCGTTTGATCGCTTTAGATCATTGTTTCCTTCATCGGCCTCGCTATCCCTCAAGTTTGTAGGGTCGAGTTCTTCTTTATGGCGATAGGCTTGCTGTTTTGCGGTTTTCTATTCGGCCTTTGTGTTAACTTCTCTCCTGTTTTCTTTTTCCCTTCCTGTAACTTTTTCGTTTCTTTGAGTAATAAAGTTTCTTTTCGCCTAAAAAAAAAAAATTGGAATCGCCTGGCAGTTCAAGGCCGGTTCATGAACTATCGGTTATAGTTGAACTGGGCAATTCACTTTTAAAAAGTAAAGATGTAATTGGAGTTACACTTAATGTAACAAATTCAATTTTCAGAATATTCTTGGCTCTAAAAATATCAAAACTTGACCCGATTTCATGTGTATGTGATTCTCCGATTCTTGTTTCTCTAAAACACAGAACTCAAACTTTCATAGAAGGTTCCTTTAACAGTGACCACATATTATGTTCCGTTTACGAGAACCGCCAGTTGGACGGTTAGAACCACCCCGTGGCTAACCCTAGGCGTATACATGAAAATTGATGTGGGATTTCTCTCCCCAAAAAAAATTATGTGGGATTATTGGGTCGTGGTAGTTAATTCAGAAACATGGTGTTCGTAGTTTTCGAGGAATAGCCATTTATGGGCATTTGCAAATTTCCATATTTTGACGGGGGAGTTCTTTTTATTGTCGCGCAAGAGAGATACAAGGAGCGGACCTGGAAGAAGTAGCTAGTAGGTAAAGGCGTGATATTTAGGGTCCAAAACCACAAGGCCATAGGAGATCTTAGTAGTCAATTCATGCCGGGACTGTAAGGAACCTAGCCTTCATCGAATTCTGGGAGGAGCCCTTCCGTCTCTGTGTCCTATTACCACAGGCTTTTCCATTTGCATCCAGACATCTAACCTGATTTGAAGCACAAAATTAGTTAGTTGGACTAATTGGAAATATGTCAACCAATACTATACCCAATTATACTTGCATAGTTTGTTCTAATTTAGTCAAAAGTTCAAATTATGACGATGTTACTATGTTAAAAACCTGGTTGAAATACTCTCTCATCGTATGCAATACTGAATGGAATATTAATTAGTCGGTAAAGTAAATGTACGGGGAGTGAAATAGAACATGAAAACATAAGTTCATTAGAGCCATGGGCTCTGAATGTTGACTGTTGAAGAATGAGCCGGCGATTCATAAGCAGTAGTTTTTCACCAATGGGCCACGTATTTGTTTGTTTATGACTCGCTGATGTCTGCTGCAAAATTCATGATTCACGATTGATCTAGAGTAAAAAATTGTTAATATTATTTAGATGTTATTCTTTTAATAATATCTACTCAATTCACAATTTTTAAATTCAAAACTTCTTTAGAAAAAATCAAACTCTCTATCGCGTGTACGAACTTGAATCGGTAATAGACTACATAGTATTTTTGGTAAATTTTTGGTATTTAAGGTCGACTATTATTGAGCGCTATTTACGAGTAACTTTTCTTATTGATGTCTTTTCTATTTGTAACACTTGAATTCAAGATTTTTAGAGAATTGAAGACTCTTGCCTCTTACGGAAAATAGTTTGAAATGGTCGGAATGTAGAAGCGGGATGTGAATTTGGATATATGTCGAAAGGGGTCAAGATTGGTGCATGGTTACATTATTTATGAAGTTAAAATTGTATTAATAATTACGCTATGTACAAGATCTTGCACCGTGGCAACGAAGCCTGCCAGAATTGCACAAGATAAACAAGAAGTAGGCGACGGGACAATCCAAATAGACAACCTACTAGTTAGGTAATGACATTCTACTAGCTAGACAAACATGCGATGTTTATGTCTCACTCAGCATGATTTACCACTTCCAAAAATGTACCTTAATTTTTTTTCTCTTTTACGCCCAAGCAGAGACACTGGTCATTGGATTAAAATTTACACAAATTTATTTTTTTGCGTACCATAAAATAATAGAGAGTCGTATAAATGTTCTCAAATAAAATGTAATATGACATGATGCCTTTCAAAAATAATACTTTTGCTTCTTTGGACAATTAGAATTGTATTTACCTAGAGAAAATATATGCCAACAATAATAAGTAATTATACTTGATATCGATTACATCACCTAAATATCTAACGACATTAATTTTCTACGAATGTATTCTAGATAAAATTCTATCAAAGAAACAAATAAGTTTGGTAAGTAAACGATCATATTCCAAGATAAAACGATTATACCACCACTGGGGCGGTACACCAATGGTTACATACTAATATTTTTGTGAAATCTTTGATTTTCAAAATTCATTACTAGTAGTCTCTATTTTAAGGGATGATTCTCTAGCTAATATTTTTAAATTTATGAGACTTAAATTAATTAAGATCATGTCAAGTGAGTCAAAATTTTCCATAAAAAATGGCACAAAATAGCCCCAGATCTGATCCTCCTCATAAATTTTATGAGTTGCAGTGACCAGGCCCGGGCTAAGGACGAACTCCCATTGGTGTTTACTCTAATACATTGCAAAACAAAGGTTATGCTATGTCGTACTCCACATCATAATTTTATTGTTTTTATTAATGTTCATGGGTCGACAAAAAGATAGGGAAAAAACGAAGTTGGGTGACAGTTGATGAGCTAGCGAGGGGTGGCATTCAATGTCGAGGTTCGCCGCCCAACCTACGAGCTATGGAGATGTTGGCCGTGGGTAGCACTTGGTGCGAGTTCGCATGCAATGAATCCCAGTCCTAATTACCCACCTCTCTACTATCCTAATATAAACCCTCATAAGTTTTATGGTTTTGGATTAAGTGGGGACAACATAAAAATCGTTCTCACGGAGAGAATTTTGTTTGGACCATCAAATTTTATTAAAAATCGTGTATACAGATCTGACAGTTATTAAAAACTGTATCTATAAGTATAATGACTTGATTTATTTCAATAGGGACAACTCTTATCTCCATTGAATCCGAACCTAGACTCCATAACCAATATTTAGTTTTTGTCTTTTACAACTCAAAAATTCACGAATACCAATATTATATAGGGAAAAATATATTTTAGTACCCTGTAGTATCACACTTTTTTCAATAGGACCATGTAGTTTAAAAACTATCAATCAGGTCCAAATTGTTTGAAAATTTATCAACCTACGGTCCCACTCAAGCCCGGACGACTTTCGAACCTAGCTAGACAGCCACGTCACACAAAATCTTCTAATGTCTTGCCAAGTAGACTTTTGAAAAAGTATCAAAATGATCCCAAATTTATACTCGGTAAAAGTGGCAATCCTAACCCTTCGTCTATCTTGAAACCCAAAAAAAAAAACAAGAACCCAAAATCACGTACATCTTGTGTGGGGAATTGTGGCTCAAGGAGAAGCTTCTCTCCACCACCCAGATCTTGCCCCTTCGACGCGGCGGTGCCTGTGGTTGCCATCGTCGATGTCGCTGAGATCCTTGTCGGGGTCGTCACTGGCGTAACCGGGGGAGAAGCCTCGAGGTTGAGGTTTGTGTTGGGTTTTGAATGCATTTTTTAATGCATTTGGCCCAAAGTGGAAAGGCCCAAAGTGGAGGCCCAAAAGGGAAATGAATAGGGCAATACCACATTGATTAGAGCAAGGAGGATTTCCTTGTTTATAAGGAATTCCCCTCCTTGCCTCTCAACTTGATTGGCTACCCAAAAGGCTAACCCACCGCTAGCTGCCTGCGAGGACGGTGCGAAGCACCGTCCGAGCACGCGCTCGCGCACGTGCGTGTGCGCATGGCGCATTGGACGCAGGTCGCAATGGGCGCTTTGTGGTGCACTTGGCACTTTGCACGTGCGCATCGTCTGGAGGAGCCTTAAGTATTTTGCCCGGGCCCGGAGGCAGCTGCGCAGCTACCGAAGCGACGAGAAGCTGCGAGCGCCTTCAGGTTGGCCGCCGAAGAGGCACGACGGGATGGAAAGTCCGGGAGACTTCCAGAAGGCCGAAGGGCTGCAAAATCCATCGCGAAAGGGCGGCAGCGCAGCGTGGAGCGCCTGGAAGGATCCAGAAGCCTCCGAAGGGTCACGAGCGCAGCCTGGTGCGCCTGGAAGGGTGCAGAAGCCACCAAAGGGCCACGAGCGCAGCCAGACAGTCTGTTGGCCGAGCGGACGCGTCCCTTCGGGGTGGCTGCCTCCCTGCCTCCTCCAGCCTATAAATAGGCGTGCCCTCCTTGCCATTTCCTCATCTCAGCAGCACATGCATCTTCTAGCATTGTTGTCTTCTCCTCTCCCCCCGTTCTTCATCTAGAGAAAAGTCCCGAAAGTTCTGGGTATATAAGGGTTCGCCCGAAAGTTTCGAGATACGTGTGCAACGGTCTTGGAAATGCCCTAAACAGTCGTTGTATCTTGGGGACGATTGCCGAAGCCCGTACCGCACTGAAATATACGGGGCAATCTCATCTTACGGAGAAAGTGTCCAACACTTACCTCGACTGAAGAAGATCCTAATCAAGTACACCAACTCCGACAAACAATAATCGTAAGACGAGATTGTGTACTTGAAGATGGCATCGACAAGCTCAGCACCAGTGCCAGCGGTCCCGGGAACTGTCCACGCCGAAAGGCCGGCCAAGTTCAACGGTACCGAATTCAAGAGGTGGCAACAGAAGATGTTGTTCTACCTGACGACGCTCAACCTGGTCCGATTCTTGAAGGAAGAGGCTCCGAAGGTGGCGGAAAATGAGGCAGATCAACAGAAGATCAACGCCCTCGATGCATGGAGTCACAGCGACTTCCTATGCCGGAACTACGTCCTGAATGGACTAGACGACACGCTCTACAACGTCTACGCGGAAGCTAAGACCGCTAAAGAGCTGTGGAGTTCACTCGAGAAGAAGTATAAAACGGAGGATGCCGGGACGAAGAAATTCATCATCGGACAATTCCTCGACTTCAAGATGGTGGACTCCAAGAAGGTCATCGACCAAGTGCAAGAGTTGCAGCTGATCCTTCACGAGATCCAAGCCGAAGGGATGCAACTCAGCGAGTCCTTCCAAGTAGCTGCAATGATCGAGAAGCTCCCCCCGCTGTGGAAGGACTTCAAGAGCTACCTCAAGCACAAGAGGAAGGACATGGGCCTAGAAGACCTGATAGTGAGACTAAGGATCGAGGAAGACAACCGAAAATCCGAAGTCAAGCAAGGCAAGTCCAACTCTGAGACCACCGTGCACCTCGCTGAGGGAAAAAGTGGCAAGAAGAGGAAGAAGTCCGAGGATAAGCAGAAGGAGCAAAAGCCCAAGAAGAAAAAGATCAAGGGCGACTGCTACAACTGCGGGAAACCCGGACACATGGCTAAGGACTGTCGCCAGCCAAAGAAGGACGACCAAGGAAGGGCTAACCTGGCTGAAGACTTATCCCAGATGGATCTGTCAGCCGTAGTGTTTGAAGCCAACCTGGTGGACAATCCGAGAGAGTGGTTCGTGGATACTGGAGCTACCCGCCACGTCTGCTCGGACAAGGAGATGTTCTCGAACTATATTCCGATCACCGGCCGAAAGCTGTTCATGGGAAACTCTGCAACGTCCAAGATCGTCGGTCTGGGAAAGGTGGTCCTGAAGCTGACCTCAGGAAAGGAGCTGACCCTCAAGGATGTGCTGCATGTCCCGGACATCCGCAAGAACTTAGTCTCTGGCTCACTGTTAAGCAAAGCCGGTCTTAAGCTTGTATTTGAGGCTGACAAGTTTGTACTGACCAAAGCGGGTCAATTCATAGGAAAGTGTTATCTAGAAAAGGGGCTATTTAAGATGAATGTAATAACTGTACATCGCACCTTTAACGGTGAAAATAAAGTTAATGCTTCTTCTTACTTGGCCGAGTGTTCTAATTTATGGCATGGTAGATTAGGACACGTAAATCTAAACTCGCTAAGAAAGTTAGTAAGTTTAAATTTATTACCGAATCTAGAGTTCAACCCATCCGATAAATGTGAAGTATGTGTGGAGGCTAAAATGACCAAAGCACCTTTCCATTCAGTGGAAAGAAGTACTACGCCTTTAGAATTAGTTCATACGGATACTTGCGATATGAAACACGTGCAAACTAAAGGCGGGAAGAAATACTTCATCACGTTTATCGATGATTGTACGAGATACTGTTACGTATATCTCCTAAAGGGCAAAGACGAAGCTCTTGATGCTTTTAAGAGATATAAGAATGAGGTTGAAAATCAACTCAGCGTGAAAATCAAAATGATCCGAAGTGATCGAGGAGGAGAATATGTAGCTCCGTTTGAGGAACTCTGTCAAGAACATGGCATTATTCATCAGACGACTGCTCCATATTCACCTCAATCGAATGGCGTAGCTGAACGCAAAAATCGAACTCTTAAGGAGATGATGAACGCTATGTTGATTAGCTCGGGCTTACCCCAGAACATGTGGGGGGAAGCTGTGCTCTCAGCTAACCACATTCTAAACAAATTGCCACACAAAAAAAGGGATAAAACCCCATATGAACTATGGAAAGGAAGGAAGCCTTCCTACGGTTACCTTAAAGTGTGGGGGTGCCTAGCAAAGGTCGAAGTACCTAAGCCTAAGCAGGTGCGAATAGGACCCAAGATCATTGATTGCATCTTTATCGGATATGCGCAAAATAGTAGTGCTTATCGACTCTTGGTGCATAAATCTGAAAATCCTGAGATAAACACGGGAATGGTCATAGAATCAAGGAACGCAACGTTTTTTGAAGATAGCTTTCCTAATAAGGAAAGAAAGGAAGCAAGTCCGAAGAAAAGGGCTCACGAGACTACACAAGGGTCAAATCAGAAAGATGATGAACCTAGACGTAGTAAACGGACGAAGGTAACCAAATCTTTCGGTCCGGACTATCTAACCTATGCGTTAGAAGATGAACCCAGGACAATCCAAGAGGCATTGTCCAGTCCAGATGCTCCTCTCTGGAAGGAAGCTATCAATAGTGAGATAGAATCCATTATGCAAAACCACACGTGGGAAATCGTGGATCTCCCACCGGGCTGCAAACCTTTGGGATGCAGGTGGATCCTAAAAAGGAAATACAAAGCTGATGGATCAATCGACAAGTACAAAGCTCGATTGGTAGCTAAGGGGTTTAAGCAGAAGGAGGGATATGATTTCTTTGACACGTATTCACCGGTCATAAGAATCACATCGATTAGAGTACTCATAGCTGTTGCAGCACTCTATAATCTCGAGATCCACCAAATGGATGTAAAAACAGCTTTCCTAAATGGAGAACTGGAAGAGGAGATATACATGGAGCAACCTGAAGGGTTTGTGGCTCCCAGTCAAGAGCATAAAGTATGTCGACTAGTCAAGTCACTATACGGTCTAAAACAAGCACCGAAACAGTGGCACAAGAAATTTGACAGAACAATATTGTCAAATGGATTTAAGATCAATGAGTGCGATAAATGTGTTTACATTAAGGGCACACCTGAAGCTTACGTAATTGTATGTCTCTATGTAGATGACTTATTAATTATGGGAAGCAATAAAGAGGTTATTGTGAAAACTAAGAACATGTTAAAGAACCACTTTGACATGAAAGATATGGGTCTGGCAGACGTCATACTAGGAATAAAAATTTCTAGGAAAGCTGACGAAATTATCTTGACACAATCCCACTACGTGAAAAGCGTGCTCAAGAAGTTTGAAACTTTCGACAAACCTCCGGTTAAGACTCCAGTAGATTTGAATCTACACTTAGCCAAGAATCGAGGGGACCCAGTATCGCAACTGAAGTATGCGCAAATTATCGGGAGCTTGATGTATTTAACAAACTGCACTCGTCCCGACATTGCGTACTCAGTTAGTAAACTTAGTAGATTCACAAGTAATCCAGGAAAGGATCACTGGCTAGCTCTAGAAAGGGTTTTACGGTATTTAAAACATACCATAAACTATGGCATACATTATGCTAAATATCCAGCTGTATTAGAAGGATAAAGTGACGCAAATTGGATATCAGACACTAAGGACTCCAAATCTACGAGTGGATACGTATTCACCATAGGAGGAGGAGCTGTGTCTTGGAAGTCCTCTAAACAAACGTGCATAGCTCGATCCACCATGGAGTCGGAGTTTATAGCACTAGACAAAGCTGGGGAAGAAGCTGAATGGCTCAGAAATTTCCTAGAGGATATTCCGTGCTGGAGTAAACCGGTGCCTCCCGTATTGATACATTGTGATAGCATGTCTGCAATCGGAAGAGCACAAAGTACATTGTACAACGGAAAGTTTTGACATATCCGTCGGAGACACAATACCGTTAGACAGTTGATCTCTAGTGGGGTGATCACCATTAACTATGTAAAGTCCAAGGACAACTTAGCTGATCCTTTTACGAAAGGAATCAATAGAGATCAAATGTACAACGCAGTAAGGGGAATGGGATTAAAATCCACACACTAAAGAACGTCCATAGCGGTAACTCAACCATGATGAGTGGAGATCCCACAAACTTGGTTCAATGAGACAACTAAGTTATGGAGGGTTCAGTGAATCACCTGGAACCTATCTCATTCTCAGAAGCTGCCCAGGTATTAACCTGCAGAGGTGTGGTAAGGATAAGCATTACGCTTTTAATGATTCCTATACCTTGATTAAGGTGGAGTATGGCAGGATACTCCTGATAGGAGATCACCTATGTAAGTGTGAAGTGAGGCCGCTTCAAATGGAAAAAACACTTATGAATCCAAGATACGGTCCATGGCCGAAACGGACACAACGTGAGAACCTAAATATACTAGGGTTATTATTGTGTAAATGTTATTGTCTTGGTTTACACCAAAAGCTGACGGTTCAAGACATCACGTTCACCGAGCAGCGAGTAAATCCGATAACATATTACTAGAGAAGCTTCAAAGCCGCAAGCTACCTGTCTCGATGCAATAATAACACGTCAGAACTTTTGATTAGAGTCTGCATGCATTAATCATCATTCATGTGGGGGATTATTGGGTTTTGAATGCATTTTTTAATGCATTTGGCCCAAAGTGGAAAGGCCCAAAGTGGAGGCCCAAAAGGGAAATGAATAGGGCCATACCATATTGATTAGAGCAAGGAGGATTTCCTTGTTTATAAGGAATTCCCCTCCTTGCCTCTCAACTTGATTGGCTACCCAAAAGGCTGACCCACCGCTAGCTGCTTCGCACCGTCCGAGCACGAGCACGAGCACGAGCACGAGCATGAGCACGCGTATGCGCACGTGCGTGTGCGCATGGCGTATTGGACGTAGGTCGCAATGGGCCCTTTATGGCGCACTTGGCACTTCGCACGTGCGCATCATCACGAGGAGCTGGAGGAGCCTTAAATATTTTGCCCTGGCCCGGAGGCAGCTGCGTAGCTACCGAAGCGACGAGGAGCTGCGAGCGCCTTCAGTTTGGCCGCCGAAGAGGCACGACGGGATGGAAAGTCCGGGAGACTTCCAGAAGGCCGAAGGGCTGCGAAATCCATCGCAAAAGGGCGCCAACGCAGCCTGGAGCGCCTGGAAGGATCCAGAAGCCTCCGAAGGGTCACGAGCGCAGCCTGGTGCGCCTGGAAGGGTGCAGAAGCCACCGAAGGGCCACAAGCGCAGCCAGACAGTATGTTGGCCGAGCGGACGTGTCCCTTCGGGGTGGCTGCCTCTCTGCCTCCTCCAGCCTATAAATAGGCGTGCCCTCCTTGCCATTTTCTCATCCCAGCAGCACATGCATCTCCTAGCATTGTTGTCTTCTCCTCTCCCCCCGTTCTTCATCTAGAAAAAAGTCCCAAAAGTTCTGGGTATATAAGGGTTCGCCCGAAAGTTTCGAGATACGTGTGCAACGGTCTTGGAAACTCCCTAAACAGTCGTTGTATCTTGGGGACGATTGCCGAAGCCCGTACCGCACTGAAATATACGGGGCAATCTCGTCTTACGGAGAAAGTGTCCAACACTTGCCTCGACTGAAGAAGATCCTAATCAAGTACACCAACTCCGACAAACAACAATTTGGCGGGTACGAAATCGATGAAACTCCTGTGGGGTTCTTGGGGGCAGGGGTTAGGAGAAGTCGGTGCAGGGACTTCGAGCTCCCCGTTGGCAACCATCCCCTTTTCCAACGAGATCTCTCTTCTCCTCCAACCGGTCGCCGTCTCCTGCATCCTCCTCACGATAGCGACCCTCCTTGTCCCCGTCCCCATAATGTTCCATCCTTCCGGTGCCGGTCCTCATGTTCCTTCGACGTGGCCAAGAAGTTGGAGTAGTACCTCTTGAAGATCTGCTTCAGAGCTTTGGGTGGGTCTTTGTATGAACTTGGGTGCTCTTGTATTTGGAAGTGTACTTTGGGTGATTTTTGTCAAGTTTTTTATGTGAGTTAGGTCGTATAAATGTTATTAACTGATGTTGCCTTGATTTAGTTTTGTTGAAGCTGATTTTGTTCTTGGTGTGTGGTGGTCTTGGCTGGAGAAGACGGTGAGGTTGGAGATAGTGTGGGGCCAACTGATTTGTTTCTATGGTGGAGATGAGAGTGAGTTGGGTGAAAAATCATATATAAATTTGTGATGACACTTTTCCAAAAGTCTACTTAGTAAGACACTAGGCAATTTTGTGTGACGTGGCCGTCCAGTTAGGTTCGGAAGTCGTCCGAGCCTGAGCGGGACCCTAGGTTGATAAATTTTCAAATAACTTGGACCTGATTGATGGTTTTTAAACTACATGGTCCTATCGTGAAAAGTGTGATACTACAGAGTACTAAACTATACTTTTCCCTATTATATATTAAACATTCTCTTGCATTTTTAGTAATTTTTTCGGTGAGAGAGAGAGAGAGGTGTTCAGGAATTATTTATTCATGACTTTCCACGCTGTCACATTTTTTGTTGCAGCTTTATAGATAGATAGATAGATAATGCCTTTTTTTTCTTGGCAAAATAAATGACATGTTGCGATATGGTTGTGTAATAATACTTTCTCATTATTCAAATTCTAGCTTAACCAAGTATAAATTTAAAAATAATATAATTATGTTAAATATTTATTTAATTTTTTTTATCATTCTGTTGGAGTTTGAAATATGCCGGGATTAAGATACGATTTTTCATGATCGAACCAATAAGGCTTCGGTCGCAAGCCAGACCGACGAGGTTTCGGTTCCAAGCCGGACCGGCGAGACTTCGGTCACAAGCCAAACCAACCAGGCTTTGGTCGCAAGCCAAACCAACAAGGCTTCGGTAGCAAGATCGACCGACGAGGCTTTGGTTCCAAGCCGGAGCGACGAGGCTTCGGTCGCAAGCCAAACCAACAAGGCTTCGGTAGCAAGACCGACCGACGAGGCTTCGGTTCCAAGCCAGACCGACGAGGCTTCGGTCGCAAGCCAAACCGACAAGGCTTCGGTAGCAAGACCGACCGACGAGGCTTCGGTTCCAAGTCGGACTGGTGAGGTTTTGATCGCAAGCCAAACCAACAAGGTTTCGGTCACAAGGCAGACCGACGAGGCTTCGGTTCCAGGCCGGACCAATGACGCTTCGGTCGCAAGCCAAACTAACAAGGCTTCGGTAGTAAGATCGATCGACGAGGCTTCGGTTCCAAGCTGGACCAACGAGGCTTCGGTCGCAAGCCAAACCAACAAGGCTTCGATCGTAAGACCGACCGACGAGGCTTCGGTTTCAAGCCAGACCGATGAGACTTCGATCACAAGCCAAACTAACAAGGCTTCGGTCACAAGATCGACCGACGAGGCTTCGATTCCAAGCGGAGTGACGAGGTTTCAGTCGCAAGCCAAACCAACAAGGCTTCGGTTCTAAGCCAGACCAGCGAGGCTTCGGTCACAAGCCAAACCAACAAGACTTCGTCGCAAGACCAACCAATGAGGCTTCGGTCACAAGCCAAACCAACAAGGCTTCGGTCGCAAGACAGACCGATGAGGCTTCAGTTCCAAGCCGAACCGATGAGGCTTCGATCGCATGCCAAACCAACAAGGCTTTTGTTCCAAGCCAGACCGACAAGGCTTTGGTTCCAAGCCGGACCAACAGCATTACCTTGACCAAGCCCGACCTCATCCATTTTCTTGATACCGATGGCATTGCCTTGGGTCGGTCAGACCAACGGTATTGCCTTAAACAAGCAAGACTGAAAACCTCTAATGGGACAACAAGCCCGTTATAAGACCGGCGGCCCATTAAGGGACCGACAAGCCCATTATAAGTCAAACCAACTACCTCCAATGAGACAAGTCAGACCGACCAGTAGGCCCTCTTGTGGCTAGACTGATGGGATGTCCATTCGGGCTGGTCTGACAATGTCTTTATTTCAAACCAGGACAAGGATAACTCTCCACTAAGGCTGGACCGACGAGGATCGTGTTTAGACCAACACCAAGCCCTTATTAGGCCGGACCGATGAGTAGGTTTGAACCAGAACAACAACAAGCTCTTGTTAGGCCGGGCCGGACAAGGTGCTTCTTTGAGCTGGACCGAAGTAGTCGTACTATTTGCCAATGATATCGGGGTCAAGTTGGCATCATCGATATAATAAAGGTAGTTCGGATTTCTCATTATGAGATGAGGAAAAGTTGGCGTCTTCAATATGACAAAGGCGGTTCGGGTTTCTCATCATGAGCCGGAGCCAAGTTGGCATCATCTATATGACTAAGGTAGTTTGTGTTTCTCAGAATGAGCCGAGCCAAGTTGGTATTATCAAAGATGGTTTGGGTTTCTCATTATGAGCCGGAGCCAAGTTGGCATTATCAAAGGCGGTTTGGGTTTCTCATCATAAGTCGGAGCCAAGTTGGCATTGTCTATGGCGATTTCGGTTTCTCATCACGAGTGAAAAGCCAAGTTGGCATTGTCCAAGGTGGTTTCGGTTTTCATCATAAGCCGGAGCCAAGTTGGCATTGGTTTAGTTAGCATCATCTATATAAGGGGGGCCCGGGCATGAGACCAACATCATCAATCAACCACACAACCAACTACTCTATTTTTACTTGTATCATTTTCCTTTCTGTAGCGTAGCTTTAGTCGTCCTTAGAACTTTTTTCACCCATTCCGTTAGACCGACCTTGGGATGATCACTCCGGACCGTCTCGAAAAGTCTTGCGTTCTTGTACCACTTTTCCTACAACATATTTTTGGCACGCTCGGTGGGACTAAGGAGGATGTCTGAGAAGGCGGTCTAACTTTGCTCAACCAAGATGACCAAGAATAACCCGAGTTCCAACAAGGAGGCGGCACCACCACCCTCTTAACAATATATTGGGGGGAACCCATCCGTCACAGCTTCTCACAAAGAGCCGGCTCTCCCCTCTATGCAATTGGGTACTGGGAAGAGCTATACCGATACGGCTCCCCTCAACGAGCCGGAGCTCCCCAAAGGAGTTGTTGACATGCTAGCTCTTCGCCTCGACCAGGTGCTGATCGAACAAAGGCTTACTTGTGAAGACGTTCAAAGTCATTGTGCCGAGGCTATGAAGCAAAGCGATGAAGCAGTTAAGGCAATTTTTAGTCAGTTCCAAGGAGTTCACAACTTTGTGAACACCGTGGTGAGAGATGAGATGTCCAAGGTGATGATGACTCAACTCAAAGGGAAAGATGTCTACATCGGACCAGTCGTTCCTTCCTAAGCTTCTGTTGAGCCACCAAAAAATGGACATGTACCTTGCTACCAGGCGTCGGTTGCATCAGGTGTGCTTGGCCATGGCCCATCATTTGGGACTCTTATGTACAGTTCGTTCCAGGCATCGTCCGGAGTAGAGATTCAGAGCAAATCTCACTGGTCAATACGGGACCCCGAGGATGGGGACGAACAATGTTCAAACAAACCAAAGTTGGTACCAACCGGCCCCAACTCAAGAGCGGTCATATCCATCTAGGGTTGTGGCCGATCAGGGCTCTTTCAAAGAGGGAGCATCTGGACAAATGCCTTGTATGAGTCAAGGGTTCCTAATTCCACTCTGGTTACCCTGATGACTCGACCAAGGTGGATCGAATTGGATGAAGAGGACGGCCGCTATCCTGTCACCCGGCAGCTAACCTATGAGGCAACCCAGACAAGGCAAAACTGACGACAATTTCAACGCGAAGAGGAGGGGGAACCAAATCGGCACCAACCTTTTGAGGAGCATCTGGTACCCAACTCAACCAAGGAGCTCACCAGAGGGAGGAGTTGGTCGGGATGCTAAGAGATATGGGGTTCGAACCTACCCAGTAGACTTCGATAACATGGCCTATCCAATTGGGTATCAGATCTCGAATTTTACTAAATTCTCGGGGGAAGACAACCAATCATCGGTAGAATCGCCCACTTTGTTATCCAGTATGGAGAATCGGCAACTCAAAGCGGATGGCTCTTACGCCAATTTTTGATGACCTTGACCAAGTCAGCTTTCACTTAGTACATCGGCTTACCACCGGGCTCGGTGCGTGATTGGGCTGATATGGAACAGAAGTTCCATAACCAATTTTATAGGTCGAAGCTGACATCACCATGTCCGACCTCGCTCGCATGCAACAACTTGAAGGCGAGTTGGTGGAAAAATTCATCATGCGCTTCCGCAAGGCTAAAAGTCGGTGTCCAACCAACCTCTCAGAGTATGAACTCGCTGCCATGGCCATGCAAGGACTCTCTTACCGCCTGCGCAAGAAGCTCAGAGTAGAGAGGTTTTGAGATCTCTCAGAATTTACTCAGAAGGCGACCATGACGCAACAACTCATCAATGAGAAAGATAGGAGGGCTTCCTCCTCGAAAGGTACTTACCGCCGCTATGATCCTACACTTAAAATTGACCAACTTGGTGATGAGCAAGGCTTCGAGGAAGGTCATATGGCGGAAGAGATGGTGGCTGAGCTCAAGGAAGGCAAGCCGTATAAGTGCAAAAGCCTTGTCCATAAGAAGATGATGGTCCCGAATGAGTTTAATCATTCCGAGAATTCATCTCAGCAAAGCAGGGGCTTTAACGAAGTTGGTCGAGAATATTCGTTCGATGTCACAAAGGCCGACGAGATTTTTGATAATCTCCTAAAAAATGACCAGATCATATTACCTTCCGGCCACAAGATTCCCGAGGAGAAGGAGCTGAAGGGGATGAAGTATTGCTAGTGGTATGCAAGTAAGTCACACAATACTTCCAATTGTGTGGCCTTTCGTAACCAAGTGCAGCAAGCAATCAGAGATGGTCGTTTGAGGTTCCCCAATGAACAACTCCCAGCATCTTTCGGTGCACCCATCACCATGGTGAGTGTACGGAGGGATCGGAAGGAGATTGACCCAAGAGAGGATGAACTCCTCCAAGAGACTTGAGAGAGAAACTCGAGGGGCAAGGCGGACCCGGGGGCAATGCGAATCCGGGGGGCAAGATAGGTGACAAGCTGACTGCCATCCAAGGACGATGAAATATTTCCATCCTAAGGTCATGGATGATAAATGGAAGGTTTATCGCTATCAGTTTAAAGTGGACGTTCGTGATGGAGCTAATCCACGTCAAAATATCTTCCACCAGCTCGGAGATAGAAGAGCTTCACTGGGATCACCGGTTCAAGAAGGCCTGACCAAGACCCAAAGGCGGCATCTCGAGAGAAAGGTCCAAGTCCAAAAGCAAGTTACAAGGGACCTCGAGAGGAGATTGGCCGACCAAAAGGCTCAACTTGAGGAGCAAATGTCCCTCCTCACTCTCCCACGGGTTCAAGCTCGTTCGACTTCGGATAGAGGTCGATATGAAAAAACCAGAGACCCCAAGGCGGACTAGGGAAAAGCTCCAATAAGTTCTGAGGAGAGTTCGAACAAGGTACCCGGTGACTTGAAGGAGAAGCTGACCCGCAAGTGGGTGCCTAAAGTCAAGAGTGAAGTTCATCACAAAGATGAAACCAAAGAACTCCCTCGTCATGGCGAGTCCAACCAGAGGAGGAAGGAGGTCATGGTTGACCTGGATACAGGCTATATCAGATTTAGATCATTCCCCAATGAGGTGCCAATCAATATGGCCTTCACCCTCCCAGCTATCTTTGGACTGAAGGAAAATCAGCCAAGTTACTTGGAGGGGGATGTGATCGAAAATGAGTATGGAGTGATTGAGATCGGTGAGAAGTCCTTGGCGGTTCCCGTCATTGAAGATTTCAGCAAAAGCATCACCATCGCGAGGCCTACCAGTAACATATGCGAGCACCTCAAGCCTTTGTACTTTACGGCTCATATCTTCGGAAAGCCAGTGGGAAGGATCCTTGTTGACAATGGTGCTACGGTAAACATCATTCCTCAATCCCTACTCCGAAAGTTAAATAAAGAACTGGAGAAACCAAAAAGTAAGCGGGCATAAAAAATTCTCCTACAATTGCAAGATTAAGCCAAAAAGTAAGCTACCTTTTCTCCTTCTTGTGAGCACATTAGAGAAACTTCAGAAAGGAGAGGAAGAAAGTTTACCCCAAAAGAAGAGAAAGAAAGCCAAGATACCTTCAAACTAAGTTATTGGAGGAGGTGGCCAAGATGGAAGTTTTATGGTTTTTCTCTTTTGGAAATAGAGAGATGTGGAAAATATGAAGAGGATGAAAGACTTGGAGAAAAAGAGAGAAGTGGTGTCTTCTAAAAGCTAAGTGGAGAAAGGGGAAAAATTGTGTCTTTTAAAGGCTAAGTGGAAAAATGCATTATTGGCCTTTGGAGGGAAGTTCAAAATTGAGGGGGTTCAAAAATTGAATTTCCATCAAGGCAAAAGGTTTAGGAGTAACACATCAACATTTCTCACTCGACCACTTCGAAGTATTAATGTGCAGGGGGCATTGTTGGAGGTTGAAATATGCCTGGATTAAGATATAATTTTTTATGATCGGACCAACAAGGCTTCGGTCACAAGCCAGACCGACGAGGCTTTGGTTCCAAGCCAGACCGGTGAGACTTTGGTCACAATCCAAACCAACCGGGCTTCGGTCGCAAGCCAAATTAACAAGGCTTCGGTAGCAAGACTGACCGACGAGGCTTCGATTCCAAGCCGGACCGACGAGGCTTCGGTCGTAAGCCAAACCAACAAGTCTTCGGTAGCAAGACTGATCGACGATGCTTCAGTTCTAAGCCAGACCGACGAGGCTTTGATCGCAAGCCAAACCAACAAGGCTTCGGTCGCAAGACCGATCGACGAGGCTTCGGTTCCCAGCCAGACTGACGAGATTTCAATCGCAAGCCAACCTAATAAGGTTTCGGTCGCAAGGCAGACCGACGCAGCTTCGGTTCCAAGCCAGGCCAACAAGGCTTCGGTCGCAAGCCAAACCAATAAGGTTTCGGTAGCAAGACCGACCGACGAGGCTTCGGTTCTAAGCTAGACCAACGAGACTTCGATAGCAAGCCAAACCAACAAGGCTTCGATCGCAAGACCGATCAACGAGGCTTCGGTTCTAAGTCAGACTAACGAGATTTTGGTCGCAAGCCAAACCAACAAGGCTGCGGTCACAAGGCAGATCGACAAGGCTGCGGTTCCAAGCTTGACCAACGAGACTTCGGTTACAAGCTAAACCAACAAGACTTCGGTCGCAAGACCAACCGACGAGGCTTCGATCACAAGCAAAACCAACCAGGCTTCGGTCGCAAGATAGACTAATGAGGCTTTGGTTTCAAGCCGAACTAATGAGGCTTTGGTCGCAAGCCAAACTAACAAGGCTTTGGTTCTAAGCCAGACCGACAAGGCTTTGGTTCTAAGCCGGACCAACATCATTACCTTGACCAAGCCGGACCTCATCTATTTTCTTGATACCGATGGTATTACCTTGGGTAGGTTGGACCGACGGTATTGCCTTAAGCAAGCCAGACCAAAAACCTCCAATGGGGTAACGAGCCCGTTATTAGACCGGCGGCCCATTAAGGGACCGACAAGCCCATTATAGGTCAAACCAACTACCTCCAATGAGATAAGTTAGACCAACCAGTAGGCCCTCTTGTGGCCAGACCAATGGGATGTCCATTCGGGCCGGTCTGACAAGGTCTTTGTTTCAACCAATGACAAGGATAACTCTCCACTAAGGCTGGACCGATGAGGATCGTGTTTGGACCAACACCAAGCCCTTATTAGGCCGGACCGATGAGTAGGATAGAACTAGGACAACAACAAGCTCTTGTTGGGCCGGGCCGGACAAGGTACTTTTTTGAGCTAGACCGAAGTAGTCATACTATTTGCCAGCAATATCGGGGTCAAGTTGGCTTCATCGATATAACAAAGGTGGTTCGGGTTTCTCATTATGAAATAAGGCAAAGTCGGCATCTTTGATATGACAAAGGCGGTTCGGGTTTCTCATCATGAGCCGGAACTAAATTGGCATCATCGATATGACTAAGGCGATTTGTGTTTCTCATAATGAGCCGGAGCCAAGTTGGTATTGTCAAAGACAGTTTAGGTTTCTCATCATGAGCCGGAGCCAAGTTGGCATTATCAAAGACGGTTTGAATTTCTCATCATAAGTCGGAGCCAAGTTGGCATTGTCTAAGGCAGTTTCGGTTTCTCATCATGAGTCGGAAGCCAAGTTGGCATTGCCCAAGGTAGTTTCGATTTTCATCATAAGCCGGAGCCAAGTTGGCATCGTCTATATAAGGGGGGCCCGGGCATGAGACCAAGATCATCAATCAACCACACAACCAACTACTCTATTTTTACTTGTATCGTTTTCCTTTCCGTAGCTTAGCTTTAGTCGTCTTTAGAAATTTTTTCACCCATTCCGTTAGACCGACTTTGGGACGATCACTCCGGACCGTCTCAGAAAGTCTTACGTTCTTGTACCACTTTTTCCACGACACATTCTTAATATCTCGACGTTTCACCTGGATTGGTGAATCTATTATGTCTCCGGATAACATAACAGGTAATCTAAAAATACTGTCCCCTTCTTCCTCTCTCCTTTTATTACGAGGCCTAGAAAAGAGTAGCTGTCTTCATCCAGTGCTAGCTAGAAAAGTGTCGTCTACTAATGGCAGATTGATAAGTTTTTTTTTCCAGAATTGCAGATTGATAAGTATTGGATTAAAAAAGTCGTGAGTCTGTTTCTTCATCTTTTCAGGCACCAAAATTATAAAAAAGAGAGAGAAAATGAAATTGTGCTCATTGATATCAAGAAGTACACATAATGCCATACAAATTCATGTGGGTCGTTTCTATGGGGGTCAAAATATCGAGTAGGTATTTTGACCGGGCTAGATCTTCAAAAGTTACACAAAAAATCATAATCGTTTCTAATATGAATTAGTCAATTTACGAAAAATTTGAATGTCCTGTAATTTTGACACATTACTTTCTCAGCTCCATCTTTTTGCTGACTGTAGACTAAGGTCCCAAAACAGTCCCTTGAACTTGACCATGTATGTACCACAATCAGTACTTCAAAAGTTCAGATATGTCCACATTACCATCACCACCTGGCCACATCAATACACCGTATTAGATTGTTTCTATATTAAAAAAAATACACTGTATGAGTGGCCTCTTCTTCAAAGTATCTGGGTGTCAAAAAGCATCAAACTACATATATTAAAACTGAACCGAACTTCTGCATAGTGACACAACTCTCCCAAGTAGCGAAAATCATGCAAAACTCCGGACTACACGCCAAATCAGTGACACTTTGACTTGCTAGTATTGGTTATCAATTTCCCCAACATTTACAAGAACCTGATGAAACTAACATCTTGACATGATTGGACTAGGCAAGGGAAAAAGGTCCAAGGAAATGTCAAAGTTGCGTATATATGTCCAATTGAGTATATATGTCCAATTGAGTGATAAAATGAGCAAAGAGGATGGTGATGTGATGGATCAAATTAGATCCCATCGTTTGGTTGGTCATCTACTGTGTGTATCGTCTTAGACGATCGTTCATATGTAACCATCCATGTGCATCTTGCATGTGGTATATACCCCAACTCGGGTTTTGTCCGCCCTGGAACTGATGATGCCCCTCTTGTAATAAACTCGTCCGGTTTGACCAATTTTCTCGCACTTTCCTCGTGAAGACACGATGCTAAAATCGTAAAAAATTGACTTGTGCGAATCTCTAGTGTCTGTTTACGTACCTATAGATAATAACTAATTATAAGTCTGGAAATTGGGTGTCTTTACGAATTTTAATTATAAAAATTATAAATTCACATTTGATTCGTCTGAATACGAATTTGGATTCGTATGATCCAGTTCAAGTTCGAAATTTTTTTTTCTCGAATCGAATCGAATCCGAATCAGATTCAATTTATGGTCACCCTTACCTAGTCAGATATGTTTGTACTTTCGTAGGGAGTGATCACAGATCGAATTCGGATAAATTCAAATTACAATTCACCTAATTCAAATTATGAAAAAATATGATCCGTCCAATAAACAATTCGAATACAAATTCATATTCGTATAAGCCAGTTATTTGCTTGTTGTGTTGCAACGAAAGGCTTAACCTAATTTTCGTGGGCTGGAATGGCCGGTCAGTATTGGGCCGTAAGTTTGGGCCTTATCCTCATAAAAAAGCCCATGTCGGCCCATAAAGTCACCGCCACAGGCCCATAAAGAAAGGATCTTTTCCTTTCCCCCGACTTTTTGAGAAGGTTTCCTTTCCCTGACTTGAAACAAAAGAAATCTCTCACTTCCTCCCTCCCATTATAAAAGAAATCTCTCCCTCCCTCCCTCTCTCTCTCTCCCCCCCTCTCGCTCTTCGAGTACAATTTCAGTGATAAGGACCGGAAAATCGGCGGAGGAGAATGGCGGCGGTAGAATTGGAGGCGGTGAGGAAGGCGGGGGACACGTGGCCGGGAAATATCAGCATCAACAGCGGGAAGCAGCAGCAAGGGGAAGGGCTGAGGCAGTACTATCTCAAACGCATCCACGAGCTCCTGCTTCTGGTCTGCCAGAAGACCCACAACCTCAACCGCCACGCGCAACGACCTCAATTCTCGCGGTTCGTCTTCTTTTCGTCCTCAGTCTAGGGTTTTGTTGTCTTTTATTTTGTTTTGGGATTTGATCAAACCCTAATTTTGCTGTTTCTGATTTGGGGGGCGTGGTGATGATGCTTAGGGAGGAGTTACAGCTTCCGCAAGAGTCCGGGTCTTGTGTTGGCGAGGTTGTTAAAAGTTATGGGCAAGAATAAGGTTCTGGTTAAGGTACGTTAGCTCGAAGCGTTTAAGTTAGGTTGCGATTTCTGAATCGTGTTCGACTACTGAAGGTGTTCTTGTGTTCAGGTTCATCCAAAAGGGAAGTATGTGGTTGACATTGACAATAGTGTAGATATCACGAAGACCACTCCTTCGACGAGGGTCGCAATGCGCATCGCCGGTTTTCGAATTTTGTCATTTTTAATATCATAACCACTCGAATTTAGATTGGTCAATCTATTATTATGCCTAGGAAACAGTAGCTGTCTTTATCCTGTGCTAGCTAGAAAAGGGTCGTCTACTAATGACAGATTGGTTAGTATTTGTTTTTTGAGAATTGCAGATTGATAAGTATTGAATTAAAAAGTCGCGAGTCTGTTTCTTCATCTTTCTTGGTACCAAAAATTTTAAAAAAAGAGAGAGAAAATGAAATTGTGATCATTGATATCATCAAGTACACATAATGCCATGCGAATTATGTAAGGAGCTTTATGTGTGAGGGTCAAAATCATACTCGTTTCTAACATGAATTAGTCAATTTACCGAAATTTTGAATGTATGGAGATTCTGACTTGTTTAAAAAATTATAACTTTTTATTTAAAAAATAAAACTTATGCACGCGTCAGTTTTTTTTATTTAAAAATTAAAACTTTGACGGACGATAACTTTTGACTTGTTTTGAGTTTTTGCTATTATAATATATTTTAGGAAAGATAATTTAACGATCTACAAGAATTGCGGCTTTGTCTTTTGAAAATTGATGTGTCGTTTAAAATTTTGTGCAGTTGGGTTGATTTTGCCGTTTGTGTTGTGAGAATTGAACTCATGACCTTTTGCACCCAAAACGAGAATCAAACTACTAGACCAGACACACTTCTTTCGTAAAAGTGCGCGTGGGCCGCCTTATTAATATTAGTTGTCAGATTCATTCTGCTAGACCCTAACAATACTGAATCCGACCGGTGGAAAAGCATCAAACTAGTTATATAGTACAGGAAAATATTTATTTTAGTACCCTGTGGTATCACCGATTATCACTTGGATGCCATCTGGTTTTAAACTCATCAAACTGGACCAACTTATTTTAATTTTTATCACTTAGAAGATAATCAACCAATGCAAATCTCACATCAGAATAATTATATAATTACGCGAAAAGATGCATAAATAGAGGAAAATTATATATGTTTCATTGGTATCTAAGATGAACTTTCAACAGTTTCAACTTTGAAAGTGTAAAAAATATAAATATAATAAAACTTGAACTATCATTTGACCCGCAATCGAACTCATTCAATCTGTCATATAATAACTCAGAAGTTTACTCGATGGCTTCCGATTCTAAGTTTCTTTAGTTGGCCAATAATCTATTCCCTAATGTGTTAGGGTACCAAAAAGTGACAGTGGTAATAGGTGATAAAAATTGAAATAAGTTTGACCAGTTTGATGGTTTAAAACTACATGGTACCCAAGTGATAATCGTTGATACCACATGTTGTTAAAGTAAAATTTCCCCTTTTTAATATTATACAGAATTTTTTGGAACATTATAAACAAATTTGGTAATTTACCTATCGCCACGTCAGCATCGACATATTCGGGTCACTACCACGTAGGCGTCAAAACGACGCCGTTTGACCAAGAAATGAAGCACCAGACCTGGGATCCTCTAAGTGATAAAAAATGAAATAAGTTGGACTGATTTGATGGATTTAAAACTATAGGATACCCAAGTGATAATTAATTGTACCATAAGGTACTAAAGAGAAAATTTTCCTATATTAAAATCGAATAAATTTCGGAATAGTGACGCAGCTCTCCCGACTAGCGAGATATAGATAATCATGCAAAACACTGGACTACACGTCAAACCAGTGACACTTGACTTGCTAGTATTGGTTATCATCACTCCCGATATTTACAAGAACCTGATGAGAGTAACACCATGACATGATTGGACCAGGCAAGGGAAAAAGGTCTAAGGAAATGTCGAACTTGCGTATATATGTCCAATTGAGTGATAAAATGAGCTAACGAGGTGGTGATGTGATGGATCAAATTAGCTCCATCATTTGGTTGGTCATCTACTGTGTGTGTCGTCTTAGACGATCGTTCATATGTAACAATCCATGTGCATCTTGCATGTGATATACCCAACTTGGATTTTTTCTGCCCTGGAACTAGATGATGCCCCCTTGTAATAAGCTCGTCGAGTTTGACAGATTATCTCGCACTATCTTCATTTCATGATACGTTAATGATGTCAAACTCTTACAAATCTAGAGTGTATTTGTACGTACTTATATATAATAACTAATTATAAGTCTGAAAATTGTCTAATAAGCCAGTTGCACGGGACTTATTGTAGTACTAGTGTGTGGTTAGTGATGTTGATGGTTCGAATTCAATGAATTTTAATTATGAAAATTATAATTCGCATTTGATTCGTCCGAATACGAATTTGGATTCGTACGAACCAGTTCGAATCCGAATAAAAATTTGACGAATCAAATCGAATTTGAATCAAATTTAATTCATAATCACCCTTACATAGTGAGATATGTTTGTGTTTTCAATATTTAAGGTGGGAGATGATCACAGATCAATTATAATTCATATTCGATTAGTCCAATAAATAATTGGAATACGAATCTCGTATGAGCTAGTTGAATTCAAAGGTTCATCCCCTATGTGTGTTGCAACGAAAGGCTTAACCTAATTTTAGTGGGCTGGAATGGCCTGTCAGTGTTGGGCCGTAATTTTGAGCCTTATCATCATAAAAAACCCATATCGGCCCATAAAGTAACCGCCATAGGCCCATAAAGAAATGATCTTTTCCTTTCCCTGACTTTTTGAGAAGGTTTCCTTTCCCCCGACTTGAAACAAAAGAAATCTCACACTTCCCCCATTATAAAAGAAACCTCCCCCTCTCTCTCTCTCTCTCGCTCTTCGAGTACAATTTCAGTGATAAGGACCGGCAATCGGCGGAGGAGAATGGCGGCGGTAGAAGTGGAGGCGGCGAGGAAGGCGGAGGACACGTGGCCGGGAAATAGCAGCATCAACAGGGGGAAGCAGCAGCTAGGGGAAGGGCTGAGGCAGTACTATCTCAAACACATCCACGAGCTCCAGCTTTTGACCCGCCAGAAGACCTACAACCTCGACCGCCTCGGGGCCACGCGCAACGACCTCAATTCTCGCGGTTCGTCCTCAATCTAGGGTTTTGTTGTCTTTTGTTTTGTTTTATGATTTGATCAAACCCTAATCTTGCTGTTTCTGATTTGGGGGCCGTAGTGAGGATGCTTAGGGAGGAGTTGCAGCTGTTGCAGGAGCCCGGGTCTTACGTGGGCGAGGTTGTGAAGGTTATGGGCAAGAATAAGGTTCTTGTTAAGGTACGTTAGCTCGAAGCATTTATGTTAGGTTGCGGTTTCTGAATCGTGTTCGAGTACTCGAGGCGTTGATTTGGTTCTGTTGCTGTTTTCAGGTTCACCCAGAAGGGAAGTATGTGGTTGACATTGATAAGAGTATAGATATCACGAAGATCACTCCGTCGACTAGGGTCGCATTGCGCAACGACAGTTATGTTCTTCACTTGATCTTGCCGAGTAAAGTTGATCCCCTGGTCAACCTCATGAAGGTTGAGAAAGTACCTGATTCCACCTACGATATGATTGGTGGTCTTGACCAACAAATTAAGGAGATTAAAGAGGTGGATAATTCTCTACTTGTTACGAGTTCCTCATGTTTTGATTTCCAAATTAGTAGCTACTTCTTGATCAAAAATTTTAAACTAATGCTTTTTTGGTGCTTTTGTCGTTAGGTCATTGAGCTACCGATCAAACATCCAGAGCTGTTTGAGAGTCTTGGAATTGCACAGCCGAAGGTACTAATAGCCCATGATGTCTCCAGCGAGTAATTGATTAACCGTCCCCTGCTTAAAAAACTATGTTTCCATCTCAGGGTGTCCTGCTGTATGGTCCACCTGGTACCGGGAAGACTTTATTGGCTAGGGCCGTGGCACATCATACAGATTGTACTTTCATTAGGGTGTCTGGTTCTGAATTAGTCCAGAAGTACATCGGAGAAGGTTCTAGAATGGTCCGAGAACTCTTTGTCATGGCAAGGTTTGATTCTCTCCCTCTCTTGTTAAAATTCCATGTAGGCTGATGGAAAAATCCTTCATCATTTTGTCTATTTGTTTGAAGAGTGTTGCCAAGGGATCTACATAGAGCTCTGGGAGGTTAAGGATTGTGCTGCTTTTCTAAAGCCTCTTTTCCCACTGTTCCTGGTCATTTTGGCATTAGTATTGGATTGAAAATGTCCAACAGAGAATGCTGCTAGATAGATTTGTCCTCTACATTTTTTGATTCGTTTCGAAAGAATGCCTTCTCTTTGAACTTGTAGTAATTATCAGGCTATTTAACAGCAGGCTGGGAGAAAGAGCTGGTGCTTATTGTAATTTTTTTTATCTGATTATTTTCAGGGAGCATGCACCATCAATCATTTTCATGGATGAAATCGATAGTATTGGATCTGCTCGTATGGAATCTGGAAGTGGCAACGGGGATAGTGAGGTACAACGTACTATGTTGGAGCTCCTCAATCAACTTGATGGGTTTGAGGCTTCCAACAAGATCAAGGTACTCCTCACCATCTGAAACATGGAAGCTCATGGCACGGCTCTTTCCTAAGCTAGTTTTTCTTATCACATTGCTTTGTGGTAGGTTCTGATGGCCACAAATAGGATTGATATTCTTGATCAAGCACTACTCAGGCCTGGTAGGATTGATAGGAAGATCGAGTTCCCAAATCCTAATGGAGATGTAAGTGTTCATGGCACTAATATTTTTATTTTGATTGTTTAGTGTCAATGTGCCAAAATTGATCTAGTGTCATTGTTTGTGCAGTCACGTTGGGATATCCTGAAAATTCACTCTCGAAGAATGAATTTGATGCGTGGAATCGATCTGAAGAAAATCGCAGAGAAGATGAACGGTGCATCTGGTGCAGAGCTTAAGGTATTTTCTTCCCAATACAATTTATTGGAACTTCTACTTTAGTCGTCTAGCCTGTAAATGATGTATTGAATTATGCTGACTATGTTACTGCGAACATGGTAGATGAAAATATGTTGAATGTTATTGCTGAATTTCCAGGATTTTGTTCTCATGAACCTCTTTGTTCTCCGCAGGCTGTATGTACAGAGGCCGGTATGTTTGCTCTTAGGGAGAGGAGGGTTCATGTAACGCAGGAAGATTTCGAGATGGCTGTGGCAAAGGTCATGAAGAAGGAGACTGAAAAGAACATGTCATTGAGGAAGCTCTGGAAATGAGCTCAAACTATGTTGTTATTAACATGGTTCCTTTTTTATGCAATACTTGCCTCATGAACAAGAAACACACCCTTCCTGCCTTTCGACTCCTGCCGCGCTGAGATCACGCCTATCTGTTGCGGAAAGTAGATGTACAAGTTCATGAGGTAAACCTTATCGTTCTGAAGTGAAACCAGTCCCGAAGGGTCCTAGACCAAGTCTGTTATTTCGCGTCCGGAAATTCGGCTGTCACTTGAACTTGCGATTCCATCTATGTTTTCCCTGGCTCCATTGATGCTAGAGCGCCTTTTATTCTATGCATCTTTTCTGCCTGATTCGTTTAGTGCTGCACCTAGAACTACTCTCATACTGCAAGTTTGCTGATCGACCACGAAATCCGATTTCGGAAATCGTCGATTATCCACATGTAAAATAGGCGAGAGAGAGAGAAAAATATACACCCAACTATAAAATGCCGCTAATTCAATTCCGAATTTGACTAATGTCGTCTTTAGAATAGTTAAAACAGTGAAAACCCTTCCATTTTTTTGGGACCTAATATCCACGTGTTGAATCCTACCGTATAAGCAATCATAGAATTAAGGTTCCGATTTATGGAATTGGTTTAGCCAGATTAATGGGGAGTGATCGTCAATTTCTCAAGAACTTGGTTAGCATCAGGATTTGGAGACGATGGGGAATGGATGGATACCCGAATAATGGGTTTGGGCCTGATCCAGGGAAAAACCTATCTGGTCTTGGGCCTGATCCATCGAAAACCTCTCTGGCTGGGCCGAACAACAAAATATACCTATTAAATAGAGAGAGGACCGAGCATCTACCAGCAAGTATTTAGATTAACTAGCGCTGAGTTTAACTAGTTTTATTATGTTTTGAGTTTGAATTTTTAAAAACATACTAGTGTTAAATACTTATTGAGAGAGCAATGTTTTGTGTTTGAGAGGCTACCTTAACCCAATACCGTAAGATACTAACTTTTTCAATGGGCCATCATACGAAAGTCGTGTGAGTAATACCAGTACATTATAGGTCTCGCAGGAGTAAGTAACTCTCATACCATGTTAAAGTTTATATATACAACCCAAAATCGCAAAACAATAAGTATGTAGTTTTTCAATGGTAGTAATGTGTTAATTCCAACCCCTATACATGTAAAGTAGTATGCGTAGAAGGAAGAATTTGTTCTAACCAATTGTTTCCGAATCTCATAAACACAATTGTGTTTAATCCACAATACGCCAATAGCTCTCGTGTTCAAATTCTTAAATATTGATTAAATTTTTTTGAGACATTTTACGGATTTCACTCAACTCAATTTTAGATTAGGCACGTTAAAATATGGTGTGCTATAAATAAAAACAAAAAAATCAATACGCGTATAAAGTCAAAATAATTTTGTTGTCCCCACCACCAATCTCCACTTGTCCTAAATTATCCAAAACCCATTACCCACTCCTGCCAAGAAAAAAAAAAGCAAAAAATAACAAAAGAGACGACCAGGCCAATTCCCCTCTTCTTCTTCTTCTTCTTCAACCTAAACCCAAAACCACGCCCGCCCAATTAGGGTTTGATCTTAGTAAAATTGAATTATTTCACGAAATATGAAGGAAGAAGTAGAGCTTGAAGCGGCCGCCGGGGGAGAAGCAGCGATCGAGAGCCACAGCGACTCCGATCCTCTCCTCCCGCGCCCATCTCCGTCGTCTTCATCCCCGCCCGAACCGCAGGTTATTCCGTCGAGAGAGATTAGCCCCGAACACGTGGAGGACGACGACGACGACGACCTGGAAGGCGGGTCCGCCCCTACTTGCCGAATTTGCCTCGAGTCCGATTGCGAGCCCGGTACTTTATTTTTCCCTTCTCTCTAAAAATGAAAAAAAGTTTTGATCTTTCTTGTTTTTATTGACTTGGGCGACGTCGTTTTTGGGTGTGTGTGGTAGGTGACGAGTTGATATCACCGTGCATGTGTAAGGGCACCCAGCAGTTCGTCCACCGCCACTGCCTTGACCATTGGCGCTCCGTTAAAGTATTCATCTTTACCTTTTTTTTGTTGTTTTAATTTTGGAGCTTTTTTATGTACCATATGGTATCCCAACCCACTCGGGTTCGAGCCGGGTATTTCCTTTGAAAGGTGACAGGGGCTAAGCCAGAATAACGCCCTTATCAGTTGATCAGGTGGGGAATTTGTGATGTTGATTGTTTTGTTTTGTTTTTGGATGAAATAGGAAGGGTTTGCGTTCTCTCATTGCACCACTTGCAAGGCTCAGTTTCATCTGAGGGTGGCTCTGTGGGAGGACAACTCCTGGCGCAAAACCAAGTTTAGGCTCTTTGTTACCCGCGATGTCATCATCGTCTTCCTCGCTGTCCAGACCGTGAGCTCTTCTTTCCTGATTCGTTTTAACTTTGCAGTTTGCTTGGTGGAATGTATTCAATTCATGTGGCGAAGTTGATGGTTTATGTGCATGTCTATGGTGAATTGACTGCTTAAAACTTCAGTGAAGGGTGAAGTAGCGGTTATAACTGAGAAGAAAGCTGTGTTGTCTGCAGATGATTGCTGTAATGGGGGGGTTTGCTTATCTTATGGACAAAGATGGAGCTTTCAGGAATTCGTTCAGTGATGGTTGGGATCGCATACTGTCGAAGCATCCTATACCCTTCTACTATTGTATCGGTAATTCTCTCCTCTCCTTTTTTCAACTTTTCCTTTTCGATGTCTTCTTTTGTAGGTTTATGCATGATCCCTTTAATTTGAGTTCTGCTCTACCCTTGAATCTGTGTCCCTGCCTCCAACACTTTGATTGTTTTCTTAACAATATTGTGAAAGACATGTTTTTATCTACTGGTTACCACATTTTGCTTTCTTCTTGTGGGGGTAAATCTACTCCAACAGTGTGCATTCTCTTTCTGATCATCCTACCTACTTAATTCTTGTAAGAGCCATCTACTGTTATTTGACTCTCTTTCTTGTGGGCGTGAAGTTGCTTTTGAATATATACCCCGACATTGTCATTTAAGCTATTTGCGGTGTAGCTTAAACTTTAGTTGATTGTGGTATCACCAAAATCTCTGGTTCGCAAGGGAAAAAGTAGGCAGTGATCATGGTTTTACTTCAGTATCTTCTCATGTTGGTTGTTACATTGTAGCTTGGTATCAAGTAAGGAAAATATGTTGCGAGAGAGCTCTTGCTTCCTGTTCCCCTACGTTTTATTTGCAATTTGCTGATACTGAACTTTCTGGGGCTTAAAACTTTTCAGGGGTGCTGGGCTTCTTTGTACTTGTCGGATTTTTCGGCCTTATATTGCATTGTTCATCCCTCAACAGTAATGATCCTAGGATGGCTGGTTGCCAAAATTGCTGTTATGGATGGGGAATTTTGGATTGCTTTCCTGCATCTATGGAAGCATGTTTTGCGTTGGTTGTGGTTTTTGTAGTCATCTTTGCCATTCTTGGCATAGCTTATGGCTTTCTGGCAGCCACCATGGCTATTCAAAAGATCTGGCAAAAGCACTATCATATCCTAACTAAGAGGGAGCTCACTAAAGTAAGCACTTCGTCTGCATCCTTCCTATTTTTATTGCTTGCATGGATGTGTGCCACCATGACCAGATCCAAGAGTTCACGGGACTGAATCCACGATTTTGGAGCAGCGACTGAGTTTTGTAAATTTTGCAGGAGTACATAGTGGAAGATCTTCATGGCTGTTATTCCCCACCAAAGTTGGACCCGGAGCATGAAGAACGTTTGAAGATGCTTAAGCTGCTGTAATTAATTTAGGGTGAGGCGACCCTATGAGACACAATAGAGTATATAATAATCAGAATCGCACAGTTAAATATGCATTTGCTTGGCATCTATATTTTCGTCGCAGCTGACTGCGTATCTTATCGATCGGTGAGTTTCGCTCCCGAGTTCTCTGAAGTAGCATCAGCGGCCTGTTTCATGTCTGCTCAATTCTGCAGATCTCCTTGACGTGGTTTGGCGAAGAACATTAACCGCTGGTGGGGTTTTTTTTTTAATGTAATATCAAAAGCAATCTTACTGCACTCGGTATAAAAATTGACTCGATATTAATTCCAGATTCAGAAATCTCGTCTTGGTATTGTTTCTGTTAGAACTTTCTGCAGGCTAATTCCTCATTTGATCGTTTTCTCCAATGACCTGTAGAAGAGCTCTGCATCTTTTCTGCAAATTAACACAATTTCTGGCACCGATGTAGACAAATTCTCTAGCCGGTAGCAGAGGAGTTTCGTGGTCACCCCCTGTCATTAGTATGACACTATCAAGTAGCGAGAGACTTGAATTTCTTTCAATAACGAGAAACACGAATCGAATTCCAGTCGAATCCTCATTTTGTTTCGTACTTCTTTTAGCTTATTAGAGAATTAAGATTTTTTTTACTTCTGAATCTGCAGAATTTCCCGCAGAAAGAAACCAAAAATTTCACAGGACAGCAAACTTGACGTGTGCCTATGAAACTGTAGTGTCCGAGGATTTTTCGCTGCTGGTATCTTGTAATCCACCACTTTCGAATATTAGATGATCACCGTCCCTTATCACTTCAATTTCCTCGATTTCAGCTCTACCCTTGCTTAATACTTTAGCAGGAAACAGCCCGAATTTCTTGGCACCCATGTCGAGCAACTCCTGAAAGCTCTTTGGAAGCAAGATCAGCTTCCCTTCAACTTCACCCTTATCTGGACAACTAATAGTCACTCTCACGGTATAGGCGTGCTTGCTGCCAACGTCTTTGGCCTGGCTAGCAGATAATAGCATGCCCGACCCACCCTTGTGTGCTGCAGACATCATCCCGAAGAGCGAGTTATGGAAATTGTTGGTTTTTCGCCTTGGCCGAGGATGGTTCCACGATCCATCGGAAGGGAATGATCCGTCCGGGGGCAAAGGACGGATAGTCGGCTCACTTGTAAACCTCCCAAGATAACGAACTCCATTCTGTTGGTTCTCGGGACTGGCATCAGTGGGTTGAGCTTTCGGTTTTGGCTCCTTGCATTCTCGGAAGATTGTTTGAATTCCTTCATGTCCTTGTTGATCAGCCAGTTCCCTAGAAGTCCAGCCATGGGCATCCGGTTTGTCAATGTCCGCACCATGGTCTAACAGGAAGCTAACTATCTCAGAGTTATCCTCGCAGACAGCAACATGTAAGGCCGTAGTTCCATTGTTCCTTGAACATGTCACATCCCCTCCATTAAGCACTATTTCTTCGAGCAGCTTCAAATTGTTCTGCTCAGCTGCAGTGCACGCAAAATGACCAACATCTCCGGCGTTTATGTCGGCGCCATTTTCGACCAGCAGCTTGACCACTGCTTTGTGACCACCCAACATCGCCTCCCACACCGGTACATTTCCGTCCGAGTCTGCAATGCAATTGATTCAGCCAAGTTGTTTAAGAAATAAACTTCCAAAGCATGATGACATATAAGACATGTTCTTATTATTACCAACTGTGAGTTAAATACTAAAGCAATAGCCATCGGATGACCTTCAGTAATTCAACAAGCCCCAACACTTATTATTGTCCAACTGTGAGAGATTTGTATCCACTTCCAAGACGTCAACCAATGCCGACCAAAGAAATTATTGATTGGAGTCTGACATGTTTAGCAAATATTTAACTAGAGAATTCAGACAGAAATAGATTAGATGACGGTGGATAGATTTCTGCGTTGACTATGGAAGGTCAAATTATTTAGCTTTAGCTAATTGCAGGCCAATGACCTGTATCCATGTGGGGCATTATAAGAACCTGCATTATTGAGATTGCCAAATTAAGGAGAGAGAAAAACAACTAGATTGACTGGATCAGAAGAAGCATTTCCAACCATGGATTCATAATATTAAAAAAGATATGGCATGGCAAAGAATGTGACTTCAACTAAAAAATAGTTGGCACAATAATCGGACATGACGAATTAACATAATCCGTCCTCTCAGAGATCCATCAGCCAAACAACTTGCAAGAGAAGAGGCAGACTGATAAAGGAAGGCGATTTACCTCTGCAGTTCGGATCAGCCCCGTAATCAAGTAGGAGGAGTACACAGTTCTCGCTTCCTTTAGATGCTGCTATGTGCTAATAATTTCACATACAAGGAGGAAATGATAGTCATTAGTACTTTCTGGAACAAAATTCATGAACGAAACATCGAAGAAGAAACAAATGATTCTCATACCAGAGCTGACCTCCCGCTGTTGTCGGATTCATTTGGATCAAGGCCGCGCTTCAGCAAGTGGTGAAGCAGCAAGTCGTCCCCCCTTAATGCAGCAAAGCACAAGCTGAGCGGTAGGTCCATTCTACCGCGAGCGAGCATGTTCTCTGTCTCCAATAGTACTCCTTCCATGACGGGGTCTTTGACATCTTTCAAATGCTGCACACCAAGATCAAACAGACATAAAGAACAAAAAACATTATCACGGGTTTATTCTATGCTAACATGTTTATACATTGAACAACAATAAATACTCCATGCGACAGAAGGGCCGGTCCACCACGAAATGAAAACAATTTGACAGGGATGAGTGGAAGTTTATGAACCTGGAGGAGGTTATTTATGATTATGGTGCCATCTCCAACATTGGCCTGGATGATGTTCATGAATGTCGTACGATTCAGACGGAGTAGTTGGCTTAATCTTTTGGTTCGCACAGTGAACAGCTGCGGCCTGTAGCAAAGGACACCAATCTCGCCACAAAGATCTCCGGTTTTTGCCTCCCCAACAACCTATTTTAAGATGTAATTATATCAGATATCGAACTTCAAAACTATCTCAATGTGAACGAGCGATTCCACAAAACAAAATTGAAGTTTTTTGGCGATCAAACTTGCCTGCTCAACCCCATTCTTGAGAACTACTAGATCCTGCAGATGAAAAAATTGTTAGCAGGCACAATTTAGTGAACTTAGGATCGATAAATGGAACTAAGGATAAGATTCAGTTCTAACCACAGCACCAGTAACAAGTATGTATAAGTCAGTTGGTGCTTCATTTTGGAGAATCACATCTTCTTTCGGAGGAAAATATTCAGCTTTCATCTCTGAGACCTTACAGGATTTTTAAGAGAACACGGAGTAGCAAATTACCGAATCAGTAACAAACATTAATGCAAGACCCTGGAGATATACAAAAAAACTGCTGAAATGATGCATCTGATAAGCTTGTTCGGGAAATTACCAGTTGAAAAAGCAAGTCGTTGGAGACACCGCGAAACAAATACACCTTATCCACCAGAGAGTAGAAGAGGTAGTGTGAAATGCTTGAACGAATGGCTTTCGGAAGGGAATCAAGGGACTCCTGCTGCTGCAATCCTTCCGAGTCTGTCCTGAACTTCAAGCACAGATGCGCAAGCATCTGGTCTTGAAGGCGAACCGGTAGCTGGTTTCTTTGAGAAAAACTTGAGGCAGCTTGTATGGTATCTCTCTGGAAAAACCATACAATTTGGATGTAACCATCAAGACTCCAGTAACCGGCAAATCAGTATACTGAAATAAATCAAGGGTAGGAATTAATTACTCACAAATCTCCTAGTTCTGCTGGTACCATGAACAACCAGGTTGGTCATGTTACCAATCAAATAAGCTGTCAACCCGAGGTTGAAGAGCATGTAGAAGATATCAAAAACCATCTCCTTTGTGTTCACAGGATGCAAGTCTCCATATCCAACAGTTGTTAGAGTAGTAATAGACCAGTAAATAGAAGTCACATATTGAATCCAAATACTCTTATGACTAAAATCATCACCAAGCGACATTCCGATCCAAGTATTGTGTGGATCATGGTTGCGTGCAGCGATGAGGTAATAGAAGCATGCAGCGCAATGAACTGCGAAGAGGGTGACCTGCATAGAGCATACACAATGCCATAAGCAAAACACTAGCACAACATTTTCGATTCTATCCCGAATCCACCATACTTACACAAATCAGCTTGGCACATCGAACCCAGAAGTAGTTGTAGTTCCTGTCCTTCTCCAACCTGATCCGAGAAGCAATATCAAACACATTCAGTTCCAGCTCGTGCTTCCCATGCGAAGCAAGCACGATAATCTTGCATTACATTCAATTGGAGTAATATATTCATGCTCCGGTCAATCGTACCTAGAAAACAAGGCACTAACTCTCCGGAGACGCCAGAGCCTGAGCATGTTGAAGAATCCAAAAGACCTGAGGGGCTGTGGGGACATCTTCCTAGCGAGCTCGGCCGGGACGGTGGAGATGATATCGAACGCAAGCCAGGTCCTTGCATACCTCCAAGCGATCTTCTTCCTGTCATCCACCAGCAAGTAGGTGGCCTTCTCGAGGTAAGCCACAAAGAAGGTGAGGAAAATATCCACGGCAAAGAAGCCATTGACCACATTGTCAGCAATGGAGAGCGGGCCGGCCGGTTTCCTGATGAAACCGAACTCAAACGGGGAAACCCAAGCTGTGTAGATGACCAAAACAACTAGAAAAGTCTCCCATATCCTGCAAGACAAAAAATGTCCCTCAGGTTTCAGCCCCCAGTTTAGGACCAAACTAACACTTGTTCTCTGGTTTTCTTGTTAAAGCGACATTAAACAATTCGATCTTTCAACTTAAACGAAAAAAGAAAGTTGACCATCAGATGGTCACAGGCAATAGAGAAGCAACCAATACCAACCAATTGAAATAAAGTCACCATCAGAAGCATGCACGAGCACAACAACTCCCTTCTTCACGAGAAGAAACTAGAACCCAAAATTTATTTATTTTTTTTAAAAAAAGACGGACAAAAAAAAGGGTGCAACGACAAATAGGTAAGAAAAAAGGTCAACTTTCTGGTTAAACAATTAAGGACGAGACAGTAATGATGACAAAAGACACCAATTATGTTGCTGTTGACAGCATCAACTAAGCACATTGTTTTAACTTAATTAACGAGTATCAAAAAATTTAACATTTTTGTGACTCGAACTCAAACTAATCAAACTAATCCGCACTAAGCAAGTGGGTCCCCCCCGGTGGCTTCGTCTAGAAAGTGGCCTAAACAAAGTCAAAGAGACAAATTATCATTTCAATAATTCGACTCAAATTTGGCATTGGTACGAAGGTTTAGACCAAAAACAGTAAAACTGACGCAAACAAAGCCAAAGGGGCAAGAACAAGGCGGAACAGCAAGAAACGAGAATCGCTGGGAGTTGTTCTTTAAGTATTTTTTTTAACCTAAAATATATTATTGGAGAGCCGCTTCACTCTCTGCTAAATAGAGTTAAACGATACTCGACTCGAGATGTATTAAGAAGGGGGGTGGGGGGGACCTGTAGCGGCGGTCGTAAGGGGAAATAGTGAAACGGCTGAGCTTAACGCGGCGGTTACTTCTGGCGCCGAGGGAAGGGAGAATCCCGGTGGAGAGGCTGTAATGGCTGCTTCCGTCTCTGGAAATCTGCTGCTCCAACTCCTCCGCAGCCTCTCCCCCGCACATTGACACGCTGTTCATGAACCCGAACACCGCCCCCCCGCTCCTCCCTCCTCCTCCTCCTCTTCCTCTCTCCATTCTCTCCTGTTCCTTACCTTTCAAGCTACCTCCAATACGCACCGTATTTATATGAGATCTTGTATTTTCATCATCTTCTTCTTCTTTCTCCTTTGGCGCCTCTCTTAGTCCTAGTCGTTACGCGGGTATTTATAAGGGTTTTTTTTATTGTTTTCCTTTCACTAATAATAAACAGAAAAGGGGTTATGATTCGGTGGAGACAAGAATTGTCTCTAATTAAATGGATCAAGTTATTATATTTATAGACACGATTTTTAATTATTGTAATATCTGTAGACACGGTTTTTAATGAAATTTGATGATCTAAATAAAATTTTTTTCCGTAGAGACGATTTTTATGTTGCCTCCACTCAATCCAAAATCACGGAAAAGACACCGAAAAAAAAAAATGGAACCCTTCTCTCTCTCTATCTATCTAATGTATTTCTCGATGTTACAAGAGTGACATGTGTGCAAGAGCTAAGCTGTTCGCTTCGATCCCATCGACTCAAAAACTCATTAAATAGGTCAGAAGGTCAAACCCCACAACAATGCATCTCTATAAAATTCCATTTTAGTACCGAGTATTTTGGTCTATTTTCTCACAACTATATGTAGTTTCAAAATATCTATCCGAGTAATAGAGTTTTTTTTAATTTACCTGCACTATTTGGATAATTTTTTTATAAAAAGTTTCTCAAATATCATTAAATTTAAAATAGATAAGAAAAATATACAAAAAATATTACATGAGAGAAATTTTTTCATATTTTTGTTCTAGTTTGTTTCTTAAAGAACTAAGCCGAATTTGTCTCCTAATTATACTTGAGGGTATTTGTGTCCAAAAAAATATTCAAATAGTGAGGTGTCTGTCAATCAGTCAAACATTTTGCAATCAATTATGCAAGTCGATCAAACTCATGGTATTAAATTGAACTTATAAAAAAAATTAATCGGTATAATAATTATCCGAAAATTTCTGAAATTTCATATACAGGGGATATCTTTTTTTTAGTTTAATCATTGGTATCCGGTCTACTGGGCCGACTAATCCAAAGCTCTCCCAACAAGTATTTAACACTGCTGCGTATCCAAGAAATCGAATCTAAAACCTGGTTAAGATAGAATAACTCTCTTATCAGTTGATCTAAGTGCATGTTGGTATATACGGAGGATATCTTACTGCAGCTTAAGTAAGTGGTCTAAATTATACCGAAAAAAGTAAGTGGTCTAAACATTAATAACTACAATATGGTCAGCTACCTACTTTTAATATCATCATGAGTGAGACGATTTTGGTAGTGACTTGATTGTTCCGTAAAGGGACCGGAAAGAGGGGGATAAATTAAATGGGACTCTATTCTGCGGGAAGCCGGAACTTAAATTTGCGTATTTTTTATCTTCTTCAGAGTTGGTATTTTTATTTTTTAATATCATAGTAAAGTTTTTTTTTATTTGGGATGATCATCATTTTATAATTCTATCTTCTAGGATTTGGCACAGTATCTAAATGTTATAGGAGTCAATGGATTGGATGACAAAATTACTTTTTTTTCTCTGAAGGAAAAAAATAAATTAGATACGGTCAATTGTGAAGGGAGAAAACAAGAAAAATGAACGATTCACTTTAATGAGCTGGTGGCGTTTTAACGAAGGTTGTCAAAATTGGGATCCCATTCAGAATCGTCTGGGTATTAAAAAATCGTAAATCGGAAGATAGTAATACGGATCGCAAGATTCTACTAAATAGACAAATTATAGAAATAACTAAGAAAATTAAACTTAACATAAACTTTTATTAATTTAATCACGAGAACCAAAGATGGAGACCAACTTATCTCGTATTCGATAATCTCTCTCAGATCTTATTTAATTCCTTCTTATTTTTCCTTTGGAATACGGCCAAAGACCTTATATTTATAGTGCACAATATTAGGGTTAGGTTACACTGATTTAAACTATTAAGGAAACACCACATATCTTTAAAATTATCAGGAAACTTCTAAGAAACACCAAATATGATTTAAAAAAAGAAAAACAAAAAATATTCACTAAATCTCTCGCAGGGAGAAAATTAGTTTAAATTTTTTTTGCAATGTTAATCACAGATTTTCCAATCTTACGATTATACTCGGCGATCCCACTGATCTGTTCAACATTAAGATCTTGGATGCGATCCAGCACTGCGGAGCAATAACGACTCGTAAAATCGTGCGATCTTACGATTATAATCACGATTCTAACAACCTTAGTTTTAACCATTCAACTTACTATTTTGAAAAGAAAGTACTGGTCTTTTATGGAATTATCAATTAATCATTCAGCTTACTCAAATTTGAGATAAATAAAAATGATAGAAAATTATCTATTAATACTTTCTATTAAACCGTATATTTAATGCACTGAATCGAATGCGCCAAAAAGTCCACCAATCACATCTTCGATGACGTGCGGTGACGGTGCCCCGTTAGTCCCCCCTGCCCACATAAATTTTGTTTATATCGTATTCGTTATTTTATGCCGACTAATCTAAAATTAAATTGGATAAAAAAAAATTTATTTATATAATTTTTTTTCTTTTTAATACAATCTATACTTATAAAAAAATTGAATATAACTTTTAGAAAGATAATAAAATTTTTGTAATAAATATTTAATGATGATGTATCCTAAAATTTCAAACAATATACTATTAAATTAACGAGAACAACATTATCACAAGATCTCGTCACATACTTGAAAGACAAAAAAAATGAAAATAACATCAGCCCAGTTCCCCATGCTCTTTACTAGTGGTCAACCACCTTCTGCCTCAACCAGTTGACTTTCCGTGCATTTAAGCTTATTTCGGACTTTCGGTGGAGTGCATTTAATTTTATTTATGAAACTCTGTATTACAATTAAGTGGATAATAACATTTACTTAGGCCCATTTTTTAGTACCGACATTTTATCAATCCAAGAATCAGGAGTATGCACGACAGCACGAGTAATTTATGATATTTGGATGGATCGAATATACCATACCTACTTTTGGATGGATTGAATCCAATTTAGTAATTTAAAATATTTATATATAATCTAAAATTTTAAGACAGTGAAATATATTTTCACTTTTATAATACTAGACACTCTTTTAACTAGAAAAAGTTACAAAGCAGTAATTAAGACAGCTCAACTTAGGATAAAGTTTTGGACCCGCCGTTGGGGCCATTGAATATCGGTTCCTGTATGTGAATCTCCTTTCGCGGGTTTTCGAACCTACTTCCAAAGAGTGTTTTAAATTTAGGTTCCCGGTATATATGTATTCCAAATTTTACTTTTTCCACAATATCCATATGCCTTCATGATCGTTAAATCGGAAATATTCCAATTTAATGATCGTAGTTTGTTCAAAAATTGATGGAATAATTACCCACATAAATTGATATTAAAAAAAATTGATATCCAAATCTGAGAACTCCTATTTTATGGATGATTGTATTGGTATATTGGGTGACTGATTCACCAACACGTGTGATGTATATGCGTTACTCTCCAGCTTCTTTTTTTGGTAAGTCGTTACTCTCCAGCTATTATTTTGTATTGTTCATAATTGATCACATCGATGACGAATTCCTATTTTTGGATTCGGATTGAAGTCAACTTCATATATCTTGGTGTTATATGTACGTCGTATTTGAAAAATTCGTACTTGATCGCTCACTTTGTGTCAAATTCGAGATATATCCCAATGATAACCTAATGTTCGTGTCCCCTTGCTAGCTTTTTATTGCGGCCCAGGAAAACTAACTCTGTCGCCACGGACAAAGACGTGTGCAGAGTACCGGAGAAGTCCCTGAAACTTAACTATTTATTAATTGGTTCTTACTCGAATCGGATAAGATATTTGATTACGTAAAATTCTTCTAGTAAATACTTAATACTATTATATTTTTTGGATATTCAGTTAATGTACTTGGCCCGGAGAAATTTTAGGATGCATGACCTCCTAAAAAGTTTCCACAATCAGTCGGATCGCGGAATATTATATTTGTAATAGTTCGAATTCGAGACTTTCTTGAAGGGGTACGGACCCGGGCCTGACTGCATTAGGATTTAGGAAGACTTCATGGGCCAAACACGGGTTTCCTTTTACAACCTAACTTGGGCTTTCAAAGCCCACTACTCTGAGAAGAAAGGCAAAGGTGGAGTGGGAGGAAAGCCGTGTTGGCAATTGGTTTCCCGTTCAAAGTTGGCATCTACGTGCCAACAAAAACGACAGACGACAAAATGCGAGATTGATGTTTGCCGTTGCCTACCTCTCCAGCGGCCCCTTTCACGAACCCGTCCAAACAAAAATAGCGAAACCCCAATTCACGTGCAATGCGCTTTTCTTATTTATTTTCTTTAAAAAAGTGCATTTCATATATGAACCCAACAGGAAACTTCAACTTTAACACCGAAATCACCGCGAGTAATTTCAGAGTATTCTTGCCGTACCAAATGATAATATTGACCATTTAGAGCATTAAATTTTACAATCATAAATTGTCATTTAATAAAATTTAAATTATCTAATATATCAACTCATATTTGTGAAAAAAACTCATAAAAATTCTATGAAATCACCCACCGCCCACCCTATTTCCTAGAAATCTACTGGAGATAAATATACGTACGTACAAACAATTTGGCCGTTACCCTTCCAAAATATGATTTTGTGTTTGAATTAAAATATCCAAGCGCCTGTATCTGCAGTGTATCGAACCGACCATTCGATTCTCGAAAAATGCGAATATTTTCACAAACCGGCAAATCTCTCTCTCTCTCTCTCTCTCTCTCTCTCTCTCTCTCTCTCTCTCCCCTTCCTTTTTATCATCAATCAATTTTTATTTTTTTGATTTATATAACTATTTGGTATCCAAATTTTCACTAATTCATATCTGAGTAGATTGAGATATTTGAAAAGTGGCAAAATTTTTCTAAAAATTATTTAACACTGGTATGTTATAATTATTAGAACTCGAAAATTAATTAATAAAAATAATAGGCTCATAAATTTATCTCTAGTTAATCAATTTTTATTAGGCAAATTGCTCTCGACCTCCTGGGGTTTGCTTAAATTACTATTTTAGTTATTCCTGTTTCGAAATCGAAAATTTGGCCCCCTAGTTTAATTTTATTGAACTCTAAGACCTTTCGCTAATGTCATCATTCAATTTATTTTGAAAATAACAATTATACAGTTTCACTTCCTGACCATCTTCTTCCAAGTTTTCGGCGATTTTCCTAGAAAATACACTGATTTGCACCGAGGCCTATTTCCGCCGTAAATTTGCACCCACCGCCAGCTCAACCACCCATCGTCTCTCCACAATGACCCCCAAACCCACCAACCAGAATAGCCCCAAACCCACCTCCGAGCTTCCCCCTACCCGGTCTCGTCACCTCCCCCTTCTCGGTCTTGCCGGTTCAATTGGAGGGCTTTCGATTTTTATAATTTATTTGTAGTTTGGAAACTATTAAATCTATTATGGCTGACGGAGCCTATACACTTTACGAATTACTTCATTACTACTAAATTTTTTTTGAAAAGTAATTCATTACTGCTAATAAATTGGTTCCTTAAACCCAGTCAGTCATCCTACTTTTAGCCTGCAAGGCTAAATTGTTAATGGCGTGTAATTCTTATCAAGCCATACCTCCTCGACATGATCTTATCCACACTAAAAGACATCATGATCCGAGAATGTTAAGTACTTTTTATTAAAAAATTCGAACATTAATCAGACCGACTAAACTAATTTTTAATTAGATAAAATTATTTGGAAAACTAATCTAATATTGATATCCGGATACCACTCGAACTTGAGACCTTAAATCGTTGGTAGTTAGTAACATCAACTTTTTAACCTTACCAGATTGGAAATCGAATTAATACTAATTCCAACCCAAAATAGGCTAAATAGCTGCTAGTAATCAATGAAAATTATGAAATCTCAATAAACATAAGAACGGGAAGAACCGGACCATCCGGTGAGAAAAGCATTAAACATAGGCTACATATAGCCCCCACACGTTCTAAAAGCTAAACCGCCACGTGTCCATCTTATCCGTTTCCGATCTTCCCGCATTTCCCCTTCAAATAGTCCCCACTCCCTTCACCTTTTCTCCCCCAAAAATCACCTTTTCTCCGATCGAAAGAAAAGAAAACCCTAAAACTCTATTAACCGTTCACCATGGCCTCGAACGTTCTCCCCCTACGACCGGCTTGCATCCGAGCTTGTGCCGTCTCCGGCCACCAGAATCCCGGCCCCGGCCAAGGCCAGAGTCGGAGCTCCTGGTGGACGCCGATCTTCGGCTGGTCCTCCGATGCCGACTACATCAGCGCTTCCGGCGACGGGAAGAAGCCCGAGGGGAGATCCGTCCGGCTGTCGTCGGATGCGGATCCCGACCCGAGGAGGCCGCGGTTCGCTCCGGGAGGGTTCACGGAGGAGAAGGCGAGGCTGCTGCGGATGAAGACCACCGAGACGACGACGTTCCATGACGTCATGTACCACTCCGCCATCGCCTCTCGCCTTGCCTCCGACTTCAAGGACCGTCCCGATCTATGATGCCGTTTATTAATTATTATATTTGTCTAGAATTAAATTAAAATATTCTCACTGTTGGAGCCGCGTGATACGGCGACGCACAGTTACTTGTAGCTGATGACGTGTATGCTTGTAATTATTTACTTTTAAGTAATTTTGAGTGATGGATGGAAGATAAGATAACTTGCCTAATGTAACTTAACTTTAGCCTAAATGCTAGGTCTCCATCTAATTATTAATATAAACTGTCCTTATCGTTGAGAGCTCTGCTTGAAATCACCAAGTGAACAACTAGGTTAATTGGATTAATTAATTTAAGTGTTGGAGGATGATTAGGATCGTTGGCCAAGATTAGCCATGATTGCGCATCAATTATTACTCTTTTTGTTATTTTATTGTGTTAATTTTAGGTTGTAGTCAATTTGTTTACATGTGTGAAATTTAAGTTTGGGTCTCTTGGGTCCCATTTCAATTTAAAACTTGAAAATGTTGAATCTGAGTCAAGAATCCAGATGGGAATATACTCTTGTTTGGGAATTTTAATTCTTGACGATGTTGTCTATTCCTCCTATAAACAACTATTCTTCCAGAAAATCAAATTCTAGTACCACGTATATATGCTAGTAAAGTTGGCATTTCGTGAACAACCAATTTTTTTCTTCGGCGAATTATTCTTTACGTTGCCGTACAATGCTGGGTAAATTCCCCTCCAAGGTGTTCATTTATTCCCCGGGATTATACGATGCTTGAACCAAACTGCTTTTAGCCACAGGTGACCGCAACCCAACCCCAAATGGGTGGTGGGGTTACGGGACTGACATCAATTGCGGGGATCGTCGGTAACAATTTAAAACCGCCGATTCCCAAATTGACGCCGAACCAATCCCCTCCTCGAACGTCCCACTCGTCTCCTCCATTGTTCGGAAAGTGTTGATGCTCATGGGAGGGAGACCGATGTTTGCGCTCCCTCCCTCCTATTAGCAACAACACTTTTCGCGACTATAAGCCGACACCGACCTACCGAACACCTATGGCACCAATGTAATTTTTCTACCCTGGACTTCCCAACCCCACCAGGGACGAGAAAACAAACTTACGAGGTCACACACACACAACCGTCTAAAAACAAACTTAGAAAAACTCGTGAGCCGTGTAAAACTTGGGAGCGTTGCGAATTGGTCAATAAGTTGTTTTTTTCTCTAGAAGAAGAGTACAATGAACATGCATAACGCGCTCTCTGTAATCCACCGTTGGTTCGTCTACACTCCCTTCCAAAGCCATCGTTTTCTTACTTTCCCAACAACTAGAAGAGTTAGCACGGCTGGAATTACATGGCCACCACGATCTAGCAAGTTGACAGACACCCCCAAACATCAGTCTTTGGTTGAAACAAACAATTCTCGTCATCAACAGGCGTCGGATTCGACTTGGTCGGAAAGGTCATTCAAAAGCGCATCTCTTCTCTCAGACCCCTTGAGAAGAACACAATGCACTTTCGTTGGCTTAAATCGAGTGCCAGCAATGGCGTCGTGAAAAGAGAGAACAAGAATCTGCATTTTTGCAATAATGCTGTCCATCAGAATGCATTTGGTGCACTCAAGAAATGACCTCTATGTCATCTTCAAATGCCTTAAAAAGCCAATAGAACCTATGTTATTTCAGATTTTGCCGGGTATAACAAACCAGTCGAACCTTACTTCTAACATTCACAGCCCAGTTAGGAATTGTACCAAGAAAATCAGAGTATGGAGTGTTCCTAAACACGCCGTACAAAAAATATATAATCATAACTCGATGTGTGCCATTCTACTGGAAAAAGAGAAACTTCAAGCTGCAGCATGAATGGTGAACCAATGTATCGCCAAAATGAAGTCGAGAACCAGATTGCAACCAGCAACTAGATTACTTGCTTTCAGCATCATAGAGATCTGTCCTGAACATATTCATTAAGGAAAAAAAGAATACAGGGCAGTATTAAGAGCATCTAGAACGAAGTTACAAACATTGACGTATCGACTATGTTGTCAATAGCAGATAGCGCCGCGTAGCGGCGACCCCCCTGAAATGCTATAACGGTAGCGGGATGACCGCTATTGCAAAGAACGAAAAGAGTAAGCCAAACATAGCAAATTACAAACACAGAAACTAAAGGTAAGCCAAAAAAGGGAAAAATCACTTACCCAATACCCAAAACCTACATAGCAACTAAAAAAATCACTTGCCCAATACCCAAAACTTATTAACTTACTCGGAAACTAAAAAAAGGGAAAAAAAGGCACTTACCCAATACCCAAAACATACACAGCAACTAAAAAAATCACTTGCCCAATACCTAAAACTTATTAACTTACTCGGCAACTAAAAAAAGGGACCCATTTGAATTGGATCTTTTATTGAGGTGAATTACCTATATGCCCTCAATAAAGGAGTAAACAGTTAAAAAATCAGGGGTATTTAAAGAATTCTAGCCAAAATCTAAAATAGCGGCCGCTATACCGCTTTTTGGCCGCTATTGTCCATAGCGTTTAACAGCAGCATATCATAGCGGTGGGTACCCAAAATGCTACATAGCGCCGCTATAGCGCGCTATTGACAACATAGCGTATCGAGTGTTAGCTTGTCAACAAACAGCACACGACAAATAACAGATAACTACAGAAATTGGCTGGTAAACACGAGAAAACAATGCCCCTAAAGCCTCCGTCCAACTTTTACATGAAATACGAGATACCTCGTTGAAAGATAATTGAGCGTGCTGCAACAACGGTACAAGAAAACTAGAAAAAAGTTACAAACGCTCACGCATCGACAGACGGCTTGTCAACAAACAGCACACAACAGATAACAACAGAAGTTGGCTGGTAAACACGAGAGAAGCATGCCCCTAAAGCCTCTGTTAACTCCTACCAGAAAACTAGTTTCTTATCAATTGCATGTTCCGTTTAGGGCAGTTAGTTCATAAACCTACCGATGGAACCCCGAAAATCGAAGTCCACGACACTGCTTGCCATTTACAAACCTCCAATTCTTTTCTTTTGCCACAGTACACTATGCTAGAATACCACAAACACATGTAAGAGCAA